>JANJXV010000342.1:1002500-1070000 GCA_024803745.1 Megascapheus bottae
CCTTACCCTAACCCTAACCTTAACTCTAACCCTAACCCTAACCCTAAACAAAACCCTTACCCTAACCCTAACCCTAAACCTAACAGTAACCCTAACCCTAAACCTAATGTTAACCCTCACCCTAACCCTAACCCTAACCCTTAATCTTACCCTAACCCTATCTCTAACACTGACCCACAACCTTAAACCTAACCCTAACACTCACCCTAACCCTAACCCTTACCCTTACCCTAACCCTAACCCTAAACCTAACCCTAACCCTAACACTAACCCTAACCCTTACCCTTACTCTAACCCTAACCCTAACTCTAACCCTAACCCTAACCATAACACTTGCCCTTACCTAACCCTAATCCTAACCCTAACCTTAAAACTAACCCTAAACCAAACCCTAACGCTAACCCATACCGTTACTGTAATCCTAACCCTAACCCTAACCCTAACACTTACCCTTACCCTAACCCTAACCCTAACCCTAACACTAACACTAACCCTAACCTTAACCCTACCCTAACCCTCACTCTACCCTAACCCTAACCCTCACCCTAACCATAACGCTAAACCTAACCCGAAACCTAATCCTAACCCTTACCATTACCCTAACCCTAACAATAAACCTAACCCTACCCCTAACCCTAACCCTAACCCCTAACCCTAACCCTAACACTATCCCTAACCCTTACCCTTACCCTAACCCTAACCCTAAACTTAATGCTAACCCTAACCCTAACCCTTACTCTAACCCTAACCCTAACCCTAATCCTTACCCTAACACTAATCCTAACCCTTACCCTTACCCTAACCCTAACCCTAACCCTAATGTTAACCCTAACCCTAACCCTAACACTTACCCTAACCCTAACTCTAACCCTAAGCCTTACCCTAACCCTAACCCTAATCCTAAAACTTATCCTAACCCTTACCCAATCCCTAACCCTAAACCTAACCCTAACCCTAACCCTTACCCTTACCCTAACCCTAACCCTAACCCTAAACTGAATCCTAACCCTAACCCTAACCCTAACACTTACCCTTACCCTTACCCTAACTCCAACCCTAACCCTAACCCTATCCCTAACTCTAACCCTTACACTTACCCTAACCCTAACCTTGAACCTAACCCTAACCCTAACCCTAACCCTTACCCTTACCCTAATTCTACCCCTACCCCTAACCCTAACCATAACACTTACCCTAACCCTAACCCTAACCCTAATCCATACCCTTACCCTAACACTAACCCTAACCTTAACCCCAACCCTAAACCTCAACCTAACCCTAACCCTTACCCTTACCCTAACCCTAACCCTAACCCTAACCCTTACCCTAACCCTAATCCTAACCCTAAACCTAACCCCTAACCCTAACTCTAAAACTAACCCTATCCCTTACCCTTACCCTAACCCTAACCCTAAACTTAATGCTAACCCTAACCCTAAACCTAAACCTAACCTTTACTCTAACCCTAACCCTAACCCTAATCCTTACCCTAACCCTAACCCTAACCCTTACCCTTACCCTAACCCTAACCCTAACCCTTACCCTAACCTTAATGCTAACCCTAACCCTAACCCTAACCCTTACCTAACCCTAACCCTAACCCTAAGCCTTACCCTAACCTAACCCTAATCCTTAACCTAACCCTTACCCTTATGCTAACCCTAACCCTAACGCTAACCTAACCCAAAACTTAATGCTAACTCTAACCCTAACCCTAACCCTTACCCTAACCCTGACCCTAAGCCTAATCCTTACCCTAAACCTAACCCTAACCCTTACACTTACCCTAACCCTAACCCTAACCTTAATGCTAACCCTAACCCTAACCCTAACCCTAACCCTTAGCCTAACCCTAAGCGTAACCCTAAGCCTTACCATAACCCTAACCCTAACCCTAACTCTAACCCCTAACCCTAACCCTAACACTAACCCTAACCCTTACCCTTACCCTAACCCTAACCCTAAACTTAATGCTAACCCTAACACTAACCCTAAACCTAACCCTTACTCTAACTCTAACCCTAAACCTTACCCTAACCCTAACCCTAACCCCTAACGTTACCCTAACCCTAACCCTAACCTTAATGCTAACCCTAACCCTAACCCTAAGCCTTACACTAAACCTAACCCTTACCCTAAACCTTACCCTAACCCTTATCCTTTCCCTAACCCTAAACCTAACCCTAACCCTAACCCTTACCCTTGCCGTAACCCTAACCCTAACACTAACCCTAACCTTAACCCTAACCCTAACCGTAACCCTAATGCTTACCCTTACCCTGACCTTAAACCTAACCCTAACCCTAACCCTAACCCTTACCCTTACAATAAGCCTGACCCTAAACCTCTCCCTAACCCCCAAAACTAACCGTTACCCTAACAATAACCCTAACCCTTACCCTTACCCTTACCCTAAACCTAAACCTAAACTTAATGCTAACCCTAAACCTAACCCTAACACTTACCCTAACCCTAACACTAATCCTTACCCTAACCCTAAACCTAACCCTAACAATAACCCTAACCCTTACCCTTTCCCTAACACTAAATCTAAACCTAACCCTACCCTTTACACTATCCCTAACCATAACCCTAACCCTAACCCTAACCCTTACCCTAAACCTAACCTTAACCCTAAGCCTTACCCTAACCCTACGCCTAACCCAAAACCTTACCCTAACCCTTATCCTTTCCCTAACACTAAACCTAACCCTAAACCTAACCCTTACCACTACCGTAACCCTAACCCTATCCCTAACCCTGAGGTTAATGCTAACCCTAACCCTAACCCTTACCCTAACCCTAACCCTAACCCTAAGACTTACACTAACCCTAACCCTAACAACTAACCCCAAACCTAAACCTAAACCTTACCCTAACCCTTACTCTAACCCTAACCCTAACCCTAATCCTTACCCTTAACCTTACCCTTACCCTAACCCTAACCTTAACCCTAACCTTAACGCTAACTCTAACCCTAAAACTTAACCTTACACTTAACCGAACCCTAACCCTAACCCTAACCTTAATGCTAACCCTAACCCTAACCCTAACAATAAACCTAAACCTAACACTAACCCTAACCCTAACCCTAACTCTAACCCTCACCCTTACACTAACCCTAACCCTAACCCTAACCCTAACACTTACCCTACCGTAAACCTAACATTAACCCTTACCCTTACCCTAACCGTAACCCTAACCCTAACCGCAACCCTAAACCTAAACCTAACCCTAACCCTAACCCTTACCCTTACCCTAACCCTAATACTAACTCTAAACCTAACCCTAACCCCAAACCTAACCCTTACCCTAACCCTAACCCTAAACCTAACCGTAACCATAACCCTAACCCTAAACATAACCCTAACCCTAACCCTAAACCTAACCCTTAACCTTACAGTAAACCTAACCCTAACACTAACCCTAACCTTAACCCTAACCCTAACCGTAACCTTCACCCTAACCCTAATCCATACCCTTACCCTAACCATAAACCTAAACCTGACCCTAACCCTAACCCTAACCCTAAACCTAACCCTTACCCTAACCCTAACCCGAACCCTAACCTAAACCTAACCCTAAACCTAATCTTAACCCTAACCCTAACCCTAACCCTTAACCTTACCCTAACCCTAACCCTAACCCTAACCCTAAACTTAATCCTAACCCTAACCCTAACCCTAACCCTAATCTTAACCATAACCTTTACCCTAACCATAACCCTAAACCTTTCCTAACCCTAAACCTAACCCTAAACCTAACCTTAATGCTAATCCTAACCCTAAACCTAACCCTTACCTTAACCCTAACAATAACCCTAAGCCTTACTCTAACCCTAACCCTAACACCTAACACTAACCCTAAACCTAAACCTTACTCTTACCCTTACCCTAACCCTAACGCTAACCCTAACCCTAATCCTAACCGTAACCCTTACCCTTTACCTAACCCTAATCCTAAACCTAACCTAACCCTAACCTTAATGCTAACCCTAACCCTAAACCTTACACTAACCCTAACCCTAAGCCTAATCTTTGCCTTGACCCTAACCCTAACCCTTACCCTTACCCTAACCCTAAACCTAACCTTAATGTTAACCCTAACCCTAACCCTAACCCTTACCATAACCCTAACCTTAATCCTAACCCTAACCCTAACCCTAACAGTAACCCTAACCCTTACGCTTATCCTAAACCTAACCCTAAACTTAATGCTAACCCTAAATCTAACCCTAAACCTAACCCTTACTCTACCCTAACCCTAACCCTACTCCTTACCCTAACCCTAAACCTAACCCTTAGCCTTACCCTAACCCTAACCCTAACCCTAACCTTAATGCTAACCCTAACCCTAACCCTAACCCTTACCTAAACCTAACCCTAACCCTAAGCCTTACCCTAACCCTAACCCTAAACCTTACCCTAAACCTTATCCTTTCCCTAACCCTAAACCTAACCCTAACCCTAACCCTAACCCTTACTCTAACCCTAATCCTAACTCTAACCCTAAACTTAACCCTAAACGTAACCCTAACACTTACCCTTACCCTAACCCTAAGACTAAACCTAACCCTAACCCTAACGCTAACCCTTAGCCTTACACTAACCCTAACCCTAGCCCTATCCCTAACCCTAACCCTAACCCTAACTCTAACCCTAACCCCCAAAACTAACCCTTGCCCTAACAATAACCCTAAACCTTACCCTTACCATAACCCTAACCCTAAACTTAATGCTAACCCTAAACCTAACCCTAACGCTTACCATAACCCTAACACTAATCCTTACCCTAACCCTAGCCCTAACCCTAACACTAACCCTAACCGTTACCCTTTCCCTAACCCTAACCCTAACCCTAAACCTAACCCTAAGCTTAACCCTAACCCTAAGCCAAAACCTAACCCTAACCCTTACCCTTACCATAACCCTAACCCTAACCCTATTCCTAACCCTAACCCTTACCCTTACCCTAACCCTAACCCTAACCCTAACCCTAACCCTAACCCTAACGTAACCCTAACCTTAATGCTAACCCTAAACCTAACCCTAACCCTTACCCTAACCCTAACCCTAAGCCTAATCCTTGTCCTAACCCAAGGCCTAACGCTTACCCTTACCCTAACGCTAACCCTAACCTTAATGTTAACACTAACCCTAACCTTAACCCTTACCCTAACCCTAACCCTAACACTATCACTAACCCTTACCCTTACCCTAACCCTAACTCTAAACTTAATGCTAACCCTAAATCTAACCCTACACCTAACCCTTATTCTAACCCTAACCCTAACCCTAATCCTTACCCTAACCCTAAACCTAACCCTTACCCCTACCCTAACCCTAACCCTAAACCTAACCCTTACCCTTACCCTAACCCTAACCCTAAACCTAACCTTAATGCTAACCCTAACCCTAACCCTAAACTTTACCTAACCCTAACCCTAACCCTAAGCCTTACCCTAATCCTAAACCTAAACCTTACCCTAACACTTATCCTTTCCCTAACCCTAAACCTAACCCTAACCATAAACCTAACCCTTACCCTAAACCTAACCCTAACTCTAACCCTAAACTTAACCCTAAACCTAACCCTAAACCTAACCCTAACACTTACCCTTACCCTAACCCTAAACCTAAACCTAACCCTAACCCTAAACCTAACCCTTAGCCTTACACTAACCCTAAACCTAAACCTATCCCTAACCCTAACCCTAATCCTAACCCCCAAAACTAACCCTTGCCCTAACAATAACCCTAATCCTTACCCTTACCATAACCCTAAACCTGAACTTATTGCTAACCCTAACCCTAACCCTAACCCTAACCCTTACCCTTACCATAACCCTAACCCTAAATCTAAACCTAACCCTTACCCTAACCCTAACAATAATCCTTACCCTAAACCTAAACCTAACCCAAATACTAACACTAACCCTAACCATTACCCTTTCCCTAACCCTAATCCTAACCCTAAACCTAAACCTAACCCTAACATTAACCCTAATCCTAAGCCTAAGCCTAACCCTAAACCTTACCCTTACCCTAAACCTAACCCTAAACCTAAACCTAAAGCTAATCCTAACCCTAACCCTAACCCTAACCCTAACCTTAACCCTAACCCTAAACCTAACCCTTACCCTTACCTTACCCTAACCCTAACCCTAAACCTAACCCGAATTCTTACCCTTACCCTAACCCTAACGCTAACCCTAACCCTAACACTTACTCAAATCCTAACCCTAACCCTTACCCTTACCCTAAACCCAACCTTAACCTTAACCCCAACCCTAAACCTAACCCTAACCCTAACTCTTACCCTTACCCTATCCCTAACCCTAACCCTTTCCCTAACCCTAACCCTAACCCTAACACTTACCCTTACCCTAACCCTAACACTAACCCTAAACCTAACCCTAACCCTAACCCTAAATCTCACCCTTACCATAACGCTAAACCTAACCCTAAACCTAACACTTACCCTAACCGTAACCCTAACCCTAACCCTTACCCTTACCCTAACCCTACCCCTAAACTTAACCCCAACCCTAAACCTCACCCTTACCCTAACCCTAACCCTAACCCTAAACCTAACACTTACCCTAACCCTAACCCTAACTCTAACCCTAAACCTAACCCTAAACCAAACCCTTAACCTAACCCTAACCCTAAACCTAACCGTAACACTAACCCTAAACCTAATCTTAACCCTCACCTAACCCTAACCCTAACCCTTAATCTTACCCTAACCCTATCCCTAACACTAACCCTAACCTTAACCCTAACCCTAACACTCACCCTAACACTAACCCTTACCCTTACCCTAACCCTAACCCTAAACCTAATCCTAACACTAACCCTAACCCTTACCCTTAACCTAACCCTAACCCTAACCACTAAACCTAACCCTAACCGTAAACCTAACGCTTACCCTTATCCTAACCCTAACTCTAACCCTAACCCTAACCCTAACACTTGCCCTTACCCTAACCCTAATCCTAACCCTAACCCAAAACCTAACCCTAACCCTAACCCTAACCCTAACGCTAACCCATAACTTACTGTAACCCTAACCCTAACCCTAACCCTAACCTTAACACTTACCCTTACCCTAACCCTAACCCTGACCCTAACCCTAAAACTAACCATAACCTTAACCCTACCCTAAACCTCACCCTAACCTAACCCTAACCCTTACCCTAACCATAGCGCTAAACCTAACCCGAACCCTAATCCTAAACCTTACCCTTATCCTAACCCTAACCCTAAACCTAACCCTAACCGTAACCCCTAACCCTAACCCTAAAACTATCCGTAACCCTTACCCTTACCCTAGCCCTAACCCTAAACTTAATGCTAACCCTAACCCTAACCCTAACCCTAACCCTTATTCTTACCCTAACCCAAACCCTAATCCTTACCCTAACACTAACCCTAACCCTTACCCTTACCCTCACCCTAACCCTAACCCTAACGCTAACCTAACCCTAACCTTAATGCTAACTCTAACCCTAACCCTAACTCTTACCCTAACCCTAACCCTAAGCCTAATCCTTACCCTAACCCTAACCCTAAACCTTACCCTTACCCTAACCCTAACCCTAACCCTAACCCAGACCCTAACCCTAACCCTAACCCTTACTCTAACCCTAACCCTAATCCTTACCCTAACCCTAACCCTAACCGTAACCGTTACCCTTACCTTAACCCTAACCCTAACCCTAACCTTAACCCTACCCTAACCCTCACCCTAACCCTAACCCTAACCCTTACCCTAACCAAAACGCTAAACCTAAATCTAACCCTAAACTTAACTCTTACCCTTACCCAAACGCTAACACTAAACCTAACCCTAAACCTAACCCTAACCCTAAGCCTTAACCTAACCATAACGCTAAAGCTAACCCTAACCCTAACCCTAACCCTTACCCTTACCCTAACCCTAACCCTAACATTAATGCTAACCCTAACCCTAACCCTAACCCTAACCCTAAACCTAACCCTAATCCTAACCCTATCCCTAACCACTAACCATAAACCTAACACTAAGCCTCACTCTTACCCTTACCCTAATCCTAACCCTAAACTTAATGCTAAACCTAACCCTAACCCTAACCCTAACCCTAACTCTAACCCTAACCCTAAACCTAATCCTTACCCTAACCCTACCCCAACCCTTACCCTTACCCTAACCCTAACCCTAACCTTAATGCTAACACTAACCCTAACCCTAACCCTAACCCTTACTCTAATTCTAAACCTAACCCTAAGCCTTACCCTAACCCTAACCCTAACCCTAACCCTAACACTCACCCTTACCCTTACTCTAACCCTAACCCTAACCTTAATGCTAACCCTAAACCTAACCCTAAAACTAACCCTAACCCTCACCCTTACCCTTACCCTAACCCTAACCCTAACCCTAACCCTAACACTTACCCTAACTGTAACCCTAACCCTAACCCTTACCCTTACAATAACCCTACCCCTAAACTTAACCCCAACCCTAAACCTAAACCTAACGTTAAGCCTAACCCTTACCATTACCCTAACCCTAACCTTAACTCTAACCCTAACCCTAACCCTAAACCAAACCCTTACCCTAACCCTAACCCTAAACCTAACAGTAACCCTAACCCTAAACCTAATCTTAAACCTCACCCTAACCCTAACCCTAACCCTTAATCTTACCCTAACCCTATCTCTAACACTGACCCACAACCTTAAACCTAACCCTAACACTCACCCTAACCCTAACCCTTACCCTTACCCTAACCCTAACCCTAAACCTAACCCTAACCCTAACACTAACCCTAACCCTTACCCTTACTCTAACCCTAACCCTAACTCTAACCCTAACCCTAACCATAACACTTGCCCTTACCCTAAACCTAATCCTAACCCTAAACTTAAAACTAATCCTAACCCTAACCCTAACCCTAACACTTACCCTTACCCTAACCCTAACCCTAACCCTAACACTAAAACTAACCCTAACTTTAACCCTACACTAACCCTCACTCTACCCTAACCCTAACCCTTACGCTAACCATAACGCTAAACCTAACCCGCAACCTAATCCTAACCCTTACCCTTACCCTAACCCTAACCCTAAACCTAACCCTACCACTAACCCTAACCCTAACCCCTAACTCTAACCCTAACACTATCCCTAACCCTTACCCTTACCCTAACCCTAACCCTAAACTTAATGCTAACCCTAACCCTAACCCTTACTCTAACCCTAACCCTAACCCTAATCCTTACCCTAACACTAATCCTAACCCTTACCCTTACCCTAACCCTAACCCTAACCCTAATGCTAACCCTAACCCTAACCCTAACACTTAGCCTAACCCTAACTCTAACCCTAAGCCTTACCCTAACCCTAATCCTAATCCTAAACCTTATCCTAACCCTTACCCTTTCCCTAACCCTAAACCTAACCCTAACCCTTACCCTTACCCTTACCCTAACCCTAACCCTAACCCTAACCTTAACCCTAACCCTAACCCTAACACTTACCCTTACCCTTACCCTAACCCCAACCCTAACCCTAACCCTATCCCTAACCCTAACCCTTACACTTACCCTAACCCTAACCTTGAACCTAACCCTAACCCTAACCCTAACCCTAACCCTAACCCTTACCCTTACCCTAACCCTACCCCTAACCCTAACACTAAACATAACACTTACCCTAACCCTAACCCTAACCCTAATCCATACCCTTACCCTAACACTAACCCTAACCTTAACCCCAACCCTAAACCTAAACCTAACCCTAACCCTTACCCTTACCCTAACCCTAACCCTTACCCTAACCCTAACCCTAACCCTAACCTTAATGCTAACCCTAACCCTAACCCTAACCCTAACCCTTACCTAACCCTAACCCTAACCCTAAGCCTTACCCTAACCTAACCCTAATCCTTAACCTAACCCTTACCCTTATGCTAAACCTAACCCTAACGCTAACCTAACCCAAAACTTAATGCTAACTCTAACCCTAACCCTAACCCTTACCCTAACCCTGACCCTAAGCCTAATCCTTACCCTAAACCTAACCCTAACCCTTACACTTACCCTAACCCTAACCCTAACCTTAATGCTAACCCTAACCCTAACCCTAACCCTAACCCTTAGCCTAACCCTAAGCGTAACCCTAAGCCTTACCATAACCCTAACCCTAACCCTAACTCTAACCCCTAACCCTAACCCTAACACTAACCCTAACCCTTACCCTTACCCTAACCCGAACCCTAAACTTAATGCTAACCCTAACACTAACCCTAAACCTAACCCTTACTCTAACCCTAAGCCTAACCCTAAACCTTACCCTAACCCTAACCCTAACCCCTAACGTTACCCTAACCCTAACCCTAACCTTAATGCTAACCCTAACGCCTTACACTAAACCTAACCCTTACCCTAAACCTTACCCTAACCCTTATCCTTTCCCTAACCCTAAACCTAACCCTAACCCTAACCCTTACCCTTACCGTAACCCTAACCCTAACACTAACCCTAACCTTAACCCTAACCCTAACCCTAACCCTAACACTTACCCTTACCCTGACCTTAAACCTAACCCTAACCCTAACCCTAACCCTTACCATTACAATAAGCCTGAACCTAAACCTCTCCCTAATCCTAACCGTAACCCTAACCCCCAAAACTAACCGTTACCCTAACAATAACCCTAACCCTTACCATTACCCTTACCCTAAACCTAAACCTAAACTTAATGCTAACCCTAAACCTAACCCTAACACTCACCCTAACCCTAACACTAATCCTTACCCTAACCCTAAACCTAACCCTAACAATAACCCTAACCCTTACCCTTTCCCTAACCCTAAATATAAACCTAACCCTACCCTTTACACTATCCCTAACCATAACCCTAACCCTAACCCTAACCCTTACCCTAAACCTAACCCTAACCCGAAGCCTTACCCTCACCCTACGCCTAACCCAAAACCTTACCCTAACCCTTATCCTTTCCCTAACACTAAACCTAACCCTAAACCTAACCCTTAACACTACCGTAACCCTAACCCTATCCCTAACCCTAACCTTAATGCTAACCCTAACCCTAACCCTTACCCTAACCCTAACTTTAACCCTAAGCCTTACACTAACCCTAACCCTAACAACTAACCCTAAACCTAAACCTAAACCTTACCCTAACCCTTACTCTAACCCTAACCCTAACCCTAATCCTTACCCTTAACCTTACCCTTACCCTAACCCTAACCCTAACCATAACGCTAACCTAACCCTAACCTTAACGCTAAACCTAACCCTAACCCTAACACTAACCCTTACCCTTACCCTAAACCTAACCCTAACCCTAACCTTAACCCTAACCCTAAACATAACCCTAACCCGTACCCTTACCCTAACCCTAACCCTAAACCTAACCCTAACCCTAACCATACCAATAACCCTAACCCTAACCCTAATCCTTACCCTAAACCTTACACTTACCCTAACCCTAACCCTAACCCTAACGCTAACCTAACCATAAACTTAATGCTAACCCTAACCCTATCCCTAACCCTAACCCTTACCCTAACCCTAACCCTAACCCTTATGCTAACCCTAACCCTAATCCTAACCCTTACCCTAATCCTTAACCTTTCCCTAACCCTAACCCTAACCCTTACCCTTACCCTAACCCTAACCATAACACTAACCCTAACCTTAACCCTAACCCTAACCCTAACCCTAACCCTTACTCTAACCCTAACCCTAACCCATACCCTTACCCTAACGCTAACCCTACACCTAACTCTAACCCTAACTCTAACCCTTACCCTTACCCTAACCCTAACCCTAAACCTATCCCTAACCCTAACCCTAACCCTAACCCCCAAACCTAACCCTCACCCTAACAATAACCCTAAACCCTACCCTTACCCTAACCCTGACCCTAACCTTAATGCTAAACCTAACCCTAACCCTAACCCTAATCCTTCCCCTAACCCTAACCCTAATCCTTACCCTACCCTAACCCTAACCCTAACCGTAACCATAACGCTAAAGCTAACACTTACCCTAACCCTAACCCTTACCCTTACCCTAACATTAACCCTAACCTTAATGCTAACCCTAACCATAACCCTAACCCTCACCCTCACCCTAAACCTAACCCTAACCCTAACCCTATACCTAACCACTAAGCCTAACCCTAATCCTAACCCTAACACTTACCCTTACCCTAATCCTAACCCTAAACTTAGTGCTATTCCTAACCATAACCCTACACCCTTACTGTAACCCTAACCCTAAACCTAAACCTTACCCTAACCCTAGCCCCAACCCTTACCCTTACCCTAACCCTAACCCGAGCCTTAATGCTTAACCCTTACTCTAATTCTAACCCTAACCCTAAGCCTTACCCTAAACCTAACCCTAACCCTAAACCTTACCCTAACCCTTACCCTTTCCCTAACCCTATACCTAAGCCTAACCCTAACCCTTACCCTTAACCAAACCCTAACCCTAAAACCCTAACCCTAACCCTAACCTTAACTCTATCCCTAAACCTAACTCTAACCCTAACACTTACCATTACCCTTACCCTAACCCTAACCTTAATGCTAACCCTAACCCCAACCCTAACCCTAAACCTAAACCTAACCCTAAAACTAACCCTAACCCTCACCCTTACCCTAACCCTCACCCTAACCCTAACACTTACCCTAACCGTAACCTTAACCCTAACCCTTACCCTTACAATAACCCTACCCCTAAACTTAACCCCAATCCTAAACCTAAACCTAACGCTAACATTAAACCTTACCCTTATTCTAACCCTAACCTTAAGTCTAACCCTAACCCTAACCCTAAACCAAACCCTTACCCCAACCCTAACCATAAACCTAACCGTTACCCTAACCCTAAACCTAATCTTAACCCTCACACTAACCCTAACCCTAACCCTTAATCTTACCCTAACCCTATCCCTAACACTAACCCACAACTTTAACCCTAACCCTAACCTCACCCTAACCCTAACCCTTACCCTTACCCTAACGCTAACCCTAAACCTAACCCTAACACTAACCCTAACCCTTAACCTTACACTAACCCTAACCCTAACACTAACCACTAACCCTAACCCTAACCCTCAACCTAACACTTAACCTTATCCCAACCCTAACTCTAACCCTAACTCTAACCCTAACCCTAACACTTGCCCTTACCCTAACCCTAATCCTAACCCAAAGACTAAACCTAACCCTAAATCTAACCCTAACGCTAACCCATACTCTTACTGTAATCCTAACCCTAACCCTAACACTTACCCTTACCCTAACCCTAACCCTAACCCTAAAACTAACCCTAACCTTAACCATACCCTAACCCTCACTCTACCCTAACCCTAACCCTTACCCTAACCATAACGCTAAACCTAACCCGAAACCTAATCCTAACCCTTACCCTTACCCTAACCCTATCCCTAAACCTAACACTACCCCTAACCCTAACCCTAACCCCTAACCCTAACCCCTAACCCTAACCCTAACACTATCCCTAACCCTTACCCTAACCCTAACCCTAAAGTTAATGCTAACCCTAACCTAACCCTAACCCTAAACCTTACTCTAACCCTAACCCTAACCCTAATCCTTACCCTAACATGAACCCTAACCCTTACCCTTACCCTAACCCTAACCCTAACCTTAATGCTAACCCTAACCCTAACCCTACCCCTTACCCTAACCCTAACTCTAATCCTAAGCCTTACCCTAACCCTAACTCTTATCCTAAACCTTATCCTAACCCTTACCCTTTCCCTAACCCTAATCCTAACCCTAACCCTAACCCTTACCCTCACCCTTACCCTAACCCTAACCCTAACCCTAACCTTAAACCTAACCCTAACCCTAACCCTAACACTTACCCTTACCCTTACTTTAACCCCAACCCTATCCCTAACCCTAACCCTAACCCTAACCCTTACCCTTACCCTAACCCTAACTCTAACCCTAACCCTAACCCTATACCTTACCCTTACCCAAACTCTAACCCTAACCCTAACCTTAATGCTAACCCTAACCCTAACCCTAACCCTAACCCTTACCTAACCCTAACCCTAACCCTAAGCCTTACCCTAACCCTAACCCTAACCCTAAACCTTACCCTAACCCTTACCCTGTCCCTGACTCTAAACCTAACCCTAACCCTAACCCTAACCCTTACGCTAACCCTAACCCTAACACTAACCCTAACCTTAAACCTAAACCTAACCCTCAACCTAACCATAACACTTACCCTTTCCCTAACCCTAACCCTAAACCTAACCCTAACCCTAACCCTAACCCTTAGCCTTACACTAACCCTAACCCTAAACCTATCACTAACCCTAACCCTAACCCTAACCCCCAAAACTAACCCTTGCCCTAACAATAACCCTCACCCTTACCCTTACCATAACCCTAACCCTAAACTTAACGGTAACCCTAAACCTAACCCTAACCCTTACCCTAACCCTAACCCTAACCGTAACCCTAACCCTAACCCTAAACCTAAACCTAAACCTTACCCTTACCCTAACCCTAACCCTAACCCTAACCCTAACCCTAACCTAACCCTAACCTTAATGCTAACCCTAACCCTAACCGTAACCCTTAACCTAACCCTAACCCTAAGTCTAATCCTTCCCCTAACCCTAACCCTTAACCTAACCCTAACCCTAACCATAACCATAACCGTAACCCTAACCCTAACCCTAACCTTAACCCCAAACCTAAACGTAAACCTAACCCTAACCCTAAACCTTACCCTTACCCTAACCCTAACCCTAACCCTAACTCTTACCCTAAACCTAAACCTAACCCTAACCCTAACCCCTAACCCTAACACTAACCCTTACCCTTACCCTAACCTAACCCTAAACTTAATGCTAACCCTAACCCTAACCCTAACCCTTACTCTAACCCTAAACCTAACCCTAATCCTTACCCTAACCCTAAACCTAACCCTTACCCTTACCCTAATCCTAACCCTAAGGCTAACCCTAACCCTAACTCTAACCCTAACCCTTACCCTAACCCTACCCCTAACCCTAACCCTAAACCTTACCCTAACCCTAACCCTAACCCTAAACCTTACCCTAACCCTTACACTTTCACTAACCCAAAACTAACCCTTACCCTTACCCTAACCCTAACCCTAACCCTAAGGCTAACCCTAACCCTAACTCTAACCCTAACACTTACCCTAACCCTAACCCTAACCCTAAGCCCTACACTAATCCTAACCCTAACTCTAACCCTTACCCTAATCCTTACACTTTCCCTAACCCTAAACTTAACCCTAACCCTAACCCTAACCCTAACACTTACGCTTACCCTAACCCTAACCTTAACCCTAACCCTAACCCTAATCCTAACACTTACCCTTACCCTAACCCTAACCCTAAACCTAAACCTAACTCTAATCCTTACCCTTACACTATCCCTAACCCTAAACCTATCCCTAACCCTAAGCCTAACCCTATCCCCCAAAACTAACCCTAAACATAACAATAACCCTAACCCTTACCCTTACCCTAACCCTAACCCTAAACTTAATGCTAACCCTAAACCTAACCCTAACCCTTACACTAACCCTAACACTAATCCTTACCCTAACCCTAATCCAAACCCTAACCCTAACATTAACCCTAACCCATAACCTTTCCCTAACCCTAACCCTAACCCTAAACCTAAACCTAATCCTAACCCTAACCCTAACCCTAACCCTAACCTTAACCCTAAACCTAAACCTAAGCCTTACCCTTACCATAAAACTAACCCTAAAACTAACCGTAACCCTAACCCTAACATTTACCCTAAACCTCACCCTAACCCTAAACCTTACCCTTAACCTAACCCTAACCCTAACCTTAACCTCAACCCTAAACCTAAACCTAACCCTACTCCTAACCTTACCTTTACCGTAACCCTAACCCTAACCCTAACCCTAACCCTATCCCTAACCCTAACCCTAACGCCTAACCCTAACCCTCACACTAACCTAACCCTACCCCTTACCCTAACCCTAACTCTAATCCTAAGCCTTACCCTAACCCTAACTCTTATCCTAAACCTTATCCTAACCCTTACCCTTTCCCTAACCCTAATCCTAACCCTAACCCTAACCCTTACCCTTACCCTTACCCTAACCCTAACCCTAACCCTAACCTTAACCCTAACCCTAACCCTAACCCTAACTCTAACACTTACCCTTACCCTTACTTTAACCCCAACCCTAACCCTAACCCTAAACCTAACCCTTACACTTACCCTAACCCTAACCCTGAACCTAACCGTAACCCTAACCCTAACACTAAGCCTTACCCTTACCCTAAACCTAACCCTAACCCTAACCCTAACCCTAACCATAACACTTACCCTAACCCTATCCCTAACCCTAAACCTTACCCTTACCCTAACAATAACCCTAACCTTAACCCCAAACCTAAACCTAAACCTAACCCTAACCCTAACCCTAACCCTTACCCTTACCCTAACCCTAAATCTAACCTTAACCCTAACCCTATACCTTACCCTTACCCAAACTCTAACCCTAACCCTAACCTTAATGCTAACCCTAACCCTAACCCTAACCCTAACCCTTACCTAACCCTAACCCTAACCCTAAGCCTTACCCTAACCCTAACCCTAAACCTTACCCTAACCCTTACCCTTTCCCTGACTCTAAACCTAACCCTAACCCTAACCCTTACCCTAACCCTAACCCTAACACTAACCCTAACCTTAAACCTAAACCTAACCTTCAACCTAACCATAACCCTTACCCTTTCCCTAACCCTAACCCTAAACCTAACCCTAACCCTAACCCTAACCCTTAGCCTTACACTAACCCTAACCCTAAATCTATCACTAACCCTAACCCTAACCCTAACCCCCAAAACTAACCCTTACCCTAACAATAACCCTCATCCTTACCCTTACCATAACCCTAACCCTAAACTTAATGGTAACCCTAAACCTAACCCTAACCCTTACCCTAACCCTAACACTAATCCTTACCCTAACCCTAACCTTAACCCTAACCCTAAGCCAAAGCCTAACCCTAACCCTTACCCTTACCCTAACCCTAACCCTAACCCTAACACTAATCCTAAACCTAAACCTTACCCTTACCCTAACACTAACCCTAACCCTAACCCTAACCTAACCCTAACTTTAATGCTAACCCTAACCCTAACCGTAACCCTTACCCTAACCCTAACCCTAAGTCTAATCCTTCCACTAACCCTAACCCTTAACCTAACCCTAACCCTAACCCTAACCATAACCGTAACCCTAACACTAACCCTAACCTTAACCCCAACCCTAAACGTAAACCTAACCCTAACCCTAAACCTTACCCTTACCCTAACCCTAACCCTAACCCAAACTCTTACCCTAAACCTAAACCTAACCCTAACCCTAACCCCTAACCCTAACCCTAACCCTTACTCTAACCCTAAACCTAACCCTAATCCTTACCCTAACCCTAAACCTAACCCTTACCCTTACCCTAACCCTAACCCTAAGGCTAACCCTAACCCTAACTCTAACCCTAATCCTTACCCTAACCCTACCCCTAACCCTAACCCTAAACCTTACCCTAACCCTAAACCTAACCCTAAACCTTACCCTAACCCTTACACTTTCACTAACCCAAAACTAACCCTTACCCTTACCCTAACCCTAACCCTAACCCTAAGGCTAACCCTAACCCTAACTCTAACCCTAACACTTACCCTAACCCTAACCCTAACCCTAAGCCCTACCCTAATCCTAAACCTAACCCTAACCCCTACCCTAACCCTTACACTTTCCCTAACCCTAAACTTAACCCTAACCCTAACCCTAACCCTAACACTTACGCTTACCCTAACCCTAACCCTGACCTTAACCCTAACCCTAACCCTAATCCTAACACTTACCCTTACCCTAACCCTAAACCTAAACCTAAACCTAACTCTAATCCTTACCCTTACACTATCCCTAACCCTAAACCTATCCCTAACCCTAAACCTTACCCTAACCCTTACCCTTTCCCTGACCCTAAACCTAACCCTAACCCTAACCCTAACCCTTACCCTAACCCTAACACTAACACTAACCCTAACCTTAAACCTAAACCTAACCCTCAACCTAACCATAACCCTTACCCTTTCCCTGACCCTAACCCTAAACCTAACCCTAACCCTAACCCTAACCCTTAGCCTTACAGTAACCCTAACCCTAAACCTATCACTAACCCTAACCCTAACCCTAACCCCCAAAACTAACCCTTACCCTAACAATAACCCTCACCCTTACCCTTACCATAACCCTAACCCTAAACTTAATGGTAACCCTAAACCTAACCCTAACCCTTACCCTAACCCTAACACTAATCCTTACCCTAACCCTAAACTTAACCCTAACCCTAAGCAAAAGCCTAACCCTAACCCTTACCCTTACCCTAACCCTAACCCTAACCCTAACCCTAATCCTAAACCTAAACCTTACCCTTACCCTAACCCTAACCCTAACCCTAACCTAACCCTAATCTTAATGCTAACCCTAACCCTAACCGTAACCCTTACCCTAACCCTAACCCTAAGTCTAATCCTTCCCCTAACCCTAACCCTGAACCTAACCCTAACCCTAACCCTAACCATAACCGTAACCCTAACACTAACCCTAACCTTAACCCCAACCCTAAACGTAAACCTAACCCTAACCCTAAACCTTACACTTACCCTAACCCTAACCCTAACCCTAACTCTTACCCTAAACCTAAACCTAACCCTAACCCTAACCCCTAACCCTAACACTAACCCTTACCCTTACCCTAACCTAACCCTAAACTTAATGCTAACCCTAAACCTAACCCTAACCCTTACACTAACCCTAACACTAATCCTTACCCTAACCCTAATCCAAACCCTAACCCTAACATTAACCCTAACCCATAACCTTTCCCTAACCCTAACCCTAACCCTAAACCTAAACCTAATCCTAACCCTAACCCTAACCCTAACCCTAACCCTAACCTTAACCCTAACCCTAAACCTAAGCCTTACACTTACCCTAACCCTAACCCTAAAACTAACCCTAACCCTAACCCTAACACTTACCCTAAACCTAACTCTAACCCTAAACTTTACCCTTACCCTAACCCTAACCCTAACCTTAACCTCAACCCTAAACCTAAACCTAACCCTACTCCTAACCTTACCTTTACCCTAACCCTAACCCTAACCCTAACCCTAACCCTATCCCTAACCCTAACCCTAACGCCTAACTCTAACCCTCACACTAACCTAACCCTGACCCTTACCCTAACACTAACTCTAAACTTAATGCTAACCTTAACCCTAACCCTAACCCTAACCCTTACTCTATCCCTAAACCTAACTCTTATCCTTACCGTAACCCATAAATCTAACCCTTACCCTTACCCTAACCCTAAACCTAACCTTAATGCTAACCCAAACCCTAACCCTAAGCCTTACCATAACCCTAACCCTAACCCTAAACCTTACCCTAACCCTTACCCTTTCCCTTACCCTAAACCTATCCCTAAACCTAACCCTAACCCTAACCCTAACCTTAACCCCAACCCTAAAACTAACACTAACCCTAACCCTAACCCTTAACCTTTCCCTAACCCTAACCCTAACCCTAACCCTAAACCTAACCGTAACCTTAACCCTAACCCTAACCCTTACCGTTACCCTAACCCTAAAACTAACGCTAACCCTAACCCTAACCCGAATCCTTACCCTTACCCTAAAGCTAAACCTAACCCTAACCCTAACCCTAACCCTAACCCTAACACTTACCCTAACCATAAACCTAACCCCAACCATTACCCTTACCCTAACCCTAACCTTAACCTCAACCCTAAACCAAAACCTAACCCTAACCCTAACCCTTACCCTTACCCTAACCCTAACCCTAAACCTAACACTTTCCCTAACCCTAACCCTAAACTAAACCTTAAGGCAAACCCTAACCCTAACCCTAATCCTTACCCTAACCCTAACCCTAACCCTATGACTTACACTAACCCTAACCCTAACACCTAACCCTAAACCTAAACCTAAACCTTACCCTTACCCTTACCCGGACCATAACCCTAACCCATAACCTTAATTCTAACCCTAAACCTTACCCTTACCCTAACCCTAACCATAACCCTAACCCTAACCTAACCCTAACCTTAATGCTAACCCTATCCCTAACTCTAACCCTAAGCCTAAGCCTAATCCTTACCCTAACATTAACCCTAACGCTTGCCCTTACCCTAACCCTAACCCTAAACTTAATGTTAACGCTAACCCTAACAATAACCCTTACCCTAACCCTAACCCTAACCCTAACGCTAACCCCTAACCCTAACCCTAACACTAACCCTAACCCTTACCCTTACCCTAACCCTAACACTAAACTTAATGCTAACCCTAATCCTAACCCTAAACCTAACCCTTACTCTAACCCTAACCCTAACTCTAATCCTTACCCTAAACCTAACCCTAACCCTTACCTTTACCCTAACCCTAACCCTAAACTTAATGCTAACCCTAACCCTTACCCTAACCCTAATCCTTACCCTAACCCTAACCCTAACCTTAACCCTAACCCCAAACCTAAGCCTTACCCTTACCCTAACCCTAACCCTAAACCTAACCCTAACCCTAACCCTAACCCGAATCCTTACCCGTACCCTAAACCTAACCCTAACCCTAACCCTAACACTTACCCTAAACCTAACCCTAACCCTAAACCTTACCCTTACCCTAACCATAACCCTAACCTTAACCTCTACCCTAAACCTAAACCTAACACTACTCCCAACCCTTACGCTTACCCTAACCCTAACCCTAAACCTAAACCTAACCCTATCCCTAACCCTAACCCTAACGCCTAACCCTAACCCTAACACTAACCCTAACCCTAACCCTAAACTTAATGCTAACCTTAACCCTAACCCTAAACCTAACCCTTACTGTATCCCTAACCCTAACCCTAATCCTTACCGTAACCCATAAACCTAACCCTTACCCTTACCCTTACCCTAACCCTAAACCTAACCTTAATGCTAACCCTAACCCTAACCCTAAGCCTTACCATAACCCTAACCCTAACCCTAAAGCTTACCCTAACACTTACCCTTTCCCTTACCCTAAACCTTACCCTTTCCCTTACCCTAAACCTATCCCTAAACCTAACCCTAACCCTAACCCTAACCCTAACCTTAACCCCAACACTAAATCTAACCCTAACCCTAACCCTAACCCTTAACCTTTCCCTAACCCTAACCCTAACCCTAACCCTAAACCTAACCGTAAACTTAACCCTAACCCTAACCCTTACCCTTACCCTAACCCTAAAACGAACCCTAAGCCTAAACCTAACCCGAATCTTTACCCATACCCTAACCCTAACCCCAACCCTAACCCTAACCCTAACACTTACCCTAACCATAAACCTAACCCTAACCCTTACCCTTACCCTAACCCTAACCCTAACCTTAACCTCAACCCTAAACCAAAATCTAACCCTAACCCTAACCCTTACCCTTAGCCTAACCCTAACCCTAACCCTAACCCTTTCCCTAACCCTAACCCTAACCCTAACCTTAAGGCAAACCCTAACCCTAACCCTAATCCTTACCCTAACCCTAACCCTAACCCTATGCCTTACACTAACCCTAACCCTAACACCTAACCCTAACCCTAAACCTAAACCTTACCCTTACCCTTACCCGGATCATAACCCTAACCCATAACCCTAATTCTAACCCTAAACCTTACCCTTACCCTAACCCTAACCATAACCCTAACCCTAACCTAACCCTAACCTTAATGCTAACCCTATCCCTAACCCTAAGCCTAAGCCTAAGCCTAATCCTTATCCTAACATTAACCCTGACGCTTGCCCTTACCCTAACCCTAACCCTAACCTTAATGTTAACCCTAACCCTAACCCTAACCCTTACCCTAACCCTAACCCTAAACCTAACCTTATCCCCTAACCCTAACCCTAACACTAACCCTAACCCTTATCCTTACCCTAACCCTAACACTAAACTTAATGCTAACCGTAATCCTAACCCTAAACCTAACCCTTACTCTAACCCTAACCCTAACTCTAATCCTTACCCTAAACCTAACCCTAATCCTTACATTTACCCTAACCCTAACCCTAAACTTAATGCTAACCCTAACCCTTACCCTAACCCTAATCCTTACCCTATACCTAACCCTAACCCTAAGCCTTACCCTAACCCTAAACCTAACCCTAAACCTTACCCTAACCCTTACGCTTTCCCTAACCCTAAACCTAACACTAACCCTAACACTTACCCTTACCCTAAACCTAACCCTAACCCTAAACTTAACCCTGACCCTAACACTAACCCTAACACTAAACCTTACCCTAACCCTAACCCTAAACCTAACCCTAACCATAACCCTAACCCTTAGCCTTACACTAACCCTAACCCTAAACCTATCCCTAACCCTAACCTTAACCCTAACCCTAACCCCCAAAACTAACCCTTACCCTAAAAATAACCCTAAGCCTTACCTGTATCCTAACCCTAACCCTAAACTTAATGCTAACCCTAAACCTAACCCTAACCCTAACCCTAACACTAATCCTTACCCTAACCCTAACCCTAACCCAAACACTAACCCTAACCCTTACCCTTTCCCTAACCCTAACCCTAACCCTAAACCTAAACCTAACCCTAACCTTAACCCTAACAGTAATCCCAAGCATAACCCTAACCCTTACACCTACTGTAACCCTAACCCTAAACCTAAACCTAATACTAATCCTAACCCTAACCATAACCCTAACCCTAACCTTAACGCTAACCCTAAACCTAACCCTTACCCTTACCCTAACCCTAACCCTAAACCTAAGCCTAACCCTAACCCTAAAGCGAAACCTTACCCTTACCCTAACCCTAACCCTAACCCTAAACCTAACACTTACCCTAACCCTAACCCTAACCCTAACCCTTACCCTTACCCTAACCCTAGCCCTAACCTTAACCACAAACCTAAACCTAAACTTAACCCTAACCCTAACCTTACGCTTACCCTAACCCTAGCCTAACCCTTTCCCTAACCGTAGCCCTAACTCTAAACTTAATGCTAACCCTAACCCTAACCCTAACCCTTACCCTAACCCTAACCCAACCCTAAGCCTTACACTAACCTAACCCTAACACCTAACCCTAAACCTAAACCTAAACCTTACCCTTAACCTTATCCTAACCTAACCCTAACCCCAAACCCTAACCCTAATCCTTACCCTAACCCTTATCCTTACCCTAACCCTAACCCTAACCCTAACCTAACGCTAACCATAATGCTAACCCTAACCCTTACCCTTACCCTAACCCTAACCCTAAACTTAATGCTAACCCTAAACCTAACCCTAACCCTAACCCTAACACTAATCCTTAACCTAACCCTAACCCTAACCCTAACCCTAACCCTTACCCTTTCCCTAACCCTAACCCTAACCCTAAACCTAAACCTAACCCTAACCTTAACCCTAACAGTAATCCCAAGCATAACCCTAACCCTTACACCTACTGTAACCCTAACCCTAAACCTAAAACTAATCCTAACCCTAACCATAACCCTAACCCTAACCTTAACCCTAACCCTAAACCTAACCCTTACCCTTACCCTAACCCTAACCCTAAACCTAAGCCTAACCCTAACCCTAAAGCGAAATCTTACCCTTACCCTAACCCTAACCCTATCCCTAAACCTAACACTTACCCTAACCCTAACCCTAACCCTTACCATTACCCTAACCCTAGCCCTAACCATAACCCCAACCCTAAACCTAAACTTAACCCTAACCCTAACCTTACCCTTACCCTAACCCTAGCCTAACCCTTTCCCTAACCGTAGCCCTAACTCTAAACTTAATGCTAACCCTAACCCCAACCCTAACCCTAACCCTTACCCTAACCCTAACCCAACCCTAAGCCTTACAATAACCCTAACCCTAACACCTAACCCTAAACCTAAACCTAAACCTTACCCTTAACCTTATCCTAACCTAACCCTAACCCCAAACCCTAACCCTAATCCTTACCCTAACCCTTATCCTTACCCTTACCCTAACCCTAACCCTAACCTAACGCTAACCATAATGCTAACCCTAACCTTAACCCTTATCCTAACTCTAACCCTAAGCCTAATCCTTACCCTAACGCTAACCCTAACCCTTACCCTTACCCTAACCCTAACCCTAACCTTAATGCTAACCCTATCCCTAACCCTAACCCTTACCCTAAATCTACCCCTAACCCTAACCCTTACGCTAACCTTAAACCTAACCCTAACCCTTACCCTAATCCTTAACCTTTCCCTAACCCTAACCCTAACTCTAAACCTTACCCTTACCCTAACCCTAACCCTTACCCTTAAACTAACCATAAACCTAAACCTATCCCTAAACCTAACCCTAACCCTAACCCCCAAACCTAACCCTCACCCTAACAATAACCCTAACCCTTACCCTTACCCTAACCCTAACCCTAACTTTAATGCTACCCCTAACCCTGACCCTTACCCTAACCCTAACCCTAATCCTTAACCTAACCGTAGCCCTACCCTAACCCTCATCCTAACCCTAACCCTTACCCTAACCATAACGCTAAACCTAACCCTAACCCTAACTCTTACCCTTACCCTAACGCTAACCCTAAACCTAACCCTAACCCTAACCATAACCCTTACACTTACCCTAACCCTAACCCTAAACCTAACCCTAACCCTAACCCTAACCCAAACCCCTAACCCTAACAGTAAACCTAACCCTTATCCTTACCCTAACCCTAAATCTAATCCTAACACTAAACCTAACCTTAACCCTACCCTAACCCTCACCCTAAGCCTAACACTAACCGTTACCCTAACCATAACCTTAACCCTAACCCTAAACCTAACCCTAACCCTAACCCTAACACTAAACCTAACTCTTACCCTTATCCTAACCCTAACCCTAAACTTAATCCTAACCCTAACCCTAACCCTAACTCTAACCCTTACTCTAACCCTAACCCTAACCCCAATCCTTACCCTAACCCTAACCCTAACCCTTACCCTTACCCTTACCCTAACCCTAACCCTAACCCTAAACCTTACCCTAACCCTTACCCTTTCCCTAACCCTAAACCTAACCCTAACCCTAACCCTTACCCTTACCCTTAACCTAACCCAACCCTAATCTTAATGCTAACCCTAACCCTAAACCTAACCCTAAACCTAACAATAACCCCAACCCTAAGCCTAACCCTCACCCTTACCCTAACCCTAACACTAACCCTAACCCTAACTCTAACACTTACCCTAACTGTAACCCTAACCCTAACCCTTACCCTTACCCTAACCCTAACCCTAACCTTAACCCCAAACCTAGACCTAAGCCTAACCATTACCCTAACCCGTACCCTTACCCTAACCCTAACTCTAACCCTAACACTGACCCTAAATCTTACCCTTTCCCTAACCCTAACACTAAACTTAATGCTAACCCTACTCCTAACCCTAAACCTAACCCTTACTCTAACCCTAACCCTAACTCTAATCCTTACCCTAAACATAACCCTAACCCTAACCCTAACCCTAAGGCTAACCCTAACCCTAACTCTAACCCTAACACCCTAACCCTAACCCTAACCCTAAGCCTTACCCAAACCCTAACCCTAACCCCAAACCTTACCCTAACCCTTACACTTTCCCTAACCCTAAACTTAACCCTAACCCTAACCCTAACCCTAACACTTACCCTTACCCTAACCCTAACCCTAACCCTAACCTTAACCCTAACCCTAACCCTAATCCTAACACTTACCCTTACCCTAACCCTAACCCTAAATCTAACCCTAACTCTAATACTTACCCTTACACTAACCCTAACCCTAAACCTATCCCTAACCCTAAGCCTAACCCTAACCCCCAAAACTAACCCTTACCATAACAATAACCCTAACCTTACCCTTACCCTAACCCTAACCCTAAACTTAATGCTAACCCTAAACCTAACCCTAACCCTTACACTAACCCTAACACTAATCCTTACCCTAACCCTAATCCTAACCCTAACCCTAACATTAACCCTAACCCATACCCTTTCCCTAACCCTAACCCTAAACCTAAACCTAATCCTAACCCTAACCCTAACCCTAACCTTAACCCTAAGCCTAAACCTAACCATTACCCTTATCCTAACCCTAACCCTAACCCTAACCCTAACCCTAATCCTAACCCGAATCCTTACTCTTACCCTAACATTACCCTAAACCTAACCCTAACCCTAACCCTTACCCTTACCCTAACCCTAACCCTAACCTTAACCTCAACCCTAAACCTAAACCTAACCCTACTCCTAACCCTTACCCTTACCCTAACCCTAACCCTAACCCTAAACCTAACCCTATTCCTAACCCTAACCCTAATCCCTAAACCTAACCATAACACTAAACCTAACCCTTACACTTACCCTAACCCTAACTTTAAACTTAATGCTAACCTTAACCCTAACCCTAACCCTAATCCTTACTCTATCCCTAACCCTAACACTAATCCTTACCGTAACCCATAAACCTAACCCTTACCCTTACCCTAACCCTAAACCTAACCTTAATGCTAACCCTAACCCTAACCCTAAGCCTTACCATAACCCTAACCCTAAACCTAAACCTTACCCTAAACCTTACCCTTTCCCTTATCCTAAACATTACCCTTTCCCTTACCCTAAACCTATCCCTAAACCTAACCCTAACCCTAACCCTAAC
This sequence comes from Megascapheus bottae, assembly GCA_024803745.1. Classification (NCBI taxonomy): domain Eukaryota; kingdom Metazoa; phylum Chordata; class Mammalia; order Rodentia; family Geomyidae; genus Megascapheus; species Megascapheus bottae. The sequence continues at coordinate 1,029,338 of JANJXV010000342.1, forward strand.
CCTAACCTTAACCCCAACCCTAAACCTAACCCTAACCCTAACCTTAACCCTTAACCTTTCCCTAACCCTAACCCTAACCCTAACCCTAAACCTAACCATAACCTTAACCCAAATACCTAACCCTTACCCTTACTCTAACCCTAAAACTAACCCTAACCCTAAACCTAACCCGAATCCTTACCCTTACCCTAACCCTAACCCTAACCTTAATGTTAACCCTAACCCTAACCCTAACCCTTAACCTAACCCTAACCCTAACCCTAACCCTAAACCTAATCCTAACCCCAACTCTAACCCTAACACTAACCCTAACCCTTACCCTTACCCTAACCCTAACACTAAACTTAATGCTAACCCTAATCCTAACCCTAAACCTAACCCTTACTCTAACCTTAACCGTAACTCTAATCCTTACCCTAACCCTAACCCTTACCTTTACCCTAACCCTAACCCTAAACTTAATGCTAACCCTAACCCTTACCCTAACCCTAATCCTTACCCTAACCCTAAACCTAACACTAAGCCTTATCCTAACCCTAACAATAATCCTTACCCTAAACCTAAACCTAACCCTAACACTGACACTAACCCTAACCATTACCCTTTACCTAACCCTAACCCTAACCCTAACCCTAAACCTAAACCTAACCCTAACATCAACCCTAACCCTAAGCCTAAGCCTAACCCTAAACCTTACTCTTACCCTAAACCTAACCCTAAACCTAAACCTAAACCTAATCCTAACCCTAACCCTAACCCTAACCCTAATCTTAACCCTAACCCTAAACCTAACCCTTACCCTTACCCTTACCCTAACCCTAACCCTAACCCTAAACCTAACCCTAACCCTAACCTAACCCTCATCCTAACCCTAACCCTTACCCTCACCATAACGCTAAACCTAACCCTAACCCTTACCCTTACCCTAACGCTAACCCTAACCCTAACCATATCCCTTACACTTACCCTACCCCTAACCCTAAACCTAACCCTAAACCTAACCCTAACCCTAACCCCTAAACCTAACCGTAACCCTAACCCTAACCCTAACCCTTACCTTACCCTAACCCTAAATCTAACCCTAACACTAACCCTAACCTTAACCCTACCCTAACCCTCACCCTAAGCCTAACACTAAACCTTACCCTACCCATAACCCTAACCCTAACCCTAACCCTAACCCTAACCCTAACCCTAAACTTAATGCTAACCCTAACCCTAACCCTAACTCTAACCCTTACTCTAACCCTAACCCTAACCCCAATCCTTACCCTAACCCTAACCCTTACCCTTACCCTAACCCTAACCCTAACTCTAACCCTTACTCTAACCCTAACCCTAACCCCAATCCTTACCCTAACCCTAACCCTAACCCCAAACCTAAACCAAAACCTTACCCTAACCCTAACCCTAAACCTAACCGTAACCCTAACCCTAACCCTAATATTATCCCGAACCTAACCCTAACCCTACCCCTTAACCTTAACCTAACACTAACCCTAACACTAAACCTAACCTTAACCCTAACCCTAACCCTCACCCTAACCCTAACCCTTACCCTTACCCTAACCCTAACCCTAATACTTGCCCTAACCCTAAACCTAAACCTAACCCTAACCCTAAGCCTTACCCTAACCCTAACCCTAACCCTAACCCTAACCCTTACCCTTACCCTTACCCTACCCTAACCCAACCCTAATCTTAATGCTAACCCTAACCCTAAACCTAACTCTAAACCTAACCCTAACCCTAACCCTAACCCTCACCCTTACCCTAACCCTAACCCTAACCCTAACCCTAACTCTAACACTTACCCTAACCGTAACCCTAACCCTAACCCTTACCCTTACCCTAACCCTAACCCTAACTTTAACCCCAAACCTAGACCTAAACCACACCCTTACCCTAACCCTTAACCTTACCCTAAACCTAACCCTAACTGTAACACTAACCCTAACCCTAAACCTAACGATTACCCTAACCCTAACCCTAAACCTAACCGTAACCCTAACCCTAACCCTAATCTTAAACCTAACCCTAAGCCTAACCCTAACCCTTAACCTTACCCTAACCCTAACCCTAACACTAACCCTAAACTTAACCCTAACCCTAACCCTCACCCAAACCTAACCCTTACCCTTACCCTAACTCTAAACCTAAACCTAACCCTAACCCTAACCCTGACACTAACCCTAACCCTAACCCTAAACCTAACCCTTACCCTAACCCTAAACCTAAACCTAACCATAACCCTAACCCTAATCCTTCACCTTACCCTAACCCTAACCCAAACACTAACACTAATCTTAACCCTAACCGGAACCCTAACCCTTCCCCTTACCCTAACCCTAACCCTAACCTTAACCCCAACCGTAAACCTAAACCTAACCCTAACCCTAACTCTTACCCTGACACTAACCCTAACCCTAACCCTTTCCCTAACCCTAACCCTAACACTAACGCTAACCATAATGCTAACCCTAACCCTAACCCTAACCCTAACCAATACCCTAACTCTAACCCTAAGCCTTACACTAACCATAACCCTAACAACTAACCCTAACCCTAAACCTAAATCTTACCCTTAACCTTACTCTAACCGCAACCCTAACATCTAACCCTAAACTTAACTCTAACCCTTACCCTTACCGTAACCCTAACCCTAACCCTAACCCTAACCTAACCCTAACCTTAATGCTAACCCTAACCATAACCCTAACCCTTACCCTAACCCTAACCCTAACCCTAATCCTTACCCTAACCCTAACCCTAACCCTTACCCTTACAGTAACCCTAAACCAAACCTTAATGTTAACCCTAACCCTAACCCTAACCCTTACCCTAACCCTAACCCTAACCCCACACCTACCCCTAACACTAAACCTAACCCTTACCCTTACCCTAACCCTAACCCTGAACTTAGTGCTACCCTAACCCTAACCCTAAACCTAACCCTTACTCTAACCCTAACCATAACCCTAATCCTTACCCTAACCCTAAATCTAACCCTTACCTTACCCTAACCCTAACCCTAACCCTAATCTTAATGCTAAACCTAACCCTAACTCTAACCCTAACCCTTACCCTAACCCGAACCGTAACCCTAACCCTAAGCCTTGCCCTAACCCTAAGCCTAACCCTAAACCTTACCCTAACCCTTACACTTTCCCGAACCCTAACCCTAACCCTAACCTTCAGCCTAACCCTTACCCTAACCCTAACCCTAACCCTAACCCTAAACTTAACCCTAACCCTAACCCTAACGCTTACCCTTACCCTAACCCTAACCCTAAACCTAACCCTAACCCTAACCCTAACCTTACCCTTACATTAAACCAAAACCTAAACCTATCCCTAACCCTAAGCCTAACCCTAACCCTAACCCTCAAAACTAACCCTTACCCAACAATAACCCTAACCCTTACCCTTACCCTAACCCTCACACTAAACTTAATGCTAACCCTAAACCTAACCCAAACACTTACCCTAACCCTAACACTAATCCTTACCCTAACCCTAACCTTAACCCTTACCCTAACACTAACCCTAACCTGTACCCTTTCCCTAACCCTAACCCTAACCCTAAACCTAACCCTAACCCTAACCTTAATCCTAACCATAAGCCTAAGCCTAACCCTAACCCTTACCCTTACCCTAACCCTAAACCTAACCCTTTCCCTAAACCTAACTCTAACCCTAACACTAACCATAATGCTAACCCTAACCGTAACCGTAACCCTAACCCTTACCCTAACTCTAACCCTAAGCCCTACCCTAAACCTAACCCTAACCCCTAACCCAAATTGTAACCCTAACCCTTACCCTTACCGTAACCCTAACCCTAACCCTAACCTAACCCTAAACTTAATGCTAACCCTAACCATAACCCTAACCCTTACCCTAAACCTAACCCTATGCCTAATCCTTACCCTAACCCTAAACCTAACCCTTACCCTTACCCCAACCCTAACCTTAATGTTAACCCTAAATCTAAACCTAACCCTTACCCTAACCCTAACTCTATCCCTAACCCTAACCCTAACCCCTAACCTAACCCTAACACTAACCGTAACACTTACTCTTACCCTAACCCTAACCCTAAACTTAGTGCTACCCTAACACTAACCCTAAACCTAACCCTTACTCTAACCCCAACCCTAATCCTTACCCTAACCCTAAACCTAACCCTTACCCTTACCCTAACCCTAACCCTAACATTAATTCTTACCCTAACCCTAACTCTAAACCTAACCCTTAGCCTAACCCTAACCCTAAGCCTTACCCTAAACCTAACCCTTACACTAAACCTTTTCCTAACCTTTACACTTTCCCTAAACCTAAACCTAACCCTAACCCTCACCCTAACCCTTACCCTAAACCTAACCCTAACTCTAACCCTAAGCTTAAACCTAACCCTAACACTAATCCTAACACTTACACTTACCCTAACCCTAACCTAAACCTAACCCTAACTCTAACCTTTACCCTTACACTAACCCTAACCCTAAACCTATCCCTAATCCTAACCATAACCCTAACCCCCAAAACTAACCCTTACCCTAACAATAACCCTAAACCTTACCCTTACACTAACCCTCACCATAAACATAATGCTAACCCTAAACCTAACCCTAAACCTTACCCTAACCCTAACACTAATCCTTACCCTAACCCTAATCCTAACCCTAAACCTAACACTAACCCTAACCCGTACCCTTTCCCTAACCCTAACCCTAACCCTAAACCTAAACATAACCCTAACCTTAACCATAACCATAAGCCTAACATTAACCCTAACCCTTACCCTTACCCTAACCCTAAACCTAATCCTAAACATAATCCTAACCCTAACCCTAACCTTAACCCTAACCCTAAACCTAACCCTTACCCTTACCCTAACCCTAACCCTAACCCTAACCCTAACCCGAACCTGAATCCTTACCCTTACCCTAAACCTAACCGTAACCTTAACCCCATCCCTAAACCTAAACCTAACCCTAACCCTAACCCTTACCCTTACCCCTACCCTTACCCTAACCCTAGCCTTTTCCGTAACCCTAACCCTAACCCTAACCCTATTGCTAACCCTAACCCTAACCCTAACCCTAACCCTAACCCTCACCCTAATCCTTAAACTTTCCCTAACCCTAAACCTAACCCTAACATTTACCCTTACCCTAATCCTAACCCTAACACTAACCCTAACCTTAACCATAAACCTAAACCTAACCCTAACCCTTACCCTTACCCTTTCCCTAACCCTAAATCTAACCCTAACCCTAACCCTAACCCTAACCCTTACCCTTACCCTAACCCAAACCCTAAACCTAAACATAACCCTAACCCTAACCCTAATCTTTACCCTAACCTTAAACCTAAACCTAACCCTTAACCTTACCCTAACCTTAACCCTAACACTAACCCTAATCTTAACCCTAACCCTAACCCTAACCCTTACCCTTACCCTAACCCTAACCCTAACCTTAACTCCAACCCTAAACCTAAACCTAACCCTAAACCTTACACTTACCCTTACACTAACCCTAACCCTAACCCTTTCCCTAACCCTAACCCTAACCCCTAACCGTAATCGTAATCCTAACCCTTACCCTTACCGTAACCCTAACCCTAACCCTAACCCTAACCTAACCTTAACCTTAATGCTAACCCTAACCGTAACCCTAACCCTAACCGTAACCCTAACCCTAACCCTAATCCTTACCCTATCCCTAAGCCTAACCCTTTCCCTTACCCTAACCCTAACCCAAACCTTAAGGTTAACCCTATTCCTAACCCTAACCCTTACCCTAACCCTAACCCTAACCCCACACCTACCCCTAACACTAAACCTAACCCTTACCCTTACCCTAACCCTAACCCTAAACATATTGCTACCGTAACCCTAACCCTAAACCTAACCCTTACTTTAACCCTAACCCTAACCCTAATCCTTACCCTAACCCTAAACCTAAACCTTTCCCTTACCCTAACCCTAACCCTAACCCTAACCTTAATGCTAACCTTAACTGTAACTCTAACCCTAACCCTTACCCTAACCCTAACCCTAACCCTAATCCTTACTCTAAACCTAAGCCTAACCCTAAACCTTACCCTAACCCTTACACTTTCCCTAACCCTAAACCTAAACCTAAGCCTCAGCCTAACCCTTACCCTAAGTCTAACCCTAACCCTAACCCTAACCTTAACCCTAACCCTAATCCTAACCCTAACACTTACCCTTACCCTAACCCTAACCCTAAAACTAACCCTAACCCTAACCCCCAAAACTAACCCTTACCCTAACAATAACCCTCATCCTTACCCTTACCCTAACCCTAACCCTAAATTTAATGCTAACCCTAAACCTAACCCTAACCCTTACCCTAACCCTAACACTAATCCTTACCCTAACCCTATCAATAACCCTAACCCTAACACTAACCCTAACCCGTACCCTTTCCCTAACCCTAACCCGAACCCTAAACCTAAACCTAACCCTAACGTTAACCCTTACCATAAGCCTAAGACTAACTCTAACCCTTACCCTAACCCTAACCCTAACCCTTTCCCTAATCCTAACCCTAACCCTAACACTAACCATAATGCTAAACCTAACACTAACTCTAACCCTAACCCTTACCCGAACCCTAACCCTAAGCCTTACCCTAACCCTAACCCTAAACCCTAACTCTAATCATAACCCTAACCCTTACCCTTACCGTAACCCTAAGCCTAACCCTAACTTAATCCTAACCTTAATGCCAACCCTAACCCTAACCCTAACCCTTCCCCTAACCCTAACCTTATGCCTAATCCTTACCCTAACCCTAACCCTAACGTTTACCCTTACCCCAACCCTTACCCTAAACTTAATGTTAACCCTAACCCTAAACCTAACCCTTACCCTAACCCTAACCCTAACCCTAACTCCTAACCTAACCCTAACACTAACCCTAACCCTTACCCTTACCCTAACCCTAACCCTAAGCTTAGAGCTACCCTAACCCTAACCCTAAACCTAACTCTTACTCTAACCCTAACCCTAATCGTTACCCTAACCCTAAACCTAACCCTGACCCTTACACCAACCCTAACCCTAAACCTAAGCTTAATGCTAACCCTAACCCTAACTCTAACCCTAACCCTTACCCTAACCCTAACCCTTAGCCTTACCCTAAACCTAACCCTAATCCTAACACTTACCCTTACAAGAAACCTAACCCTAAACCTAACCCTAACTCTAACCCTTACCCTTACACTAACCCTAACCCTAAACCTATCCCTAACCCTAACCCTAACCCTAACCCACAAAACTAACCCTTACCCTAACAATAACCATAACCCTTACCCTAACCCTAACACTAATCCTTACCCTAACCCTAACCCTAACCCTAACCCTAACACTAATCCTAACCCGTACCCTTTCCCTAACCCAAACCCTAACCCTAACCCTTACCCTTACCGTTACCCTAACCCTAACCATAAGCCTAAGCCTAACCCTAACCCTTACACTTACCCTAATCCTAAACCTAAACCTAAACCTAAACCTAAACCTATTCCTAACCCTAACCCTAACCTTAACCCTAAACCTAAACCTAACCCTTACCCTTACTCTAACCCTAACCCTAACCCCAACCCTAACCCTAACACTTACCCTAACCCTAACCCTAACCCTTACCCTTACGCTAACTCTAACCCTAACCTTAACCCAAACCCTAAACCTAAACCTAACCCTAACCCTAACCCTTACCCTTACCCCTACCCTAACCCTAACCCTTACCCTTACCCCTACCCTAACCCTAACCCTAAACCTTTCCCTGACCCTAACACTAATCCTAAGCCTATTGCTAACCCTAACCCTAACGCTAACCCTAACCCTTACGCTAACCCTAACACTAAGCCTAACCCTCACCCTAATCCTTAACCTTTCCCTAACCCTAAACCTAACCCTAACATTTACCCTTACCCTAACCCTAACCCTAACACTAACCCTAACCTTAAACCTAACCCTAAACCTAACCCTAACACTTATCCTTACCCTATCCCTAACCCTAACCCTAACCCTAAACCTAACCCTAACCCTAACCCTAACCCTTACCCTAACCCTAAATCTAAACCTAACACTAAACCCTAACCCTAATCCTTACCCTTACCCTAATCCAAACCCTAAACCTAACCATAACCCTAATCCTAACCCTAATATTTACCCTAACCCTAACCCTAAACCTAACCCTTAACCTTATCCTAACCCTAACCGTAACACTAACCCTAATCTTAACCCTAACCCTAACCCTAACCCTTACCCTTACCCTAAACCTAACCGTAACCTTAACCCCAACCCTAAACCTAAACCTAACCCTAACCCTAACCCTTACCCTTACCCCTACCCTAACCCTAACCCTAATCCTTTCCCTAACCCTAACCCTAACCCTAACCCTATTGCTAACACTAACCCTAACCCTAACCCTAACCCTTACGCTAACCCTAACCCTAAGCCTAACCCTCACCCTAATCCTTAACCTTTCCCTAACCCTAAACCTAACACTAATATTTACCCTTACCCTAACCCTAACCCTAACACTAACCCTAACCTTAACCCTAACCCTAAACCTAACCCTAACCCTTACCGTTACCCTATCCCTAACCCTAACACTTACCCTTACCCTAACCCTAAATCTAAACCTAACCCTAATCCTAACACTAACCCTTACCCTTACTCTAAACCAAACCCTAAACCTAACCAAAACCCTAACCCTGACCCTAATCTTTACCCTAACCCTAACCCTAAACCTAACCCTTTCCCTTACCCTAACCCTAACCCTAACCCTAACCTTAATGCTAACCCTAACCCTAACTCTAACCCTAACCCTTACCCTAACCCTAACCCTAATCCTTACCCTAACCCTAAGACTAACCCTAAACCTTACCCTAACCCTTACACTTTCCCTAACCCTAAACCTATCCGTAACCCTCAGCCTAACCCTTACCCTAAGCCTAACCCTAACCCTAACCCTAACCTTAACCTTAACCCTAACCCTAACCCTAACAATTACCATTACCCTAACAATAACCCTAATCCTTACCCTTACCCTAACCCTAACCCTAACCCTAATCCTTACCTTACCCCAATCCCTAACCCTTACCCTTACCCTAACCATAACCCTAACCTTACTGCTAACCCTAACCCTAAACCTAACCCTAACCCTTACCCTAACCCTAATACTAACCCTAAGCCTTACCCTAACCCTAAGCCTAACCCTAAACCTTACCCTAATCCTTACCCTCTCCCTAACCCTAAACCTAACCCTAACCCTCAGCCTAACCCTTACCCTAAGCCTAACCCTAACCCTAACACTAATCCTTACCCTAACCCTAACCCTAACCCTAACACTAACCTTAACCCGTACCCTTTCCCAAACCCTAACCCGAACCCTAAACCTAAACCTAACCCTAACGTTAACCCTAACCATAAGCCTAAGCCTAACCCTAACCCTTACCCTTACCCTAACCCTAACCCTAACCATTTCCCTAACCCTAACCCTAATCCTAACACTAACCATAATGCTAACACTAACCCTAACCCTAACCCTAACCCTTACCCGAACCCTAACCCTAAGCCTTACCCTAACCCTAACCCTAACCCCAAACCCTAACCCTAAACCTAACCCTTACCCTAACCCTAACCCTAACCCCTAACCTAACCGTAACACTAACCCTAACCCTTACCCTTACCCTAACCCTAACCCTAAGCTTAGAGCTACCCTAACCCTAACCCTAAACCTAACTCTTACTCTAAGCCTAACTCTAATCCTTACCCTAACCCTAAACCTAACCCTTACCCTTACCCTAACCCTAACCCTAAACCTAACCTTAATGCTACCCCTAACCCTAACTCTAACCCTAACACTTACCCTAAACCTAACCCTAAGCCTTACCCTAAAACTAACCCGAAACCTAAAACTTACCCTAACACTTACACTTGCCCTAAACCTAAACCTAACCCTAACCCTCATCCTAACCCTTACCCTAATCCTAACCCTAAACCTAACCTTAACCCTAACCCTAATCCTAACACTTACCCTTACAATAACCCTAACCCTAAACCTAACCCTAACTCTAACCCTTACCCTTACACTAACCCTAACCCTAAACCTATCCCTAACCCTAACCCTAACCCTAACCCCCAAAACTAACCCTTACCCTAACAATAATCCTAACCCTTACCCTAAACTTAATGCTAACCCTAAACCTAACCATAACCATTACACTAACCCTAACACTAATCCTTACCCTAACCCTAACCCTAACCCTAATCCTAACCCGTACCCTTTCCCTAACACTAACCCTTACCCTTACAATAACCCTAACCATAACACTAAGCCTAACCCTAACCCTTACACTTACCCTAAACATAACCCTAAACCTAAACCTAAACCTAAACCTATTCCTAAACCTAACCCTAACCCTAACCTTAACCCTAAACCTAAACCTAACCCTTACCCTTACCCTAATCCTAACCCCAACCCTAACCCTAACACTTACCCTAACCCTAACCCTAACCCTTACCCTAACCCTAACCCTAAACCTTTCCCTAACCCTCAAACTAACCCTAAGCCTATTGCTAACCCTAACCCTAACCCTAACCCTAACCCTTACGCTAACCCTAACCCTAAGCCTAACTCTCACCCTAATCCTTAACCTTTCCCTAACCCTAAACCTAACCCTAACATTTACCCTTACCCTAAACCTAACCCTAACACTAACCCTAAACTTAACCCTAACCCTAAACTAAACCCTAACCCTTACCCATACCCTATCCCTAACCCTAACACTTACCCTTACCCTAACCCTAAATCTAAACCTAGCCCTAACCCTAACCCTAACCCTTACCCTTACCCTACCCCTAACCCTAACACTTACCCTTACCCTAACCGTAAATCTAAACCTAACCCTAACCCTAAACCTAACCCTTACCCTTACTCTAACCCAAACCCTAAACATAACCATAACCCTAACCCTGACCCTAATCTTTACCCTAACCCTAACCCTAAACCTAACCCTAACCTTAACCCTAACCCTAACCCTAACCCTAACACTTACCCTTACCCTAAACCTAACCCTAAACCTAACCCTAACCCTAACCCCCAAAACTAACCCTTACCCTAACAATAACCCTAATCCTTACCCTTCCCTTAACCCTAACCCTAAACAATGCAAACCCTAAACCTAACCCTAACCCTTACCCTAACCCTAACACTAATCCTTACCCTAACCCTAAACCTAACCCTAACCCTTTCCCTAACCCTAACCCTAACCCTAACCTTAACCCTAACCCTAACCCTAACCCTAATACTTACCCTTACAATAACCCTAACCCTAAACCTAACCCTAACCCTAACCCCCAAAACTAACCCTTACCCTAACAATATCCCTAATCCTTACCCTTCCCATAACCCTAAACCTAAACAATGCTAACCCTAAACCTAACCCTAACCCTTACCCTAACCCTAACACTAATCCTTACCCTAACCCTAACCCTAACCCTAACCCTAACCCTAACACTAACCCTAACCCGTACGCTTTCCCTAACCCTAACCCGAACCCTAAACCTAAACCTAACCCTAACATTAACCCTTACCATAAGCCTAAGCTTAACCCTAACCTTTACCCTTACCCTAACCCTAACCCTAACCCTTTCCCTAACCGTAACACTAACCCTAACACTAGCCATAATGCTAACCCTAACCCTAACCCTAAGCCTTACCCGAACCCTAACCCTAAGCCTTACCCTAACCCTAACCCTAACCTCTAACCCTAATCGTAACCCTAACCCTTACCCTTACCGTAACCCTAACCCTAACCTAATCCTAAACTTAATGCTAACCCTAACCATAACCCTAACCCTTACCCTAACCCTATCCCTATGCCTAATCCTTACCCTAACCCTAACCCTAACCCTAACCCTTACCCTTACCCCAACCCTAACCCTAAACTTAATGTTAACCCTAACCCTAACCCTAACCCTTACCCTAACCCTAACCCTAACCCTAACCCCTAACCTAACCCTAACACTAACCCTAACGCTTACCCTTACCCTAACCCTAACCCTAAGCTTAGTGCTACCCTAAACCTAACCCTAAACCTAACTCTTACTCTAACCCTAACCCTAATCCTTACCCTAACCCTAAAACTAACCCTAACTCTAACCCTTACCCTTACACTAACCCTAACCCTAAACCTATCCCTAACCCTAACCCTAACCCTAACCCCCAAAACTAACCCTTAACCTAACAATAACCCTAACCCTTACCCTAAACTTAATTCTAACCCTAACCCTAACCATAACGCTTACCCTTACCCTAACACCAATCCTTAACCTAACCCTAAGCATAACACTAACACTAATCCTAACCCATACCCTTTCCCTAAACCTAACCCTAACCCTAACCCTTACCCTTACCTTAACCCTAACCATAAGCCTAAGCCTAACCCTAAACCTTACCCTTACCCTAACCCTAACCCTAAACCTAAACCTAAACCTAAACCTAATCCTAAACCTAACCCTAACCTTAACCCTAAACCTAAACCTAACCCTTACACTTACCCTAACCCTAACCCTAACCCCAACCCTAACTCTAACACTTACCCTAACCCTAACCCTAACCCTTACCCTTACCCTAACCCTAACCCTACCCTTAACCCCAACCCTAAACCTAACCCTAACCCTAACCCTTACCCTTACCCCTACCCTAACCCCAACCCTTTCCCTAACCCTAACACTAACCCTAAGCCTATTGCTAACCCTAACCCTAACCCTAACCCTAACCCTTACGCTAACCCTAACCCTAGGCCTAACCCTCACCCTAATCCTTAACCTTTCCCTAACCCTAAGCCTAACCCTAAGCCTAACCCTCACCCTAATCCTTAACCTTTCCCTAACCGTAAACCTAACCCTAACATTTACCCTTACCCTAACCCTAACCCTAACACTAACCCTAACCTTAACCCTAAACCTAAACCAAACCCTAACCCTTACCCTTACCCTATCCCTAACCCTAACACTTACCCTTACCCTAACCCTAAATCTAAATCTAACCCTAACCCTAACCCTAACCCTTACCCTTACCCTAACCCAAACCCTAAACCTAACCATAACCCTAACCCTAACCCTAATCTTTACCCTAACCCTAACCCTAAACCTAACCCTTAACCTTACCCTAACCCTAACCCTAACACTAACCCTAATCTTAACCCTAACCCTAACCCTAACCCTTACCCTTACCCTAACCCTAACCCTAACCTTAACCCGAACCCTAAACCTAAACCTAACCCTAACCCTAACTCTTACCTTTACACTAACCCTAACCCTAACACTTTCCCTAACCCTAACCTAACCCTAACACTAACCATAATGCTAACCCTAACCCTAATACTAACCCTAACACTTACCTTAACCCTAACCCTAAGCCTTACACTAACCCTAACCCTAACACCTAACCCTAACCCTAAACATAAATTTTACCCTTACCCTTAACCTAACCCTAACCCTTACCCCTAACCCTAATCCTAACCCTAACCCTTACCCTTACCATAAACCTAAACCTAACCCTAACCTTAACCTAACCCTAACCTTAATGCTAACCCTAACCATAACCCTAACCCTTACCCTAACCCTAACCCTAAGCCTAATCCTTATCCTAACCCTAACCCTAACCCTCACCCTTACCCTAACCCTAACCCTAAACTTAATGCTAACCTTAAACCTAAACCTAATGCTAAACCTAACCCTAACCCTAAACCTAACCCTTACTCTAACCCTAACCCTAACTCTAATCCTTACCCTAACCCTAAACCTAACCCTTTCCCTTACCCTAACCGTAATCCTAACCCTAAACCTTACCCTAACTCTTACACTTTCCCTAACCCTAAACCTCAGCCTAAACCTTACCCTAAGTCTAACCCTAACCCTAACCCTTACCCAAACCCTAACCCTAAGCCTTACCCTAACCCTAACCCCTAACCCCAATCGTAAACCTAACCATTTACCATTACCGTAACCCTAACCCTAACCCTAACCTAACCCTAACCTTAATGCTAACCCTAACCATAACCCTAACCCTTACCCTAACCCTAACCCTATACCTAATCCTTACCCTAACCCTAACCCTAACCCTTACACTTACCCCAACCCTAAGCCTAAAATTAATGTTAACCCTAACCCTAACCCTAACCCTAACACTTACCCTAACCCTAACCCTAACCCTAACCCATAACCTAACCCTAACAGTAACCCTAAACCTTACCCTTACCCTAACCCTAACCCTAAGCTTAGTGCTACCCTAACCCTAACCCTAAACCTAACTCTTACTCTAACCCTAACCATAATCCTTACCCTAACCCTAAACCAAACCCTTACCCTTACCCTAACCCTAACCCTAACCCTAAAGTTAATGCTAACCCTAACCCTAACTCTAACCCTAACCCTTACCCTAACCCTAACCCTAAGCCTTACCCTAAACCTAATCCTAACCCTAAACCTTACCCTAACCTTTACACTTTCCCTAAATCTAAACCTAAACCTAACCCTCACCCTAACCCTTACCCTAATCCTAACCCTAACCCTAAACTTAACCCTAACCCTAACTCTAATCCTAACACTTACCCTTACCCTAACCCTAACCCTAAACCTATCCCAACTCTAACCCTTACCCTTACACTAACCTTAACCCTAAACCTATCCCTAGCCCTAACCCTAATCCTAACCCTAACCCCCAAAACTAACCCTTACCCTAACAATAACCCTAACCCTTACCCTAAACTTAATGTTAACCCTAAACCTAACCCTAACCCTTACCCTAAGCCTAACATTAATCCTTACCCTAACCCTAACCCTAACCCTAACCCTAACACTAATCCTAATGCGTACCCTTTCCCTAACCCTAACCCTAACCCTAAACCCAAAACTAACCCTAACCTTAACCCTAACCATAAGCCTAAGCCTAACCCTAACCCTTACCCTTACCCTAACCCTAAACCTAAACCTAAACCTAAACCTAATCCTAACCCTAACCCTAACGCTAACCCTAACCCTAACCCTAACCCTAACCCTAACCCTAACACTTACCCTAACCCTAATCCTAACCCTCACCTAACCCTAACCTTAATTCTAACCCTAACTATAACCCTAACCCTTACCCTAACCCTAACCCTAAGCCTAATCCTTACCCTAACCCTAAACCTAACCCTTACCCTTACCCTAACCCTAACCCTAACCTTAATTTTAACCCTAACCCTAACCCTAACCCTTACCCTAGCCCTAACCCTAAACTTAGTGCTACCCTGACCCTAACCCTAAACCTAACCCTTACTCTAACCCTAACCCTAACCCTAATCCTTATCCTAAACCTAAACCTAACCCTTATCCTAACCCCAACCCTAACCTTAATGCTAAACCTAACCCTAAAACTAACCCTAACCCTTACTCTAACCCTAACCCTAAACCAAACCCTAAACCTTACCCTAACCATACACTTTCCCTAACCCTAAACCTAACCCTAACCATCACCCTAACCTAAACCTAACCCTAAACCTAACCTTAACCCTAACCTTAAACCTAACCCTAACCCTAACCCTAACACTTACCCTTACCCTAACCCTAACCCTAAACCTAAACCTAAGCCTAACCCTTATCCTTACACTAACCCTAACCCTAAACCTATCCCTAACCCTAACCCTAACCCCCAAAACTTACCCTTACCCTAAAAATAAACCTAACCCTTACCCTTACCCTAACCCTAACCCTAAACTTAATGCTAACCCTAAACATAACCCTCACCCTTACCCTAAACCTAACACTAATACTTACCGTAACCTAACCCTAACCCTAACACTAACACTAACCCTAACCCGTACCCTTTCCCTAACCCTAACCCTAACCCTATCCCTAACCTATTCCTAACCTTAACCCTAAGCCTAACCTTAACCCTAACCCTAAACCTAAACCATACCCTTACCCTAACCCTAACCCTACCCGTAACCCGAATCCTTACCCTTACCCTTACACTAACCCTAACCCTAACCCTAACACTTACCATAACTCTAACCCTAACCCTAACCCTCATCCTTACCCTAACCCTAACCCTTACCTTAACCCCAACCCTAAATCTAAAACTAAACCTACCCTAACCCTTACCCTTACCCTTACCCTAACCCTAACACTTTTCTTAACCCTAACCCTAACCCTATTGCTAAACCTAACACTAACCCTAACCCTTACCCTAATCTTAACCCTAATCCTAATCCTTACAATAACCCTAAAACTAACACCTATGCCTAAACCTAAATCTAAAACTTCCCTTACCCTAACCCTAACCCTAACACCTAACCCTAATCCTTATCATAAACGTTACCCTTACCCTAAACCTAACCCTAACCCTAACACTAACCTAACCCTAATCTTAATGCTAACCCTAACCCTAACCCTTACCCTAACCCTAAGCCTAATCCTTACCCTAACCCTAACCCTAACACTTACCCTAACCCTAACTCTAACGTTAATGGTAACCCTAACCCTAACCCTTACCCTAACCCTAACCCTAACCCTAACCCTTACGCTAACACTAACCCTAACGCTAACCCTTACACTTACCTTAACGCTAACCCTAAACCTATCCTTAACCCTAACCCTAAACCCCAAACCCAAACCACACCCTAACAATAATCCTAAACCATACCCTTACCCTAACCCTAACCCTAACCTTAATGCTAACCCTAATCCTAAAACAAAACCCTAACCCTTACCCTAACCCTAACTCTAATCCTTACCCTAACCCTAACCATAACACTAACCCTTACCCTTTCCCTAACCCTAACCCTAAACCTAACCCTAACCTTAACCCTAACCCTAAGCCTAAGCCTATCGCTAACCCTTACCCTTACCCTAACCCTAACCCTAAACCTAACCCTAATCCTAACCCTAACCATAACGCTAACCCTAACCTTAACCCTTAACCTAACCCTAACCCTTACCCTTACCCTAACCCTAAACCTAAACCTAACCCTAACCCTAACACTTACCGTTATCCTAACCCTAACCCTAAACCTAACCCTAACCCTAACACTAACCCTTAGCCTTACCCTAACCCTAAACCTAAACCTAAACCTAACCCTTACCCTTACCCTAACCCTAACCCTTACCTTAACCCCAACTCTAAATCTAAACCTAACCCTAACCCTTACCCTTACCCTTACCCTAACCCTAAGCATTACACTAACCCTAACCATAACACATAACCCAAACCTAAACCTAAACCTTACCCTTACCCTTACCATAACACTAACTCTAACCCCTAACCCTAATACTTACCCTAACCCTTACCCTTACCCTAACCCTAACCCTAACTCTAACGCTAACCTAACCCTAAACTTAATGATAACCCTAACCCTAACCCTAACCCTTACCCTAATCCTAACCCTAATCCTTACCCTAACCCTAACCCTAACCCTTACCCTTACCCTAACCCTAACGCTAACTTTAATGCTAACCCTAATCCTAACCCTAACCCTAAACCTTACCCTAACCCAAACCCTAACCCTAAACCTTACGCTGAACCTAACCCTAAGCCTAAACCTTACCCTAATCCTTAAACTTTCCCTAACCCTAATCCTAACCCTAACACTTACCCTTACCCTAACCCTAACCAAACACTAACCCTAACCTTAACCTTAATCCTAAACCTAACCCTAACCCTTACCCTTACCCTATCCCTAACCCTAACACTTACCCTTACCCTAACCATAAATCTAAACGTAACCCTAACCCTAACCCTAACCCTTACCCTTACCCTTACCCTAACCCTAACCCTAAACCTATCCCTAACCCTAACCCTAACCCCCAAACCTAACCCTCATCCTAACAATAACCCTAACACTTACCATTACCCTAACCCTACCCTAACCTTAATCCTAACCCTAACCCTAACCCTTACCCTAACCATAACGCTAAACCTAACACTAACCCTAAACGTAACCCTTACCCTTACCCTAAAGCTTACCCTAAATCTAACCCTAACCCTAAACATAACACTTACACTTACCCTAACCATAACCCTAAACCTAACCCTAACCATAACCCTAACCCTAAACCCTAACCCTAAACCTAAACCTAAACTTAACCCTAACCCTAACCCTTACCCTTACCGTAAGCCTAACCCTAACCCTAACACTAACCCTAACTTTAACTGTACCCTAACCCTCACCCTAACCCTAACCTCTTCCCTTACCCTAACCATAACGCTAAACCTAACCCTAAACCTAAACCTAACCCTTACCCCTACCCTAACCCTAACCCTTTCCCTAACGATAACCCTAACCCTAACCCTAACCTTAATGCTAACCCTAACCCTAACACTACCCCTAACCCTAAACCTAACCCTTACCCTAACCCTAAGCCTAACCCTTACACTAAACCTAACCGTAACAACTAACCCTAACCCTAAACCTATACCTTACCCTTACCCTTACCCTAACCCTAACCCTAACCCTAACACTTACCCTAACCCTAACCCTAAACCTAACACTAACCCCTAACCCTAACCCTCACACTAACCCTAACCCTTACCCTTACCCTAACCCTAACCCTAAACTTAATGCTAACCCTAACCGAACCCTAACCCTAACCCTTAGTGTAACCCTAACCCTAAACCTAATACTTACCCTAACCCTAATCCTTACCCTTACCCTAAACTTAACCCTAACCTTAATGCGAAACCTAAACCTAACCCTAACCCTTACCCTAACCCTATCTCTAAGCCTTAACCTAAGCCTAACCCTAACACTAAACCTTACCCTAACGCTTAACCTTTCCCTAGCCCTAAACCCATCTCTAACCCTAAACCTTACCCTAACCCTAACCCTAACCCTAACCCTAACCTTAACCCTAGCCCTAACCCTACTCCTAACCCTAACACTTACCCTTACACTAACGCTTACCCTAAAAAATAACCCTAACTCTAACCCTTACCCTTACACTAACCCTAACCCTAAGCCTATCCCTAACCATAACTCTAACCCTAACCCTAAGCCCCAAAACTAACCCTTACCCTAACAATAACCCTAACCCTTACCCTTAACCTAACCCTAACCCTAAACTTAATGCTAAACCTAAACCTAACCCTAACCCTTACCCTGACCCTAACACTAATCCTTACCCTAACCTTAAACCTAAAACTAACACTTAACCTAAACCTTACCCTTTCCCTAACCCTAACCCTAACCCTAACCCTAAACCTAATTCTAACCTTAAGCCTAACCCTAAGCCTAAGCCTAACCCTAACCCTTACCCTTACCCTAACCGTAACCCTAAACCTAAACATAACCCTAATCCTAACCCTAACCCTAACCCTAAATTTAACCCTAACCCTAAACCTAACCCTTACCCTTACCCTAACCCTAACCCTAACCCTAACCCTAACACTTTCCCTAACCCTAACCCTTACCCTAACCCTAACCTTAACTTTAACCCTAACCATAATCCTAAACCTTACCCTAACCCTAACCCTAACCCTAAGCCTTACACTAACCCTAACCCTAACACCTAACCTTAAAGCTAAAGCTAAACCTTACCCTTACCCTTACCCTAACCCTAACCCTAACCCCTAACCCTAATCCTAACCCTAACACTTACCCTTACCCTAAACCTAACCATAACCCAACCCTAACCTAACAATAACTTTAATGCTAACCCTAACCCTAACCCTAACCCTTACCCTTACCGTAAACCTAAGCCTAATCCTTACCCTAACCCTAACCCTAACCCTTACCCTTATCCTAACCCTAACCCTAACCTTAATGCTAAACCTAACCCTAACCCTAACTCTAACCCTAACCCTTACCCAAACCCTAACCCTTACACTAACCCTAACTCTATCCCTAACCCTTACCCTAATCCTTAACCTTTTCCTAACCCTAACCCTAATCCTAACCCTTACCCTCAACCTAACCCTAACCCTGACACTAACCCTAACCTTAAACCTAACCCTAACCCTAACCCTAACCCTTACCCTTACCCTAAACCTAAACCTAACCCTAACTCTAACCCTTATTCTTACCCAAACGCTAACCATAAACCTATCCCTACCCCTAACCCTAAGCCTAAAACCCAAACCTAACCCACACCCTAACAATAACCCTAACCCTTACCCTTAACCTAACCCTAACCCTAACCTTAATGCTAACCCTAACCCTAACCCTAACCCTTACTCTAACCCTAACCCTAATCCTTACCCTAAGCCTAACCCTAACACTAACCCTTACCCTTTCCCTAACCATAACCCTAAACCTAACCCTAACCTTAACCCTAACCCTAAGCCTAAGCCTAACACTAACCCTTACCCTTACCCTAACCCTAACCCTAAACCTAAACCTAATCCTAACCCTAACCATAACACTAACGCTAACCTTAACCCTTACCCTAACCCTAACCCTTATCCTTACCCTAACCCTATCCCTAACCCTAACCCTAACCCTAACACTTACCGTTACCCTAACCCTAACCCTAACCCTAACCCTAACCCTAACCCTAACCCTTACCCTAACTATAACCCTATCCATACCCCTAACCCTTACCGCAACCCTAACCCTAACCCTAAGTCTTACACTAACCCTAACGCTAATACCTAACCCTAACCCTAAACCTAAACCTTACCCTTACCCTTACCCTAACCCTAACCCTAACCCTAACCCTAATCCCAACCCTAAACCTTACCCTTACCCTAACCCTAACCCTAACCCTAACCCTTACCTTAACCCTAACCCTAACCCCTAACCCTAACCGTAACCCTAACCCTAACCTTTACCCTTACCCTAACTCTAACCCTAAACTTAATTCTAACCCTAACCCTAACCGTATCCCTAAACCTTACTCTAACACTAACCCTTACCGTTTCCCTAACCCTAACCCTAATCCAAACCCTAACCTTAACCCTAACCTAAGCCTAAGCCTAACCCTAAACCTTACCCTTACCCTAACTCTAACCCTAAACCTATCCCTAACCCTAACCCTAAACCCCAAACCTAACCCTCACCCTAACAATAACCCTAACCCTTACCCTTACCCTAACCCTACCCTAAACTTAATGCTAACCATAACCCTAACAATACCCTTACCCTAAACCTAACCCTAACCCTAACACTAACCCTAACGCTTACACTAACCCTAACCCTAACAACTAAACCTAACCCTAAACCTAAACCTTACCCTTACCCTTACCCTAACCCTAACCCTAACCCTAACACTTACCCTAACCCTAACCCTAACCCTACCCCTACCCCTAACCCTAACACTAACCCTAACCCTTACCCTTACCCTAACCCTAACCCTAAACTTAATGCTAACCCTAACCCTAACCCTAACCCTAACCCTTACTGTAACCCTAACCGTAAACCTAAACTTAATGCTAACAATAACCCTAACCCTAAACCCAACCCTAACCCTAAACCTTACCCTTACCCTAACCCTAACCCTAACCCTAACCTTAACCCTATTCCTAACTCTAACTCTTACCCTTACATTAACGCTAACCCTAAACCTAACCCTAACCCTAACCCTTACCCTTACACTAATCCTAACCCTAAACCTATCCCTAACCCTAACACTAAGCCTAACCCTAAGCCCCAAAACTAACCCTTACCCTAACAATAACCCTAACCCTTACCCTTACCCTAACCCTAACCCTAAACTTAATGCTAACCCTAAACCTAACCCTAACCCTTACCCTAACCTTAACACTAATCCTTACCCTAAACCTAAAGCTAAACCTAACACTAAACCTAACCCTCACCCTTTCCCTAACCCTAACCCTAACCCTAACCCTAAACCTAAACCTAATTCTAATCTTAAGCCTAACCCTAAGCCTAAGCCTAACCCTAACACTTACACTTACCCTAACCGTACCCTTAAACCTAAACCTAACCCTAATCCTAACCCTAACCCTAACCCTAAATTTAACCCTAACCCTAAACCTAACCCTTACCCTTACCCTAACCCTAACCCTAACCCTAACGCTTTCCCTAACCCTAACCCTTACCCTAACCCTAACCTTAACTTTAACCCTAACCATAATCCTAAACCTTACCCTAACCCTAACCCTAACCCTAAGCCTTACACTAACCCTAACCCTAACACCTAACCCTAAAGCTAAAGCTAAACCTTACCCTTACCCTTACCCTAACCCTAACCCTAACCCCTAACCCTAATCCTAACCCTAACACTTACCCTTACCCTAAACCTAACCATAACCAAACCCTAACCTAACAATAACTTTAATGCTAACCCTAACCCTAACCCTAACCCTTACCCTTACCGTAAACCTAAGCCTAATCCTTACCCTAACCCTAACCCTAACCCTTACCCTTATCCTAACCCTAACCCTAACCTTAATGCTAAACCTAACCCTAACCCTAACTCTAACCCTAACCCTTTCCCAAACCCTAACCCTTACACTAACCCTAACTCTATCCCTAACCCTTACCCTAATCCTTAACCTTTTCCTAACCCTAACCCTAATCCTAACCCTTACGCTCAACCTAACCCTAACCCTGACACTAACCCTAACCTTAAACCTAACCCTAACCCTAACCCTAACCCTTACCCTTACCCTAAACCTAAACCTAACCCTAACTCTAACCCTTATTCTTACCCTAACGCTAACCATAAACCTATCCCTAACCCTAACCCTAAGCCTAAAACCCAAACCTAACCCACACCCTAACAATAACCCTAACCCTTACCCTTAACCTAACCCTAACCCTAACCTTAATGCTAACCCTAACCCTAACCCTAACCCTTACTCTAACCCTAACCCTAATCCTTACCCTAAGCCTAACCCTAACACTAACCCTTACCCTTTCCCTAACCATAACCCTAAACCTAACCCTAACCTTAACCCTAACCCTAAGCCTAAGCCTAACACTAACCCTTACCCTTACCCTAACCCTAACCCTAAACCTAAACCTAATCCTAACCCTA
Source organism: Megascapheus bottae (assembly GCA_024803745.1). Taxonomy (NCBI): domain Eukaryota; kingdom Metazoa; phylum Chordata; class Mammalia; order Rodentia; family Geomyidae; genus Megascapheus; species Megascapheus bottae. The sequence goes on from JANJXV010000342.1 coordinate 1,052,364, forward strand.
ACCATAACACTAACGCTAACCTTAACCCTTACCCTAACCCTAACCCTTATCCTTACCCTAACCCTATCCCTAACCCTAAGCCTAACCCTAACACTTACCGTTACCCTAACCCTAACCCTAACCCTAACCTAACACTTACCCTTACCCTAACTATAACCCTATCCATACCCCTAACCCTTACCGCAACCCTAACCCTAACCCTAAGTCTTACACTAACCCTAACGCTAATACCTAACCCTAACCCTAAACCTAAACCTTACCCTTACCCTTACCCTAACCCTAACCCTAACCCTAACCCTAATCCCAACCCTAAACCTTACCCTTACCCTAACCCTAACCCTAACCCTAACCCTAACCCTTACCTTAACCCTAACCCTAACCCCTAACCCTAACCCTAACCCTAACCCTAACCTTTACCCTTACCCTAACTCTAACCCTAAACTTAATTCTAACCCTAACCCTAACCGTAACCCTAAACCTTACTCTAACACTAACCCTTACCGTTTCCCTAACCCTAACCCTAATCCAAACCCTAACCTTAACCCTAACCTAAGCCTAAGCCTAACCCTAACCCTTACCCTTACCCTAACTCTAACCCTAAACCTATCCCTAACCCTAACCCTAAACCCCAAACCTAACCCTCACCCTAACAATAACCCTAACCCTTACCCTTACCCTAACCCTACCCTAAACTTAATGCTAACCATAACCCTAACAATACCCTTACCCTAAACCTAACCCTAACCCTAACACTAACCCTAACGCTTACACTAACCCTAACCCTAACAACTAAACCTAACCCTAAACCTAAACCTTACCCTTACCCTTACCCTAACCCTAACCCTAACCCTAACACTTACCCTAACCCTAACCCTAACCCTACCCCTACCCCTAACCCTAACACTAACCCTAACCCTTACCCTTACCCTAACCCTAACCCTAAACTTAATGCTAACACTAACCCTAACCCTAACCCTTACTGTAACCCTAACCGTAAACCTAAACTTAATGCTAACAATAACCCTAACCCTAAACCCAACCCTAACCCTAAACCTTACCATTACCCTAACCCTAACCCTAACCCTAACCCTAACCCTAACCTTAACCCTATTCCTAACTCTAACACTTACCCTTACATTAACGCTAACCCTAAACCTAACCCTAACCCTAACCCTTACCCTTACACTAACCCTAACCCTAAACCTATCCCTAACCCTAACACTAAGCCTAACCCTAAGCCCCAAAACTAACCCTTACCCTAACAATAACCCTAACCCTTACCCTTACCCTAACCCTAACCCTAAACTTAATGCTAACCCTAAACCTAACCCTAACCCTTACCCTAAACTTAACATTAATCCTTACCCTAAACCTAAAGCTAAACCTAACACTAAACCTAACCCTCACCCTTTCCCTAACCCTAACCCTAACCCTAACCCTAAACCTAAACCTAATTCTAACCTTAAGCCTAACCCTAAGCCTAAGCCTAACCCTAACACTTACACTTACCCTAACCGTACCCTTAAACCTAAACCTAACCCTAATCCTAACCCTAACCCTAACCCTAACCCTAACTTTAACCATAACCCTAAACCTAACCCTTACCCTTACCCTAACCCTAACCCTCAACCTAACCCTAACCCTAACCCTAACCCGATTCCTTACCCTTACACGAAACCTAACCCTAACCCTAACCCTACAACTTACCCTAACCCTAACCCTAACCTTAACCCTTACCCTAACCCAAACCCTAACCTTAACCCCAAACCTAAACCTAAACCTAACCCTAACCCTAACCCTTACCCTTACCCTAACACTAACCCTAATACTTTCCCTAACCCTAACCCTAACCCTAACCCTAACCGTAACCTTAATTTTAACCCTAACCATAATCCTAAACCTTACCCTAACTCTAACCCTAACCCTAAGCCTTACACTAACCCTAACCCTAACACCTAACCCTAAATCTGAACCTAAACCTTACCCTTACCCTTACCCGAACCCTAACACTAACCCCTAACCCTAATCCTAAACCTAACCCTTACCCTTACCCTAACCCTAACCGTAACCCCAACACTAACCTAACAATAACCTTAATGCTAGCCCTAACACTAACCCTAACCCTTACCCTAACCCTAAGCCTAAGCCTAATCCTTACCCTAACCCTAACCCTAACCCTTACCCTTATCCTAACCTTAACACTAACCTTAATGTTAACCCTAACCCTAACCCTAACCCTTACCCAAACCCTAACCCTAACCCTAACCCTTACACTAACCCTAACCCTATCCCTAATGCTTACACTAATCCTTAAACTTTCCCTAACCCTAACCCGAATCCTAAACCTTACCCTTAACCTAACCCTAATCCTGACACTAACCCTAACCTTAAACCTAACCCTAACCCTAACCCTAACCCTTACCCTTACCGTAAACCTAACCCTAACCCTAACTCTAACCCTTACTCTTACCCTAACGCTAACCCTAAATCCATCCCTAACCCTAACCCTAACCCTAAACCTCACACCTAACCCACACCCTAACAATAACCCTAACCCTTACCCTTACCCTAACCCTAACCCTAACCCTAACACTAACCCTAACCTTAACCCTACCCTAACTCTCACCCTAACCCTAACCTCAACCCTTACCCTAATCATAACGCTAAACCTAACCCTAACCCTAATCCTAACCCTTACCCTTACCCTAACCTAACCCTTTCCCTAACGCTAACCATAACCCTAACCAAAACCTTAATGCTAACCCTAACCTTAACCCTAACCCTAACCCTTACCCTAACCCTAAGAATAACCCTTACACTAAACCTAACCCTAATAACTAACCCTAACCCTAAACCTATACCTTACCCTTACCCTTACCCTAACCCTAACCCTAACCCTAACACTTACCCTAACCCTAACCCTAAACCTAACACTAACCCCTAACCCTAACCCTCACACTAACCCTAACCCTTACCCTTACCCTAACCCTAACCCTAAACTTAATGCTAACCCTAACCGAACCCTAACCCTAACCCTTAGTGTAACCCTAACCCTAAACCCAATACTTACCCTAACCCTAATCCTTACCCTTACCCTAAACCTAACCCTAACCTTAATGCGAAACCTAACCCTAACCCTAACCCTTACCCTAACCCTAACTCTAAGCCTTAACCTAAGCCTAACCCTAACACGAAACCTTACCCTAACGCTTAACCTTTCCCTAGCCCTAAACCCAACTCTAACCCTAAACCTTACCCTTACCCTAACCCTAACCCTAACCCTAACCTTAACCCTAGCCCTAACCCTAGTCCTAACCCTAACACTTACCCTTACACTAACGCTTACCCTAAAAAATAACCCTAACTCTAACCCTTACCCTTACAATAACCCTAACCCTAAACCTATCCCTAACCATAACTCTAATCCTAACCCTAAGCCCCAAAACTAACCCTTACCCTAACAATAACCCTAACCCTTACCCTTAACCTAACCCTAACCCTAAACTTAATGCTAAACCTAAACCTAACCCTAACCCTTACCCTGACCCTAACACTAATCCTTACCCTAACCTTAAACCTAAAACTAACACTTAACCTAAACCTTACCCTTTCCCTAACCCTAACCCTAACCCTAACCCTAAACCTAATTCTAACCTTACGCCTAAACCTAAGCCTAAGCCTAACCCTAACCCTAACCCTAACCCTAACCCTAAACCTAAACCTAACCCTAATCCTAACCCTAACCCTAACCCTAAATTTAACCCTAACCCTAAACCTAACCCTTACCCTTACCCTAACCCTAACCCTAAACCTAACCCTAACACTTTCTCTAACCCTAACCCTTACCCTAACCCTAACCTTAACTTTAACCCTAACCATAATCCTAAACCTTACCCTAACCCTAACCCTAACCCTAAGCCTTACACTAACCCTAACCCTAACACCTAACCCTAAAGCTAAAGCTAAACCTTACCCTTACCCTTACCCTAACCCTAACCCTAACCCCTAACACTAATCCTAACCCTAACACTTACCCTTACCCTAAACCTAACCATAACCCAACCCTAACCTAACAATAACTTTAATGCTAACCCTAACCCTAACCCTAACCCTTACCCTTACCGTAAACCTAAGCCTAATCCTTACCCTAACCCTAACCCTAACCCTTACCCTTATCCTAACCCTAACCCTAACCTTAATGCTAAACCTAACCCTAACCCTAACCCTAACCCTTACCCAAACCCTAACCCTTACACTAACCCTAACTCTATCCCTAACCCTTACCCTAATCCTTAACATTTTCCTAACCCTAACCCTAATCCTAACCCTTACTCTCAACCTAACCCTAACCCTGACACTAACCCTAACCTTAAACCTAACCCTAACCCTAACCCTAACCTTTACCCTTACCCTAAACCTAAACCTAACCCTAACTCTAACCCTTATTCTTACCCTAACGCTAACCATAAACCTATCCCTAACCCTAACCCTAAGCCTAAAACCCAAACCTAACCCACACCCTAACAATAACCCTAACCCTTACCCTTAACCTAACCCTAACCCTAACCTTAATGCTAACCCTAACCCTAACCCTAACCCTTACTCTAACCCTAACCTTAACCCTAACCCTAAGCCTAAGCCTAACACTAACCCTTACCCTTACCCTAACCCTAACCCTAAACCTAAACCTAATCCTAACCCTAACCATAACACTAACGCTAACCTTAACCCTTACCCTAACCCTAACCCTTATCCTTACCCTAACCCTATCCCTAACCCTAACCCTAACCCTAACACTTACCGTTACCCTAACCCTAACCCTAACCCTAACCTAACACTTACCCTTACCCTAACTATAACCCTATCCATACCCGTAACCCTTACCGCAACCCTAACCCTAACCCTAAGCCTTACACTAACCCTAACCCTAATACCTAACCCTCACCCTAAACCTAAACCTTACCCTTACCCTTACCCTTACCCTAACCCTAACCCTAACCGTAATCCCAAACCTAAACCTTACCCTTACCCTAACCCTAACCCTAACCCTAACCCTAACCCTAACCCCTAACCCTAACCCTAACCCTAACCCTAACCCTAACCTTTACCCTTACCCTAACTCTAACCCTAAACTTAATTCTAACCCTAACCCTAACCGTAACCCTAAACCTTACTCTAACACTAACCCTTACCGTTTCCCTAACCCTAACCCTAATCCAAACCCTAACCTTAACCCTAACCTAAGCCTAAGCCTAACCCTAACCCTTACCCTTACCCTAACTCTAACCCTAAACCTATCCCTAACCCTAACCCTAAACCCCAAACCTAACCCTCACCCTAACAATAACCCTAACCCTTACCCTTACCCTAACCCTACCCTAAACTTAATGCTAACCATAACCCTAACAATACCCTTACCCTAAACCTAACCCTAACCCTAACACTAACCCTAACGCTTACACTAACCCTAACCCTAACAACTAAACCTAACCCTAAACCTAAACCTTACCCTTACCCTTACCCTAACCCTAACCCTAACCCTAACACTTACCCTAACCTTAACCCTAACCCTACCCCTACCCCTAACCCTAACACTCACCCTAACCCTTACCCTTACCCTAACCCTAACCTTAAACTTAATGCTAACCCTAACCCTAACCCTAACCCTAACCCTTACTGTAACCCTAACCGTAAACCTAAACTTAATGCTAACAATAACCCTAACCCTAAACCCAACCCTAACCCTAAACCTTACCCTTACCCTAACCCTAACCCTAACCCTAACCCTAACCTTAACCCTATTCCTAACTCTAACACTTACCCTTACATTAACGCTAACCCTAAACCTAACCCTAACCCTAACCCTTACCCTTACACTAACCCTAACCCTAAACCTATTCCTAACCCTAACACTAAGCCTAACCCTAAGCCCCAAAACTAACCCTTACCCTAACAATAACCCTAACCCTTACCCTTACCCTAACCCTAACCCTAAACTTAATGCTAACCCTAAACCTAACCCTAACCCTTACCCTAACCTTAACACTAATCCTTACCCTAAACCTAAAGCTAAACCTAACACTAAACCTAACCCTCACCCTTTCCCTAACCCTAACCCTAACCCTAAACCTAATTCTAACCTTAAGCCTAACCCTAAGCCTAAGCCTAACCCTAACACTTACACTTACCCTAACCGTACCCTTAAACCTAAACCTAACCCTAATCCTAACCCTAACCCTAACCCTAACCCTAACTTTAACCATAACCCTAAACCTAACCCTTACCCTTACCCTAACCCTAACCCTCAACCTAACCCTAACCCTAACCCTAACCCGATTCCTTACCCTTACACGAAACCTAACCCTAACCCTAACCCTACAACTTACCCTAACCCTAACCCTAACCTTAACCCTTACCCTAACCCAAACCCTAACCTTAACCCCAAACCTAAACCTAAACCTAACCCTAACCCTAACCCTTAACCTTACCCTAACACTAACCCTAACCTTAACCCTTACCCTAACCCAAACCCTAACCTTAACCCCAAACCTAAACCTAAACCTAACCCTAACCCTAACCCTTACCCTTACCCTAACACTAACCCTAATACTTTCCCTAACCCTAACCCTAACCCTAACCGTAACCTTAATTTTAACCCTAACCATAATCCTAAACCTTACCCTAACTCTAACCCTAACCCTAAGCCTTACACTAACCCTAACCCTAACACCTAACCCTAAACCTGAACCTAAACCTTACCCTTACCCTTACCCGAACCCTAACACTAACCCCTAACCCTAATCCTAAACCTAACCCTTACCCTTACCCTAACCCTAACCGTAACCCCAACACTAACCTAACAATAACCTTAATGCTAGCCCTAACACTAACCCTAACCCTTACCCTAACCCTAAGCCTAAGCCTAATCCTTACCCTAACCCTAACCCTAACCCTTACCCTTATCCTAACCTTAACCCTAACCTTAATGTTAACCCTAACCCTAACCCTAACCCTTACCCAAACCCTAACCCTAACCCTAACCCTTATACTAACCCTAACCCTATCCCTAATGCTTACACTAATCCTTAAACTTTCCCTAACCCTAACCCTAATCCTAAACCTTACCCTTAACCTAACCCTAATCCTGACACTAACCCTAACCTTAAACCTAACCCTAACCCTAACCCTAACCCTTACCCTTACCCTAAACCTAACCCTAACCCTAACTCTAAACCTTACTCTTACCCTAACGCTAACCCTAAATCCATCCCTAACCCTAACCCTAACCCTAAACCCCACACCTAACCCACACCCTAACAATAACCCTAACCCTTACCCTTACCCTAACCCTAACCCTAACCTTAATGCTAACCCTAACCCTAACCCTAACCCTTACCGTAAGCCTAATCCTTACCCTAACCCTAACCCTAACACTAACCCTTACACTTTCTGAAACCCTAACCCTAAACCTAACCCTAACCTTAACCCTAACCCTAAGCCTAAGCCTAACACTAGCCCTTACCCTTACCCTAACCCTAACCCTAAACCTAACCCTAATCCTAACCCGAACCATAACGCTAACCCTAACCTTAACCCTTACCCTAACCCTAACTGTCCCTTTACCCTAACCCTAACCCTAAACTTAACCCTAAACCTAACACTTACCATTACCCTAACCCTAACTGTAAACCTAACCCTAACCCTAACCCCAACCTTTACCCTTCCCCTAACCCTAACCCTAACCCTTACCCTTACCCTAAACCTAAACCTTACCTTAACCCCAACCCTAAATCTAAACCTAACCCTAACCCTAACCCTTACCCTTACCCTTACCCTAACCCAAACCCTAACACTTTTCCTAACCCTAACACTTACCCTAACCTTATTGCTAAACCTAACCCTAACCCTAACCCTTACCCTAACACTAACCCTAACCCTAAGCCTTACACTAACCCTAACCCTAACACCTAACCCTAAACCTAAACCTAAACCTTACCCTTACCCTTACCCTAACCCTAACCCTAACCCCTAACCATAATCCTTACCCTAACCCTTACCCTTACCGTAACCCTAACCCTAACGGTAACCAAACCCTAACCTTAATGCTAACCCTAACCCTAAACCTAATCCTTACCCTAACCCTAAGCCTAATCCTTACCCTAACCCTAATCCTTACCCTTACCCTTACCCTATAACTAACCCTAACCTTAATGCTAACCCTAACCATAATCCTTACCCTAACCCTTACCCTTACCGTAACCCTAACCCTAACGGTAACCAAACCCTAACCTTAATGCTAACCCTAACCCTAAACCTAATCCTTACCCTAACCCTAAGCCTAATCCTTACCCTAACCCTAATCCTTACCCTTACCCTTACCCTATAACTAACCCTAACCTTAATGCTAACCCTAACCCTAAACCTAACCCTAACCCTTACCCTAACCCTAACCCTAACCCTAACCCTTACACTAACCCTAACCCTAAGCCTAACCCTTACCCTAATCCTTAAACTTTCCCTAACCCTAACCCTAACCCTAACACTTACCCTTACCCTAACCCTAACCCTAACACCAACCCTAAACTTAACCCTAACCCTAAACCTAACCCTAACCCTTACCCTTACCCTATACCTAACCTTAACACTTACCCTTACCCTAACCCTAAATCTAACCCTAACCCTAACCCTAACTCTAACCCTTACCCTTAACCTAACCCTAACACTAAACCTATCCCTAACTCTAACCCTAACCCCCAAACCTAACCCTCACCCTAACAATAACCCTAACCCTTATCGTTAACCTAACCCTAACCCTAAACTTAATGCTAACCCTAACCCTAACAATACCCTTACCCTACCCTACCCCTAACCCTAACCCTAACACTAACCCTAACCTTAACCCTACCCTAACCCTCACCATAACCCTAACCCTAACCCTTACACTAACCATAATGCTAAACCTAACACTAACCCTAACCCTAACCCTTACCTTACCCTAACGCTAACCCGAACCCTAACCCTAACCCTAACTCCTAACCCTAACCATAACCCTAACCTTAACCCTAACCCTAACCCTAGCCCTAACCCTAACCCTTACCCTTACCCTAAGTGTAACCCTAACCCTACCACTAACCCTAAATTTAACCCTACCCTAACCCTCACCCTAACCCTAACCTCAGCCCTTACCCTAATCATAACGCTAAACCTAACCCTAACCCTAATCCTAACCCTTACCCTTACCCTAACTCTAACCCTTTCCCTATCGCTAACCCTAACCCTAACCCTAACCTTAATGCTAACCCTAACCCTAAACCTAACCCTAATCCTTACCCTAACCCTAACCCTAAACCTTACACTAACCCTAACCCTAACAGCTAAACCTAACCCTAAACCTATACCTTACCCTTACCCTTACCCTAACCCTAAACCTAACCCTAACACTTACCCTAACCCTAACCCTAACAGTAACCACTAACTCTAACCCTAACACTAACCCTAACCCTTACCCTTACCCTAACCCTAACCCTAAACTTAATGCTAACCATAACCCTAAGCCTAACCCTTACTGTAACCCTAACCCTAAACCTAATACTTAACCTAACCCTAACCCTAACCCTTACCCTTACCCTAAACCTAACCCTAACCTTAATGCTAACCCTAACCCTAACCCTAACCCTTACCCTAACACTAACCTTAAGCCTTAACCTCACCCTAACACTAACCCTAAACCTTACCCTAACGCTTAACCTTTCCCTAACACTAAAACCAACCCTAACCCTAAACCTTACCCTTACCCTAACCCTAACCCTAAACCTAACCCTAACTTTAACCCTAACCCTAACTCTAATCCTAACCCTAACACTTACCCTTACACTAACGCTTACCCTAAACCTAAACCTAACTCTAACCCTAACCCTAAGCCCCAAAACTAACCCTTACCCTAACAATAACCCTAATCCTTACCCTTAACCTAACCCTAACCCTAAACTTAATGCTAACCCTAAACCTAACCCTAACCCTTACCCTAACCCTAACACTAATCCTTACCCTAACCCTAAACCTAAAACTAACACTAAACCTAACCCTTACCGTTTCCCTAACGCTAACCCTAACCCTAACTGTAAACCTAATTCTAACCTTAGCCCTAATCCTAAACCTAAGCCTAACCCTAATCCTTACCCTTACCCTAACCGTAACCCTAAACCTAAACCTAACTCTAAACCTAACCCTAACCCTAACCCTTAATCTAACCCTAACCCTAATCCTTACCCTAACCCTAACCCTAACACTAACCTTACCCTTTCCCTAACCATAACCCTAAACCTAACCCTAACCTTAACCCTAACCCTAATCCTAAGCCTAATACTAACCCTTACCCTTACCCTAACCCTAACCCTAAACCTAACCCCAATCCTAACCCTAACCATAACACTAACCCTAACCTTAACCCTTACCGTAACCCTAACCCTTACCCTTACCCTAACCCTAACCCTAACCCTAACACTTAACGTTACCCTAACCCTAACCCTAACCCTAACCTAACCCTTACCCTTACCCTAACCCTAACCCTAACCCTAATCCTAACACTAACCCTTACCATAACCCTAACCCTAACCCTAAGCCTTACACTAACCCTAACCCTAACACCTAACTCTAACCCTAAACCTTACCCTTACCCTAACACTAACCCTAACCCTAACCCTAACCCTTTCCCTTAACCTAACCATAACCCTAACGCTAACCCTAATGCTAAGCTAACCCTAATCTTAATCCTAAACCTAACACTAACTCTAACCCTTACCCTAACCCTAACCCTAAGCCTAAACCTTAACCTAACCCTAACCCTAACCCTTACCCGAACCCTAACCTTAACTTTAATGCTAACCCTAACCCTTAACCTAACCCTAATCCTTACCCTAACCCTAACCCCTAACCCTAACCCTAACCCCTAACCCTAACCCTAACACTAACCCTAACCCTTACCCTTACCCTTACCCTAACCCTAAACCTAAACTTAATGCTAACCCTAACCCTAAACCTAACCCTTACTCTAACCCTAAACCTTACCGTTTCCCTAAACCTAACCCTAAACCTAACCCTAACCTTAACCCTAACCCTAAGCCTAAGCCTAAGCCTAACCCTAACCCTTACTCTTACCCTTACCCTAACCCTAACTCTAACCCTAAACCTAAACCTAAACCTAACCCTAACCCTTAACCTTATCCTAACCCTAACCCTAATCCTAACCCTAACACTTACACTAACCCTAACCCTAACCCTTACTCTTATCCTAAAACTAACCCTAACCTTAACCCCAACCCTAAACCTAAACCTAACCCTAACCCTAACCCTTACCCTTACACTTACCCTAACCCTAATCCTAAACTTAATGCTAACCCTAATCCTAACCCTAACCCTTACTCTAACCCTAAACCTTACCGTTTCCCTAACCCTAACACTAAACCTGGCCCTAACCTTAACCCTAACCCTAAGCCTAAGCCTAACCCTAACCCTTACTCTTACCCTAACCCTAACCCTAACCCTAAACCTAACCCTAATCCTAACCCTAACCATAACCCTAACCCTAACCTTAACCCTAACCCTAACCCTAAACCTTACCCTTACCCTAACCCTAACCCTAACCCTAACCCTAACCTTAACACTTACACTTACCCTAACCCTAACCCTAAACCTAACCCTAACCCTAACCCTAAACCTGAACCTTACCTTAACCCTAACCCTAAACCTATTCCTAACCCTAACCCTAACCCCCAAACCTAACCCTCACCCTAACAATAACCCTAACCCTTACCCTTAACCTAACCCTAACCCTAACCTTAATGCTAACCCTAACCCTAACCCTAACCTTACACTAACCCTAACCCTATTCCTTACCCTAACCCTAACCCTAACCCTAACCCATACCCTTAACCTTACCCTAACCCTAAACCTAACCCTAACCTTAACCCTAACTCTAAGCCTAAGCCTAACCCTAACGCTTATCCTTACCCTATCCCTAACCCTAAACCTAAACCGAACCCTAATCCTAAACCTAACCCTAACCCTAACCCTCACCTTAACCCTAACCCTAACCCTTACACTTACCTTAACCCTAACTCTAACCCTAAACCTAAACCTAACCCTAACCCTAACCCTTAACCTTATCCTAACCCTAAGGCTAACCATAACCCTAACACTTACCCTAAACCTAACCCTAACCCTTACTCTTACCCTAAAACTAACACTAACCTTAACCCCAACCCTAAACCTAAACCTAACCCTAACCCTAACCCTTACCTTACACTTACCCTAACCCTAATCCTAACCTAACCCTAACCCCAAACCCTTACCCTAACCTTAACCCTAACCCTAAACCTTACCCTTATCCTAACCGTAACACTAACTCGAACCCTAACCGTAAACCTAAACGTAACCCTTACCGTAACCCGAACCCCTAACTTAACCGTAACTGTAACCCTAACACTAATCTTAACCCTAACCCTAACCCTAATCCTAACACTTAACCTTACCACAAAGCTAACCCTAACACTAACCCTAACTTAACCCTAACCCTACCACTAACCCTTACCCTTTCCCTAACCTTAACCCTAACCCTATCCCTAACCCTAACCCCAACCCCTAACCCTAACCCGAACCCTAAACCTAACCCTTACCCTTATTCTAACCCTAACACTAACCCTATCCCTAACCCTAACCCTAACCCGAACCCTAACCCTAACCCTTACCCATACACTAACCCAAACCCTAACCCTAACCCGAACACTAACCCTAACCTTAAACCTAACCCCAACCCTCACCATAACCCTAACCCTTACCCTACCCTAACACTAACCCTAAACCTAACCATAACCCTTACACTTACCCTAACCCTAACCCTAAACCTAACCTTAACCCTAACCCTAAACCTAACCCCTAACCCTTACCATAACCATGAGGCTAAAACTAACACTAACCGTAATCCTAACCCTTACCCTTACACTAACCCCAATCCTAAACCTAACCCTAACCCTAACCCTAACGCCTAACCCTAACCCTAACCCTTACCCTAACCGTAACCCTAAACTTAATGCTAAACCTAACCCTAAAACTACCCCTAAACCTGACCCTAATCCTAACCCTAACCCTAACCCTAAGCCGTAATCCTAAACTTAACCCTCACCCTAAACCTTACCCTAACCCTTACCCTTTCCCTAACCCTAAACCTAACCCTAACCCTAAACCTTACCCTTACCCTAACCCTAACCCTAAACCTAACCCTAACCCTAACCCTAACCCTAACCCTAAGCCTAACCCTTAATCTTACCCTAACCCTAACCCAAACTTAATGCTAACCCTAAACCTAACCCTAACCCTTACCCTAACCCTAACCCTAACCCTAACCCTTAGGCTAACCCTAACCCTAAGCCTAACCCTTACCCTAATCCTTAACCTTTCCCTAACCCTAACCCTAACCCTTACCCTTACCCTAACCCTAACCCTAACACTAACCCTAACCTTAACCCTAACCATACCCTAACCCTAACCCGTACCCTTACACTATCCCTAACACTAACACTTACCCTTACCCTAACCCTAAATCTAAACATCACCCTAACCCTAATCCTAACCCTTACCCTTACCCTAACCCTAAACCTAAACCTATCCCTAACCCTAACCCTAACCCTAACCCCCAAACCTAACCCTCACCCTAACAATAACCATAACCTTTACCCTAACCCTTACCCTAACCCTAACCCTAATCCTTACCCTAACCCTAACCCTAACCCTAAACCTATCCCTTACCCTTACCCTAACCCTAACACTAACCCTAACCCTAACCCTTACCCTAACCCTAATCCTAATCCTTACCCTAATCCTAACCCTAACCCTAACCCTAACTTTAACCCTAACCCTAAACCTAACCCTTACCCTTACCCTAACCCTAACCTAACCCTAACCCTAACACATACCCTAAACCTAAACCAAACCCTAACTCTTACCCTATCCCTAACCCTAACCTTACCCCAGAACCTAAACCTAAACCTAACCCTAACCCTAACCCTAACCATTACCCTTACCCTAACCCTACCCCTAACACTTTACCTAACCCTAACCCTAACCCTAACCCTAACATTAATTTTAACCCTAACCCTAAACCTAACCCTAAACCTTACCCTAACCCTAACCCTAACCCTAAGCCTTACACTAACCCTAACCCTAACACCTAACCCTAACCCTAAACCTTACACTTACCCTTACCATAAACCTAACCCTAACCCCTAACCCTAACCCTAACCCTAACCCTTACCCCAACCCTAACCCTAACCCTAACCCTAACCCTTACCCTAATCCTTAACATTTCCCTAACCCTAACCCTAACCCTAACCCTTACCCTTAACCTAACACTAACCCTAACACTATCACTAACGTTAAACCTAACCCTGACCCTAACCCTAACCATTACCCTTACCCTAAACCTAACCCTAAACCTAACCCTAACCCTTACCCTTACCCTAACCCTAAACCTAAACTTATCCCTAACCCTAAACCTAACCCTGAACCCCAAACCGAACCCACACCCTAACAATAAACCTAACCCTTACCCTTACCCTAACCCTAACCCTAACCTTAATGCTAACCCTAACCCTAACCATAACCCTAAACATTACCCTAACCCTAACCCTAATCCTTACCCTAACCCTAACCCTAACACTAATCCTTACCCTTTCCCTATCCCTAACCCTAACCTAACCCTAACCTTAACCCTAACCCTAAGCCAAAGCCTAACACTAACCCTTACCTTTATCCTAACCCTAACACTAAACCCAACCCTAATCCTAAACCTAACCATAATGCTAACCCTAACCTTAACCCTTACCCTAACCGTAACCCTTACCCTTATCCTAACCCTAACCCTAAACCTAACCCTAACCCTAATCCTAACACTTACTGTTACCCTAACCCTAACCCTAAACCTAACCCTAACCCTAACCCTAAAACTTACCCTTACCCTTACCATAAACCTAACCCTAACCCCTCAGCCTAATCCTAACCCTAACCCTTTCCCTTACCCTAACCATAACCCTAACGCTAACCCTAATGCTAACCTCAACCTAACCTTAATCCTAACCCTAACCCTAACCCTTACCCTAACCCTAACCCTAACCCTAACCCTAATACTTACACTTACCCTAACCCTAACCCTAAACCTAACCCTAACCCCAACCCTTAATCTTACCCTAACCCTAAACCTAACCTTAATGCTAACCCTAAACCTACCCCTAACCCTTACCCTAACCCTAACCCTAACCCTAACCCTTAGGCTAACCATAACCCTAAGCCTAACCCTTACCCTAAACCTTAACCTTTCCCTAACCCTAACGCTAACCCTAACCCTTACCCTTACCCTAACCCTAACCCTAACACTAACCCTAACCTTAACCCTAACCATACCCTAACCCTAAACCTTACCCTTACACTATCCCTAACACTAACACTTACCCTTACCCTAACCCTAACCCTAACCCTAACCCTAAGCCTTCCCCTTACCCTAACCCTAACCCTAAACCTATCCCTAACCCTAACCCTAACCCTAACCCCCAAACCTAACCCTCACCCTAACAATAACCCTAACCTTTACCCTTACCCTAACCCTAACCTTAATGCTAACCCTAACCCTAACCCTAACCCTTACCCTAACCCTAACCCTAATCCTTACCCTAACCCTAACCCTAACCCTAAACCTATCCCTTACCCTTACCCTAACCCTAACACTAACCCTAACCCTAACCCTTACCCTAACCCTAACCCTAATCCTTACCCTAACCCTAACCCTAACCCTAACCCTAACAAATACCCTAAACCTAAACCTAACCCTAACCCTTACCCTAACCCTAACCTTAACCCAGAACCTAAACCTAAACCTAACCCTAACCCTAACCCTAACCATTGCCCTTACCCTAACCCTAACCCTAACACTTTCCCTAACCCTAACCCTAACCCTAACCCTAACATTAATTTTAACCCTAACCCTAACATAACACTAAACCTTACCCTATCCCTAACAATAACGCTAGCCTTACACTAACCCTAACCCTAACACCTAACCCTATACCTAAACCTTACCCTTACCCTTACCATAAAACTAACCCTAACCCCTAACCCTAATCCTAATCCTTACCCTAACCCTAACCCTAACCTTAATGCTAACCGTAACCATAATCCTAACCCTTACCCTAACCCTAACCCTAACCTTTAAACTAAGCCTAACCCTATCCCTAACCCTTACCCTAATCCTTAACATTTCCCTAACCCTAACCCTAACCCTAACCCTTACCCTTACCCTAACCCTAACCCTAAACCTATCCCTAACCCTAACCCTAACCCTTAACCCCAAACCGAACCCACACCCTAACAATAACCCTAACCCTTACCCTTACCCTAACCCTAAACTTAATGCTAACCCTAACCCTAACCCTAACCCTAAACCTTACCCTAACCCTAACCCTAATCCTTACCCTAACCCTAACCCTAACACTAATCCTTAACCTTTCCTTAACCCTAACCCTAAACCTAACCCTAACCTTAACCTTAACCCTAAGCCAAAGCCTAACACTAACCCTTACCCTTACCCTAACCCTAACCCTAAACCCAACCCTAATCCTAACCCTAACCTTAACCCTTACCCTAACCGTAACCCTTACCCTTATCCTAACCCTAACCCTAAACCTAACCCTAACCCTAATCCTAACACTTACTGTTACCCTAAACCTAACCCTAAACCTAACCCTAACCCTAACCCTTAACCTTACCCTTACCCTAACCCTAACCCTAACCCTTTCCCTAACCCTAAGCCTTACACTAACCCTAACCATAACACCTAAACCTAACCCTAACCTAAACCATACCCTTACCCTTACCCTAAACTTAACCCTAACCCCTAACCCTAATCCTAACCCTAACCCTTTCCCTTACCCTAACCATAACCCTAACGCTAACCCTAATGCTAACCTAACCCTAACCTTAATCCTAACCCTAACCCTAACCCTAACCCTTACCCTAACCCTAACCCTAAGCCTAATCCTTACCCTAACCCTAACCCTAACACTAACACTAACCCTAACCCTAACCCTAACCTTACTGCTAACCCTAACCCTAACCCTAACCCCTAACCCTAATCCTAACCCTAACCCTTTCCCTTACCCTAACCATAACCCTAACGCTAACCCTAATGCTAACCTAACCCTAACCTTAATCCTAACCCTAACCCTAACCCTAACCCTTACCCTAACCCTAACCCTAAGCCTAATCCTTACCCTAACCCTAACCCTAACACTAACACTAACCCTAACCCTAACCCTAACCTTACTGCTAACCCTAACCCTAACCCTAACCCTAACCCCTAACCCTAATCCTAACCCTAACCCTTTCCCTTACCCTAACCATAACCCTAACGCTAACCCTAATGCTAACCTAACCCTAACCTTAATCCTAACCCTAACCCTAACCCTAACCCTTACCCTAACCCTAACCCTAACCCTTACCCTAACCCTAACCCTAAGTCTAATCCTTACCCTAACCCTAACCCTAACACTTACACTAACCCTAACCCTAACCCTTACCCTTACCCTAAACCTA
>JANJXV010000342.1:1080000-1085000 GCA_024803745.1 Megascapheus bottae
ACCATAAAACTAACCCTAACCCCTAACCCTAATCCTAATCCTTACCCTAACCCTAACCCTAACCTTAATGCTAACCGTAACCATAATCCTAACCCTTACCCTAACCCTAACCCTAACCTTTAAACTAAGCCTAACCCTATCCCTAACCCTTACCCTAATCCTTAACATTTCCCTAACCCTAACCCTAACCCTAACCCTTACCCTTAACGTAACACTAACCCTAACACTATCACTAACGTTAAACCTAACACTAACCCTAACCGTAACCCTTACCGTTACCCTAAACCTAACCCTAACCCTAACCCTTACCCTTACCCTAACCCTAACCCTAAACCTATCCCTAACCCTAACCCTAACCCTTAACCCCAAACCGAACCCACAGCCTAACAATAACCCTAACCCTTACCCTTACCCTAACCCTAAACTTAATGCTAACCCTAACCCTAACCCTAACCCTAAACCTTACCCTAACCCTAACCCTAATCCTTACCCTAACCCTAACCCTAACACTAATCCTTAACCTTTCCTTAACCCTAACCCTAAACCTAACCCTAACCTTAACCTTAACCCTAAGCCAAAGCCTAACACTAACCCTTACCCTTACCCTAACCCTAACCCTAAACCCAACCCTAATCCTAACCCTAACCTTAACCCTTACCCTAACCGTAACCCTTACCCTTATCCTAACCCTAACCCTAAACCTAACCCTAACCCTAATCCTAACACTTACTGTTACCCTAAACCTAACCCTAAACCTAACCCTAACCCTAACCCTTAACCTTACCCTTACCCTAACCCTAACCCTAACCCTTTCCCTAACCCTAAGCCTTACACTAACCCTAACCATAACACCTAAACCTAACCCTAACCTAAACCATACCCTTACCCTTACCCTAAACTTAACCCTAACCCCTAACCCTAATCCTAACCCTAACCCTTTCCCTTACCCTAACCATAACCCTAACGCTAACCCTAATGCTAACCTAACCCTAACCTTAATCCTAACCCTAACCCTAACCCTAACCCTTACCCTAACCCTAACCCTAAGCCTAATCCTTACCCTAACCCTAACCCTAACACTAACACTAACCCTAACCCTAACCCTAACCTTACTGCTAAACCTAACCCTAACCCTAACCCTAACCCCTAACCCTAATCCTAACCCTAACCCTTTCCCTTACCCTAACCATAACCCTAACGCTAACCCTAATGCTAACCTAACCCTAACCTTAATCCTAACCCTAACCCTAACCCTAACCCTTACCCTAACCCTAACCCTAAGCCTAATCCTTACCCTAACCCTAACCCTAACACTAACACTAACCCTAACCCTAACCCTAACCTTACTGCTAACCCTAACCCTAACCCTAACCCTAACCCCTAACCCTAATCCTAACCCTAACCCTTTCCCTTACCCTAACCATAACCCTAACGCTAACCCTAATGCTAACCTAACCCTAACCTTAATCCTAACCCTAACCCTAACCCTAACCCTTACCCTAACCCTAACCCTAACCCTTACCCTAACCCTAACCCTAAGTCTAATCCTTACCCTAACCCTAACCCTAACACTTACACTAACCCTAACCCTAACCCTTACCCTTACCCTAAACCTAACCCTAACCCGAACACTAACCCTAACCTTAACCCTAACCCTAACCCTCAACCTAACCTTAACCCTTACCCTTACCTAACGCTAACCCTAAACCTAACCCTAACCCTAACCATAACCCTTACATTTTCCATAACCCTAACCCTAACCCTAACAATATCCCTAACCTTACCCTACCCTAACCCTCACCCTCACCCTAACCCTAAACCTTACCCTAACCATAACGCTAAACCTAACCGTAACCCTAACCCTAACCCTAACCCTAACTTTACCCCTAACCCTAAACCTTGCCCATACCCTTCCCCTAACCCTAACCCTAAACCTAACCCTAACACTAACCCTAACCCTAACCCGAATCTTTACCCTTACCCCAACCCTTACCCTAACCCTAACCCTACGCTTTACACTAACCCTAACCCTAACACCTAACCCTAACCCTAAACCTAAACCTTATCCTTACCTTTACCCTACCCCTACCCCTAACACCTAACCCTAATCCTAACCCTAACCCTTACCCTTACCCTAACCCTAATCCTAACCCTAACCCTTTCCCTAACGCTAACCCTAACTCTAACCTTAATGCTAACACTAACCCTAACCCTAACCCTAACCATTACCCTAACCCTACCCCTAACCCTTACCCTAACCCTAACCCTATGCTTTACACTAACCTGAACCCTAACACCTAACCCTAATCCTAAACCTGAACCTTACCCTTACCCTTACCCTAACCCTAATCGTAACCCCTAACCCTAATCCTAACCCTAACCCTTACCCTTACCCTAAACCTAACCCTAACTCTTACCCTAACCCTAACCCTAACACTAACCCTTACCCTAACCCTAACCCTAAGCTTAACCCCAAACCTAAACCTAAAACTAACCCTAATCCTAACCCTTACCCTTACCCTAACCCTAACCCTAACACTAACCCTAACCCTAAGCCTAACCCTTACCCTAACCCTAACCCTAAACCAAACCCTAACCTTAACCATAACCCTAAGCCAAAGCCTAACACTAACCCTTACCCTTACCCTAACCCTAACCCTAAACCCAACCCTAATCCTAACCCTAACCATAATGCTACCCCTAACCTTAACCCTTACCCTAACCCTAACCATTACCCTTATCCTAACCCTAACCCTAAACCTAAACCTAACCTTAATCCTAACACTTACTGTTACCCTAACCCTAACCCTAACCCTAACCCTAACCCTAACCCTAACCCTTACCCTTAACCTAACCCTAACCCTAACCCTTACCCTAACCCTAAGCCTTACACTAACCCTAACCATAACACCTAAACCTAACTCTAAACCAAAACCTTACCCTTACCCTTACCCTAACCCTAACCCTAACCACTAACCCTAATCTTAACACTAACCCTTTCCCTTACCCTAACCATAACCATAACGCTAACCCTACCGCTAACCTAACCCTAACCTCAATCCTAACCCTAACCCTAACCCTAACCCTTACCCTAACCCTAACCCTAAGACTAATCCTTACCCTAACCCTAACCCTAACCCTAACCCTTACCCTTACCCTAACCCTAACCTTAACCTTAATGCTAACCCTAACCCTAACCCTAACGCCTAACCCTAACCCTAACCCCTAACCCTAACCCTAACACTAACCCTAACCCTTTCCATTACCCTAACCCTAAACTTAATGCTGACCCTAACCCTAACCCTAACCCTTACTCTAACCCTAAACCTTACCGTTTCCCTAAACCTAACCCTAAACCTAACCCTAACCTTAACTCTAACCCTAAGCCTAAGCCTAAACCTAACCCTTACCCTTACCCGAACCCTATCCCTAAACCTAAACCCAACCCTAATCCTAACCCTAACCATAACCCTAACCCTAACCTTAACCCTAACCCTAACCCTAAACCTTACCCTTACCCTAACCCTAACCCTAACCCTAATCATAACCCTAACACTTACCCTTACCCTAACCCTAACCCTAAACCTGACCCTAACCCTAACCCTAAACCTGACCCTAACCTTAACCCTTACCCTAACCATAACCCTAACCCTTACCCTTACCCTATCCCTAACCCTAACCCTTACGCTTACCCTAACCCTAAATCTAAACATCAACCTAACCCTATCCCTAACCCTTACCCTTACCCTAACCCTAACCCTAACCCTATCCCTAACCCTAACCCTAACCCTAACCCCAAACCTAACCCTGACCCTAACAATAACCCTAACCTTTACCCTTACCCTAACCCTAACCCTAACCTTAATGCTAACCCTAACCCTAAACCTAACCCTAATCCATAACCTAACCCTAACCATAACCCTAACCCTTACCCTTACCCTAACTCTAACACTAAGCCTAACCCTAACCCTTACCCTAAACCTAACCCTAATCCTTACCCTAATCCTAACCCTAACCCTAACCCTAACCCTAACTTTAACCCTAACCCTAAACCTAACCCTTTCCCTTACCCTAACCCTAACCCTAACCCTAACTCTAACCCGAATCCTTACCCTTACCCTAACCCTAACCCTAACACTAACCCTAACACATACCTAAACCTAACCCTAACCCTAACCCTTACCCTAACCCTAACCCTAACCTTAACCCCAAACCTAAACCTAAACCTAACCCTAAACCTAACCCTTACACTTACCCTAACCCAAACCTTAACACTTTCCCTAACCCTAACCCTAACCCTAACCCTAACCTTAATTTTAACCCTAAACCTAACCCTAACCCTAAAACTTACCCTAACCCTAACCCTAAGCCTTACGTTAACCCTAACCCTAACACCTAACCTTAAACCTAAACCTTACCCTTACCCTTACCATAACCCTAACCATAACAGCTAACCCTAATCCTAACCCTAACCCTAACCCTAACCCTTACCCTTACCCTAACCCTAACCCTAACCTTAATGCTAACCCTAACCCTAACCTAACCCTAAACCTAACCCTAATCCTTTACCTAACCCTAACCCTAACCCTAACCCTAACCCTTACCCTAATGCTAACACTAAGCCTAACCCTAACCCTTCCCCTAAACCTAAACCTAACCTTAACCCTAACCCTAAACCTTACCCTTACCCTAACCCTAACCCTAAACCTAATCCTAAACCTAAACCTAACCGAAACCCTTAACCTTACCCTAACCCTAACCCTAACCCTAACCTTAACACTTACCCTAACCCTAACCCTTACCCTAACCCTTACCCTTACCCTAACCCTAACCCTAACCTTAATGCTAACCCTAACCCTAAACCTAACCCTAACACTTACCCTAACCCTAACCCCAACCCTAAACCTAACCCTAATCCTTAACCTAACCCTAACCCTAACCCTAACCCTAACCCTTACCCTAACCCTAACCCTAACACTAATCCTTCCCCTTAGGCTAAC
>JANJXV010000343.1:0-52500 GCA_024803745.1 Megascapheus bottae
AACCCTAATCCTAACCCTAACCCTAACCCTAACCTTAACCCTTACCCTAACCCTAACCCTAACCCTAAATTTAACGCAAACCCTAACCCTAACCCTTGCCCTTACCCTAACGCTAACCTAAACCTAACTCTAACCCTAACCCTTACCTTAACCCTTACCCTAACCCTAACCCTAAACCTAAACTTAATGCTAACCCTAACCCTAACCCTAACCCTAATCCTTACCCTTATCCTAACCTAACCCTAACCCTAACCCTTACCCTAACCCTAACCCTAACCCTAACCCTAACCCTAACCTTAACCTAAACTTAAACATAACCCTTACCCTTACCCTAACCCTAACCTTAAACCTTACCCTTAGCCTAACCCTAACCCTAATCTTAACCCCAACCCTAAACCTAACCCTAACCCTTACCCTTACACTAACCCTAACCCTAACCCTAAGCCTAACCCCTAACCTAACCCTAACCCTAACCCTAACCCTAAACCTTACCCTAACCCTAAGCCTAACCATAACCCCTAAACCTAAACCTAACCCTTACCCTTACCCTAACCCTAACCCTAACCTTATTGCTAAACCTAACCCTAACTCAAACCCTTCCCTAACCCTAACCCTAACCCTAATCCTTACCATAACCCTAACCCTAAACCTTACCCTTACCCTTACCCTAACCCTAATCCTAACCATAACACTAACCCTACACTTAACCCTAACCCTAACACTTACCCTTACCCTAACCCTAACCCTTAACCTTAACCTAGCCCTAAGCCTAATCCTAACCCTTACCCTTTCCCTAACCCTAACCCTAACGCAAACCCTTACCCTAAACCTAACCCTAACCCTAATCCTTACCCTAACCCTAACCCTAACCCTAACCCTTACTCTTTCCCTAACCCTAAACCTAACCCTAACCCTAACCCTTATCCCTATCCTAACCCTAACCCTAAACCTACCTTTAACACTAACACTACTCCTAAACTTAACCCGTACCTTTACACTAATGCTAAACCTAACCCTAACCCTAACCTTAACCTTACCCTTACCCTAACCTAACCCTAATCCTAACCCTAACTCTAAACCTAACCCTAACCCTAACCCTAACCCTAACCCTTATCCTTACCCTAACCCTAACCCTAACCCTAACCCTTACCCTTACCTTAAACCTAACACTAACACTAACCCCAAACCTAACTCTAAAACTAACCGTAACCCTAACCCTTACCCTTTCCCTAAACCTAACCCTAACCCTAACCCCTAACCCCTAACCCTAACCCTTACCCTTACCCTAACCTTAACAATAACCCTAAACCTAACCCCTAACCCTAACCCTAACCCTAACCCTAAACCTAACCCTAACCTTAACCTTAACACTTTCCCTAACCCTAACCGTAATCCTAAACCTAACCCTAACCCTAACCATAACCCTTCCCTTACCCTAATCCTAACCCTAACACTTCCCCTTACCCTAACCCTAACACTAACCCTTACACTAACCCTAACCCTAACTCTAACCCTAAACCTAACCCTAACCCTAACTCTAAACCTGACCCTAAACCTAACCCTAACCATAACCCTAACCCCTAACCTAACCCTAAACCTAACCGTAACTCTACCCTCAGCCTTACCCTTACCCTAACCCTAACCATAACCCAAACCCTTACAATAACCCTAACCCTAACCCTTACCTAACTCTAACCCTAACCCTAACCCTAACCCTAACCCTAACCTAACCCTAACAATAACCCTTACCCGAACCCTAACCCTAACACTTCCCCTTCCCCTAACCCTAACACTAACCCTTACCCTAAACCTAACCCTAACACTAACCCCTAACCCAAACCCTAACCCTAAACGTTACCCTTACCCTAACCATAACCCTAACTCTAACACTAAACCTAACCCTAACCCTTACCCTAACCCTAACAATAACCCTAAACCTAACCCCTAACCCTAACCCTAACCTATCCCTTACCCTTATCCTTACCCTAACCCTAACCCTTACCTTAACCCTTACCCTAACTCTAACACTAATCCTTACCCTTACCCTAATCCTGTACCTAACCCTAACCCTATCCCCTAACCCTAACCCTAACCCTAACCCTAAACCTAACCCTTACCATTACCCTAACCCTTACCATTTCTGTAACCCTAACCCTAACCCTAACCCTAACCTTAACCTTAACCCTAACACTAACCCTAACCTTAATGCCAACCCTAATCCTAACCATAAGCCTTATCCTAACCCTAACCCTAACCTTAATCCTTACCCTGAAACTAACCGTAACCCAAACCCTAAACTTAAACCTTACCCTTACCCTAACCCTAACCCTAAACTTAATGCTAAATTTAACCCTCACCCTAACCTTAAAACTTACCCTTACCCTAAGGCTTACCCTTTCCCTAAACCTAACCCTAACCCTAACCCTAACCTTAACCCTAACCCTAACCCTAACCCTAAACTTTACCCTTACCCTAACCCTAACCCTAATCCTAACCCTAATGCTAACCCTAACCCTAACCTTCACCCTTACCCTTATCCTAACCCTAACCCTAAACCTAACCCTAAACCTAACACTAACCCCTAACCCTAACCCTAACCCTAAACCTAACCCTAACCCTAACGTTAACACTTTCCCTAACCCTAACCGTAATCCTAAACCTAACCCTAACCCTAATCATAACCCTTCCCTTACCCTAACCCTAACCCTAATACTTACCCTTACCCTAACCCTAACACTAACCCTTACACTAACCCTAACCCTAACCATAACCCTAACCACTAACCCAAACCCTAACCCTAAACCTTACCCTTACCCTAACCCTAACCCTAACTCTAAACCTATACCTAACCCTAACCCTAACCCTAACTCTAAACCTGACCCTAAACCT
The DNA here is from genome assembly GCA_024803745.1 of Megascapheus bottae. Lineage (NCBI taxonomy): Eukaryota > Metazoa > Chordata > Mammalia > Rodentia > Geomyidae > Megascapheus > Megascapheus bottae. Next base: position 2,890 of record JANJXV010000343.1, read on the forward strand.
AACCCTAAACATAACCCTAAATCCCTAACCTAACCCTAACCCTAACCGTAACTCTAACCTCACCCTTACCCTTACCCTAACCCTAACCCTAACCCAAACCCTTACAATAACCCTAACCCTAACACTTACCCTAACTCTAACCCTAACCCTAACCCTAACCCTAACCCTAACCTAACCCTAACCCTAACCCTAACCCTAACCCTAACCTAACCCTAACCCTAACCCTAACCCTTACCCGAACCCTAAACCCAACACTTTCCCTTACCCTAACCCTAACACTAACCCTTACCCTAACCCTAACCGTAACCCTAACCCCTAACCCAAACCCTAACCCTAACCCTTACCCTTACCATAACCCTAACCCTAACTCTAACACTAAACCTAACCCTAACCCTTACCCTAACCCTAACCGTAACCCTAACCCCTAACCCAAACCCTAACCCTAACCCTTACCCTTACCCTAACCCTAACCCTAACTCTAACACTAAACCTAACCCTAACACTTACCCTAACCCTAAACCTAACCGTAAACATAACCCTGACCCTAACCCTAACCCTAACCCTAACCCTTACCCTAACTCTAACCCTAACCCAAACCCTTACCCTTACCCTAACCCTAACCCTAACCTTAAACCTAATCCTAACCCTAGCCCTTACCCTTACACTAACCCTAACCTAAACCCTTACCCTTACCCTAACCCTAACCCTAACCTTATCCCCAACCTTAAACCTAATCCTAACCCTAACCCTTACCCTTACCCTTACCCTAAACCTAACCCTAAACGTAACCCTTAACCTAACCCTAACCCTAAACCTAACCCTAACTCTTACCCTTACCCTCACCCTAACCCTAACCATAACAATAGCCCTAACCCTATCCCTTACCCTTACCCTAACCCTAACCCTAACCCTATACCTAACCCTAACCCTAAAACTAACCCTTACCCTCACCCTTACCCTAAACCTATCCCTAACCCTAACCATTACCCTTACCCTTATCCTAACCCTAACCCTAAACCTAACCCTAAACCTTACCCTTACCCTAACCCTAACACTAACCCTTACCCTAACCCTAACCCTAACTCTAAACCTAACCCTTACCCTTACCCTTACCCTAACCCTAAAAGTAACCCTAACCCTAACCCTTACCCTTACCTAAACGTAACCCTAACCCTAAACCTTACACTATCCCTAACCCTAACCCTAACCCTAACACTTACCCTAACCCTAACCCTAACCCTAACCCTTACCCTTATCCTAAACCTAACCCTAAACTTAAACCCAACCCTAAACCTAACCCAAACTCTAAAGTTACCCTAACACCCTAAACTTAACCGTAACCCTAACCCTAACACTTACTCTTACCCTACCCCTAACCCTAACCCTAACCTCTACCCTAACCCTAACCCTAACCCTAACCCACCCAACCCCAAATCTAACCCTAACCCTAACCCTTACCCTAACCCGAACCCTACCTCTAACCCTTACCCTTACCCTAAAACTAACCCTAAACTTAATGCTAACCCTAACCCTAACCCTTACCCTAACCCTAATCCTAACACTTCCCCTTACCCTAACCCTAACCCTAACCCTAAACCTAACCCTTACCCACACTAACCCTAACCCTAAACCTTACACTAACCCTAACCCTGACCCTAACCCGTACCCTTTCCCTAATCATAACCCTAACCCTAACCCTAAACCTTACCCTTACCCTTACCCTAACCCTAACCCTAACCCTAACTCAAACCAAACCTTAACCCTAACCCTAATCATAAGCCTAACCCTAACCCTTACCCTAACCCTAACCATTACCTTACCCTAACGCTAACCCTAACCTTAACCCTACCTCTAAAAATAACCCTAACCCTAACCCGTACCCTTATCCAAACCCTAACCCTAAACCTAAACTTTACCACTACCCTAACCCTAACGCTAACCCTAACCCTAACCCTTACCCTAACCCTAACACTAACCCTAACTCTGTCCCTAAACCTAACCCTACCTCTAAACCTAAACCTAACCCTAACCCTTAACCTAACCCTAACGTTAACCTTTACCCTAACGCTAACCCTAACACGAACCCTTACACCTAAACCTAAACCTAACCCTTACCCTTACCCTAACGCTAACCCTAATCTTAACCCCAATCCTAACCCTAATCCTAACCCTTACCCTAACGCTAACGCTAACCTTAATCCCAACCCTAAACCTAAACCTAACCAAACGCTTACCCTTACCCTGACCCTTACCCTAACCCTAACCCTAACCTTAACCCTAACCCTAACCCTAAACCTAAACTTTACACTTACCCTAACCCTAACCGTAAACCTAACCATAACCATAACCCTAACCCTTACCCTTACCCTAAACCTAACGCTAACCCTTACCCTAACCCTAACACTAACCCTAACCCCTAACCCTAACCCTAACCCTAACCCTAACTCTTACCCTAACCCTAACACTAACCTTAATCTCAACCCTAAAACTAACCCTAATCCTTACCCTAACCCTAACCCTAAGCCTAAACCTAATCCCAACCCTAACCCTAACCCTAACCCTTACCCTAACCCTAAACCTTACCCTAACCCTAATCCTAACCCTAAACCTAACACTAACCTTAACCCTAACCCTTACACTAACACTAACGCTAACCCTAACCCTAACCCTAAACCTAACCCTAACCCTAACCCTAAACCTAACCCTAACCCTAACCCTAACCCTAACCCTTACCCTTACCCTAATCCTAACCCCAAACCTAACACTAACCCTAACCCTAACCCTTACACTCACCCTACCCCTAACACTAAACCTAACCCTTACTCTTACCCTAACCCTAACCCCAAACCTAAACCTTACCCTAACCCTAAACCTTACCCTTACCCTAAACCTAAACCTAACACTTACCCTAACCCTAACCCTAACCCTAATACCTAACCCTAACGCTAACCCTAACCCTAACCTTACCCTAACCCTAACCCTAACCCTTACCCGAACCCTAAACCTAACACTTTCCCTTACCCTAACCCTAACACTTACCCTTACCCTAACCCTAACCGTAACCCTAACCCCTAACCCAAACCCTAACCCTAACCCTTACTCTTACTCTAACCCTAACTCTAACACTAAACCTAACCCTAACCCGTACCCTAAACCTAACCATAACCCTAACCCCTAACCCAAACCCTAACACTAACCCTTACCCGTACCCTAACCCTAACCCTAACTCTAAGACTAAACCTAACCCTAATACTTACCCTAACCCTAAACCTAACCGTAAACATAACCATGACCCTAACCCTAACCCTAACCCTAACACTTACCCTAACTCTAACCCTAACCCAAACCCTTACCCTTACCCTAACCCTAACCCTAACCTTAAACCTAATCCTAACCCTAGCCTTTACCCTTACACTAACCCTAACCTAAACCCTTACCCTTACCCTAACCCTAACCCTAACCTTATCCCCAACCTTAAACCTAATCCTAACCCTAACCCTTACCCTTACCCTATCCCTAACCCTAACCCTAAACGTAACCCTTACCCTAACCCTAACCCTAAACCTAACCCTAACCCTTACCCTTACCCTCACCCTAACCCTAACCATAACCATAGCCCTAACCCTATCCCTTACCCTTACCCTAACCCTAACCCTAACCCTAAACCTAACCCTAACCCTAAAACTAACCCTTACCCTCACCCTTACCCTAAATCTAACCCTGACCCTAACCATTACCCTTACCCTTATCCTAACCCTAAACCTAAACCTAACCCTAAACCTTACCCTTACCCTAACCCTAACACTAACCCTTACCCTAACCCTAACCCTAACTCTAAACCTAACACTTACCCTTACCCTTACCCTAACCCTAAAAGTAACCCTAACCCTAACCCTTACCCTTACCTAAACGTAACCCTAACCCTAAACCTTACACTAACCCTAACCCTAACCCTAAGCTTAACCCTAACCCTAACACTTACCCTAACCCTAAACCTAACCCTAACCCTTACCCTTATCCTCAACCTAACCCTAAACTTAAACCCAACCCTAAACCTAACCCAAACTCTAAAGTTACCCTAACACCCTAAACTTAACCGTAACCCTAACCCTAACACTTACTCTTACCCTAACCCTAACCCTAACCTTTACCCTAACCCTAACCCTAACCCTAACCCACCCAACCCCAAATCTAACCCTAACCCTAACCCTTACCCTAACCCTAACACTACCTCTAACCCTTACCCTTACCCTAAAATTAACCCTAAACTTAATGCTAACCCTAACCCTAACCCTTACCCTAACACTAATCCTAACACTTACCCTTACCCTAACCCTAACCCTAACCCTAAACCTAACCCTTACCCACACTAACCCTAACCCTAAACCTTACACTAACCCTAACCCTGACCCTAACCCTTACCCTTTCCCTAATCATAACCCTAACCCTAACCCTAAACCTTACCCTTACCCTTACCCTAACCCTAACCCTAACTCAAACCAAACCTTAACCCTAACCCTAATCATAAGCCTAACCCTAACCCTTACCCTAACCCTAACCATTACCTTACCCTAACGCTAACCCTAACCTTAACCCTACCTCTAACAATAACCCTAACCCTAACCCGTACCCTTATCCAAACCTTAACCCTAACCCTAAACTTTACCATTACCCTAACCCTAACGCTAACCCTAACCCTTACCCTAACCCTAACACTAACCCTAACTCTGTCCCTAAATCTAACCCTACCTCTAACCCTAAACCTAACCCTAACCCTTAACCTAAACCTACCGTTAACCTTTACCCTAACGCTAACCCTAACACGAACCCTTACACCTAAACCTAAACCTAACCCTTACCCTTACCCTAACGCTAACCCTAATCTTAACCCCACTCCTAAACCTAACCCTAACACTTACCCTTACCCTAACCCTAACCCTAACCGTTATCCTAACCTTAACCCTAACCCTAACCCTTCCCCTTACCTTAACCCTAAACCTAACCCTAACCCTAAACCTAAACCTAACTCTAACCCTTACCCTTATCCTAACCCTATCCCCAAATCTAACCTTAACCCTAACCCTAACCTTACCCTAAACCTAACCCTAACCCTTATCCTAACCCTAACCCTGACCCTAACCCCAAACACTAAGTGTAACCCTAAACCTTACTCTTACCCTAATACTAACCCTAAACCTAACCCAAATCCTAACCCTAACCCTAACCCTTACCCTAACGCTAACGCTAACCTTAACCCCAACCCTAAACCTAAACCTAACCTAAACGCTTACCCTTACCCTGACCCTTACCCTAACCCTAACCCTAACCTTAACCCTAACCCTAACCCCAAACCTAAAACTTACCCTAACCCTAAACCTTACCCTTACCCTAAACCTAAACCTAACACTTACCCTAACCCTAACCCTAACCCTAATACCTAACCCTAACCCTAACCCTAAACCTTAACCTTACCATAACCCTAAACCTAACCCTTACCCTAACACTAACCCTAATCCTAACCCTGACCCTAACCCTAAACCTTACCCTAACCCTAAAACTTAACCTTACCATAACCCTAAACCTAACCCTTACCCTAACACTAACCCTAATCCTAACCCTAACCCGAACCCTAATCCCTAACCCTAACCCTAACCCTCACCCTAACCCTAATCCTAACCCTTATTCTTACCCTAACCCAAACCTTAAACCTAAACTTACCCTTACCCTAAACCTATCCCTATACCTTACCCTTAACCTAAACCTAACCCTAACCCTAACTCTAACCCTTACACTTTCCCTAACCGTAACCCTAACCATAACCATAACCCTAAACCTAATCCTAACCCTTACACTTACCATGCCTCTAACCCTAACCCTAACCCTAACCCCTAAACCTAAACCTAACCATAACCCTTACCCTTATCCTAACCATGACCCTAACCCTAACTCTAACCCCTAAACTTAGACCTAACCCTAACCCTAACCCTAACCCTTACCCTAACCCTAACCCTAACCCTAACCCTAACCCCTATCCCTTAACCTAACCCAAACCCTAACACTTAACCTTATCCTAACCCTAAACCTAACCGTAACCCTAAACCTACCTTAAACCTAACGCTAACACTTACACTTACCCTAACCCTAACCCTAACCCTAACCCTAACACTTACCCTTACCCTAACCCTAACCCCTAATCCTAACCCTAACACTAACCCTAACCCTTACACTTACCCTAACCCTAACCCCAAGCCTAACACTAACCCTAAACCTCATCCTTACCCTAACGCTAATCCTAACATTAAACCTTACCCTAACCCTAACCCTAACCCTAAGCCTTACCCTAACCCTAACCCTAACCCTTCCCCTTCCCCTAACCCTAACCCTAACCCTAAGCCTTACCCTAAACCTAAATCTAACCCTTATCCTACCCCTAACCCTTATCGTTAACTAACCCTAACCCGAACCTTAATGCTAACTCTAACCCTAAATCTATCCCTAAATCTAACCCTACCTTTAACCCTAAACATAACCCTAACCTTACCCTAAGCCTAACCTTAACATTTACCCTAACGCCAACCCTAACACGAACCCTTACCCATAACCCTAAACCTAACCCTTACCCCTACACTAACGCTAACCCTAATCTAAACCCCAACCCTAAACCTAACCCTAACACTTACCCTAACCTTAACCCCTAATCCTAACCCTAACACTAACCCTAACCCTTACACTTACCCTAACCCTAACCCCTAACCCTAACCCTAACCGTAACCCTTATCCTTACCCTAACCCTAACCCTAACCCTAACGCCTAAACCTAATCCTAACCCTAACCCTAACCCTTACCCTTACCCTTACCCTAACCCTAACCTTAACCCTTACCCTAACCCTAACACTAACCCTTACCCTTACCCTAAACCTATACCTAACCCTAACTGTATCCCCTAACCCTAACCCTTACCCTTACCCTAACCCTAAACCTAACCCTAACCCTAGCAGTAACCCTTACCTTTACTTTAACCCTAAACCTAACCCTAATCCCAACCCTAACCCTACCTTAACCCTAACCCTAACCATAAGCCTAACCCTAACACTTACCCTAACCTTAACCCTAACCCTAACCCTAAACTTAATGCTAACCCTAACCCTAACCCTCACCCTTACCCTTAACCTAACCCTAACCCTAACCCCAATACTTACCCTAACCCTAACCCAAAACCTTACCCTAACCCTTATCCTTTCCCTAACCCTAACGCTAACACTAACACTAAACTTAACCTTAACCCTAACCCTTACCCTTACCCTAACCCTAACCCAAACCCTAACCCTAAACCTTACCCTTACACTAACCCTAACCCTAACACCTAACCCTAACCCTAACCCTAACCCTTACCTTAACCTAACGGTAACCCTAACCTTAACCGTAACCCAAACAATAACCCTAACCCTAACCCCTACCCTTACCCAAACTCTAACTCTAACCCTAACCCTAAACGTTACCCTTACCCTAACCCTAACGTTATCCCTAACCCTAACCCTTACCCTTACCCTAACCCTAACCCTAACTCTTACCCTAACCCTAACCCTAACCCTAACCCTTAACCCAAAACCTAACCCTAACCCTAACCCTTACCCTAACCCTAACCCTAACTCTAACCCTAAACGTAACCCTAACCCTTACCCTAACCCTGACCCTAACCTAACCCTAACCCTAACCCTAACTCATCCCTCACCCATACCCTTACCCTAACCCTAACCCTAACACAAACCCTTACAATAACCCTAACCCTAACCCTTACCCTAACCCTAACCCTAAACACTAAGACTAATAGTAACCCTAATGCTCACCTTAACCTAACCCTAAACATAACCCGTACCCTAACCCCAACCCTAACCCTAAACCTTACCCTTACCCTAACCCTAACCCTAAACTTAACCCCAACACTAAACCTAACCCTACCCCTTACCCTTACCCTAACCCTAACTCTAAACCTAAGCCTAACCCCTAACCTAAACCTAACCCTGAACCTTACCCTAAACCTAACCCTAACCATAACCCCTAAACCTAAACCTAACCCTAAACCTAACCCTTACACTTACACTAACCCTAAACCTAGACCTAACCCTAACACTAACCCTTACACTTACCCTAACTCTAACCCTAATAGTGACCCTTACCCTAACCCTAACCCTAACCCTAAGCCTTTCCCTAACACTAACCCTAACCCCTACCCTAACCCTGGCCTTACCCTAACCCTAACCCTAACTCTAACCCTAAACCTAACCCTAACCCTAACCCTAACCCTAACCCTTACACTAATCTGAACACGAAACAGAACACTTACCCTTACCCTAACCCTAACCCTAACCCTAACCGTAACTCTTACCCTTACCCTAACCCTAACCCTAACCTTAATGCTAACCCTAACCCTAACCCTAACCCATACCCTAACCCTAACCCTAAACCTAATTCTTACCCTAACCCTAACCCTACCCCTAAACCTAACTGTTGCCCTTTCCCTAACCCTAACCCTAACCATAACATTAACCCTAACCTTAACCCTAAACCTAACCCTTAACCTTACCCTAACCCTAACCCTAACCCTTAACCTAACCCAAACCCAATCCCTAACACTAACCCTTACCCTAAACCTAACCAAAACCCTAACCTTTACCCTAAACCTAGCCCTAACCCTAACCCTAAACCTTACCCTTTCCCTAACCCTAAACCTAATGCTAACCCTTACGCTAAACCTAACCCTAACCCTAATCCTTAACCTAACCCTATCCCTAACCCTTATCCCTAAACCTACTTCTGACACTAACCCTACCCCTAAACTTAACCCTTACCTTTACACTAACGCTAAACCTAACACTTACATTAACCCTACCCCTACCCCTACCCCTAACCCTTAGTGTTACCTTAACCCTAACCCTAACCCTAACTCCAACCCTAAACCTAACCCTAACTCTAACCCTAAACCTAACACTAACCCTAACCCCTAACCCTAACCCTAACCCTTACCCTTACCCTTACCCTTACCCTAACCCTAAACCTAACTCTAACTCTAAAGCTAACCCTAACCCTTACCCTTACCCTTACCCTTACCCTAACCCTAAACCTAACTCTAACTCTAAAGCTAACCCTAACCCTAACCTTAACCCTAACCCTAACAATAACCCTAACTCTAAACTGTACCCTTATCCAAACCCTAACCCTAAACCTAAACTTTACCCTTACCCTAACCCTAACGCTAACCCTAACCATTACACTTACCCTTACCCTAACCTAACCCTAAACCTAACGCTAACCCTTACCCTAACCTGAACCCTACCCGTACCCCTAACCCTTAGCGTTACCTTAACCCTAACCCTAACCCTAAGCCCAACCCTAAACCTAACCCTAACTCTAACCCTAAACCTAACCCTAACCCTAACCCCTAACCCTAACCCTAACCCTTACCCTTACCCTTACCCTAACCCTAAACCTAACCCTAACTCTAAAGCTAACCCTAACCCTAACCCTATCCTTAACCCTAACCCTAACCCTAACCCTAACCCTTACCCTTACCCTAACGCTAACCCTAACCTTAACCCTTACCCTAACCCTAACACTAACCCTTACCCATACCCTAACCCTATACCTAACACTAACCCTAACCCTATCCCCTAATCCTAACCCTAAACCTAACCCTAAACCTAACCTTTACCCTAACCCTAACGGTAACCTTAATGTTAACGCTAATCCTAAGCCTAAACCTTACCCTAAACCTAACACTAACCCTAATCCTTACCCTAAAACTAACCCTAAGCCTAACCCTAAACCTAACCCTTACCCTTACCCTAACCCTAACCCTAAACTTAATGCTAAACCTAACCCTCACCCTAACCCTAACCCTTACACTTACCCTAACCCTTCCTCTTCCCTAACCCTATCACTAACCGTAACAGTAACCATAACCCTAACCAAACCCTAACCCTAACCCTAACCCGTACCCTTACCCTAACCCTAAACCTACACCTAACCCAAACGCTAACCCTAACCCTAACCCTCACCCTTACCCTTACCCTAACCCTAACCCTAAAGCTAACCCTAAACCTAACCCTAACCCCTAACCCTAACCCTAACCCTAAACCTTACCCTTACCCTAACCCTAACCCTAACCCTTACCCTTACCCTAACCCTAACCCTAACCCTAACCCAAAACCCTAACCCTAACCCTAACCCTAACCCTAACCTTAACCCTAACTCTAACCCTGACCCTAACCCTAACCCTAACCCTAAACCCTAACCTAACCCTAACCCTAACCCTAACTCTACCCTCACCCTTACCCTAACCCTTACCCTAACCCTAACCCTAACCCAAACCCTTACAATAACCCTAACCCTAATCCTTACCATAACCCTAACCCTAAAACTAACCCCTAACCCTAAGCCTTTCCCTAACCCTAACACTAACCCTAATCCTAACGCTAACTCTTACCCTTACCCTAACCCTAACAGTAACCTTAATGCTAACCCTAACCCTAACCCTTACTCTAACCCTAAACCTAACCCCTAACCTAACCCTAAACCTAACCCTAAACCTTACCCTAACCCTAACCCTAACCCTAACTCCTAACCCTAAATCTAACCCTAAACCTTACCCTTACACTAACACTAACCTATCCTTAACCCTAACCCTAACCCTAAACCTTACCCTTAACCTAACCCCAACCGTAACCTTAACCCTATCCCTAACACTAACCCTAACCCTTACCCTTACACTTAACCTAACCCTAATCCTAACCTTAACCCTAACCCTAACCCTAACCTTAACCCTAACCCTTAAACTAACCCTAACCGTAACCCTAACCCTAAACCTAACCCTAACACTAACCCTAACCCTTACCCTTACCCTTACCCTAACCCTAAACCTAACCCTAACACTAACCCTAACCCTTACCCTTACCCTAACCCTAAACCTAACCCTAACCCTAACACTAAACCTAACCCTAAAACTTTCCTCTACCCTAACCCTAACCCTAACCCTAACTCTAACCCTTACCCTAACCATAAATCTTACCCTAACACTAACCCTAACCCTAACCCGTAACCCTAACCCTAACCTAAACCTTAACCCTAACCCTAACCCTAACCCTAACTCTAAACTTAATGCTAAACCTAACCCTAACCCTAACCCTTACCCTTACCCTAACCCTAACCCTAACCCCAATCCTTACCCTAACCCTAACCCTAACCCTAACGCCTAAACCTAACCCTAACCCTTACCATTACCCTTACCCTAACCCTAACCCTAACCTTAACCCTTACCCTCACCCTAACACTAACCCTTACCCTGACCCTAAACCTATTCCTAACACTAACCCTATCCCCTAACCCTAACCCTAAACATAACCCTAACCCTAACCCTAACCTTACCATAACCCTAACCCTAACCCTAGCCCTAACCCTTACCTTTACGTTAACCCTAACCCTACCTTAACCCTAACCCTAATCATAAGCCTAACCCTAACACTTACCCGAACCCTAACCCTAACCCTAACCCTAAACTTAATGCTAAACCTAACCCTAACCCTAACCCTTACCCTTACCCTAACCCTAACCCTAACCCCAATCCTTACCCTAACCCTAACCCTAACACTTACCCTAATCCTTATCATTTCCCTAAACCTAACCCTAACCCTAACACTAAACTTAAACTTAACCCTTACCCTAACCCTAACACTAACCCTTACCCTGACCCTAAACCTATATCTAACACTAACCCTATCCCCTAACCCTAACCCTTACCCTTACCCTAACCCTAAACCTAACCCTAACCCTAACCCTAACCCTTACCCTTACCCTAACCCTAACCCTAACCCTAACACTTCCCCTTACCCTAACCCTAACACTAACCCTTACCCTAACCCTAACCCTATCCCTAACCCTTAACCCAAACCCTAATCCTAACCCTTACCCTTACCCTAACCCTAACCCTAACTCCAAACCTAAACCTAACCCTAACCCTTACCCTAATCCTGACCCTAACCTAACCCTAACCCTAACCCTAACTCAACCCTCAAACATACCCTTACCCTAACCCTAACCCTAACCCAAACCCTTACAATAACCCTAACCCTAACCCTTACCCTAACCCTAACCCTAACCCTATACACTAAGACTAATACTAACCCCAAAGCTCACCTTAACCTAAAACTAAACATAACCCTTACCCTGACCATAACCCTAACCCTAAAACTTACACTTACTCTAACCCTAACACTAACCTTAACCCCAACCCTAAACCTAACCCTACCCCTTACCCTTACCCTAACCCTAAGCATAAACCTAAGTCTAACCCCTAACCTAACCCTAACACTAACCCTGAACCTTACCCTAAACCTAACCCTAACCCTAACCCTAATATTAACCCTTACCCTAACCCTAACCCTAAGCCTAAGCCTTTCCCTAACCCTAACCATAAACCTAACCCTAACCATAACCCGTACCCTTACCCTAAACCTAAGCCTAACTGTAACCCTAAACCTAACCCTAACCCTAACCCTAACCCTTACACTAATCCGAACCCGAAACAGAACCCTTTACCCTAACCGTAACCCTAAACCTAACCCTAACCCTAACCTAACCCTAACCCTAACCCTAAAACTAACCCTTACCCTTACCCTAACCCTAACCCTAACCCTAACCGTAACTCTTACCCTTAAACTAACCCTAACACTAACCTTAATGCTAAACCTTACCCTAACCCTAACCCTTACCCTAACCATAATACTTACCCTAACCCTAACCCTAAACCTAACCGTTACCCTTTTCCTAACCCTAACACTAACCCTAAACCTAAACCTAACCCTTACCCTTACCCTAACCCTAACCCTAACCATAACATTAACCCTAACCTTAACACTAAACCTAACCCTTACCCTTACCCTAACCCTAACTCTAACCCTTAACCTAACCCTAACCCAATCCCTAACACTTACCCTTACCCTAAACCTAACCAAAACCCTAACCCTTACCCTAAACCTAGCCCTAACCATAACCCTAAACCTTACCCTTTCCCTAACCCTAACCCTAATGCTAACCCTTACCCTAAACCTAACCCTAACCCTAATCCTTAACCTAACCCTATCCCTAACCCTTATCCCTAAACCTACCTCTGACACTAACCCTACCCCTAAACTTAACACTTACCTTTACACTAACGCTAAAAATAACCCTAACCCTAACCCTAACCTTAACACTTACACTTACCCTATCTCTAACACTAACCCTAACCCTAACTCTAAACCTAACTCTAACCCTAACCCTAACCCTTAACCTAACCCTAACCCTAACCCTAACCCCTAACCCTAACCGTAAGCCTAATCCCTAACCCTAACCCTAACGCTATCCCTTACCCTAAACCTAACCCTAACCCTAACCCCAAACCTAACTCTAAATCTAACCCTAACCCTAACCTTAAACCTTACCCTTTCCCTAACCCTAACCCTAACACTAACCCCTAACCCTTACCCTTACCCTAACCCTAAACCTAACCCTAACCCTAACACTAAACCTAACCCTAAACCTTACCATTACCCTAACGCTAACCCTAACCCTAACCCTTACCCTAACCCTAAAACTTACCCTTACACTAACCCTAACCCTAACCCTAACCCCTAACCCTAACCCTAACCCTAACCATTACCTTACCCTAACGCTAACCCTAACCTTAACCCTAACCCTAAAATAAACCTAACCCTAACCCATACCCTTATCCAAACCCTAACCCTAACCTAAACTTTACCCTTACCCTAACCCTAACGCTAACCCTAACCATTACACTTACCCTTAGCCTAACACTAACCCTAACCCTAACGCTAACCCTTACCCTAACCTGAACCCTACCCCTACCCCTAACACTTAGCGTTACCTTAACCCTAACCCTAACCCTAAGCCCAACCCTAAACCTAACCCTACCTCTAACCCTAAACCTAACCCTAACCCTAACCCCTAACCCTAACCCTAACCCTTACACTTACCCTTACCCTAACCCTAATCCTAACCCTAACTCTAAAGCTAACCCTAACCCTAACACTAACTCTTACCCTTAACCTAACCCTAACCCTAACCCTAACCCCTAACACTAACCCTAACACTTACCCTTACCCTAAAGCTAACCCTAAACTTAACCCTTACCCTAAACCTAACACTAACCCTTACCCATACCCTAACCCTATACCTAACACTAACCCTAACCCTATCCCCTAATCCTAACCCTAACCCTAAACCTAAACCTAACCCTTACCCTATCCCTAACAGTAACCTTAATGTTAACGCTAATCCTAAGCCTAAACCTTACCCTAACCCTAACCCTAACCCTAATCCTTACCCTAAAAGTAACCCTAAGCCTAACCCTAAACCAAACCCTTACCCTTACCCTAACCCTAACCCTAAACTTAATGCTAAACCTAACCCTCACCCTAACCCTAACCCTTACACTTACCCTAACCCTTCCTCTTCCCTAACCCTATCCCTAACCCTAACCCTAACCTTAACCCTAACCCTAACCCTAACCCTAACCCGTACCCTTACCCTAACCCTAAACCTAGACCTAACCCAAACGCTAACCCTAACCCTAACCCTCACCCTTACGCTTACCCTAACCCTAACCCTAAAGCTAACCCTAAACCTAACCCTAACCCCTAACCCTAACCCTAACCCTAAACCTTACCCTTACCCTAACCCTAACCCTAACCCTAACCTAATACTTTCCCTAACCCTATCCATAACTCTAAACGTAACCCTAACCCTAACCCTAACCCTTACCCTTACCCTAACCCTAACCCTAACCCTAACCCTAACACTTCCCCTTACCCTGACCCTAACACTAACCCTTACAATAACCCTAACCCTAACCCAAACCCCTAACCCTAACCCTAACCCTAACCTTAACCCTAACTCTAACCCTGACCCTAACCCTAACCCTAACCCTAACCCTAAACCCTAACCTAACCCTAACCCTAACCCTAACTCTACCCTCACCCTTACCCTTACCCTTACCCTAACCCTAACCCTAACCCAAACCCTTACATTAACCCTAACCCTAACCCAAACCCCTAACCCTAACCCTAACCCTAACCTTAACCCTAACTCTAACCCTGACCCTAACCGTAACCCTAACCCTAACCCTAAACCCTAACCTAACCCTAACCCTAACCCTAACTCTACCCTCACCCTTACCCTTACCCTTACCCTAACCCTAACCCTAACCCAAACCCTTACAATAACCCTAACCCTAACCCTTACAATAACCCTAACCATAAACCTAACCCCTAACCCTAAGCCTTTCCCTAACCCTAACACTAACCCTAATCCTAACGCTAACTCTTACCCTTACCCTAACCCTAACAGTAATCTTAATGCTAACCCTAACCCTAACCCTTACTCTAACCCTAAACCTAACCGCTAACCTAAAACTAACCCTAACCCTAAATCTTACCCTAACCTTAACCCTAACCCTAACCCTAACTCCTAACCCTAAATCTAACCCTAAACCTTAACCTTACACTAACACTAAACCTATCCTTAACCCTAACCCTAACCCTAAACCTTACCCTTAACCTAAACCTAACCCTAACCTTAACCCTAACCCTAACACTAACCCTAACCCTTACCCTTACACTTAACCTAACCTTAATCCTAACCTTAACCATAACCCATACCCTAACCCTAACCCTAACCCTAATCCTCACATTAATCCTAACCCTAACCCTAACCCTAACCGTTACCCTTACGCTAAACCTCACCCTAACCCTAACCCTAACACTTACCGTTACCCTAAACCTAACCCTAACCCTAACCCTAACCCTAAACCTTACCCTAACCCTAACCCTAACTCTAAACCTAACCCTAACCCTAACCCATACCCGAACCCTTTCCCTAACCCTTAACCTAACCCTAACCCTAAACCTAAACTTAACCCTAACCCTAACCTTACACTAACCCTTAACCTAACCCTAAACCTAATCCTAAACCTTACCCTAACCCTAACCCTAACCCTAACCTTAACCCTAACCCTTACCCTTACCCTAACCCTAACCGTAACTCTAACTCAAAACCTAACCCTAACACTAACCCTAACCCTTACCCTTACCGTAACCCTAAACCTAACCCTAACCCTAACACTAAACCTAACCCTAAAACTTTCTTTTACCCTAACCCTAACCCTAACCCAGCTCTAACCCTTACCCTAACCATAAATCTTACCCTTACACTAACCCTAACCCTAACCCGTAACCCTAACCCTAACCCAAACCTTAATCCTAAACCTAACTCTAAACCTAACCCTAAACCTAAACCTAACCCTAATCCTTACCCTTACCCTAACCCTAACTCTAACCCTAACCCCTTAACCTAACCCTAACCGTAACCCTTATCCTTACCCTAACCCTAACCCTAACGCCTAAACGCAACCCTAACCCTAACCCTTAAACTTACACTTACCCTAACCCTAACCCTAACCTTAACCCTAACTCTAACTCTAACCCTGACCCTAACCCTAACCCTAACCCTAAATCATAACCTAACCCTAACCCTAACCCTAACTCTACCCTCACCCTTACCCTTACCCTTACCCTAACCCTAAACCTAACCCAAACCCTTACAATAACCCTAACCCTAACCCTTACAATAACCCTAACCCTAAACCTAACCCCTAACCCTAAGCCTTTCCCTAACCCTAACACTAACCCTAATCCTAACGCTAACTCTTACCCTTACCCTAACCCTAACAGTAAACTTAATGCTAACCCTAACCCTAACCCTTTTCTAAACCTAAACCTAACCCCTAACCTAACCCTAACCCTAACCCTAAACCTTACCCTAACCCTAACCCTAACCCTAACTCCTAACCCTAAATCTAACCCTAAACCTTACCCTTACACTAACACTAACCCTATCCTTAACCCTAACCCTAACCCTAAACCTTACCCTTAATCTAACCCTAACCCTAACCTTAACCCTAACCCTAACACTAACCCTAACCCTTACCCTTACACTTAACCTAACCCTAATCCTAACCTTAACCCTAACCCATACCCTAACCCTAACCCTAACCCTAATCCTCACATTAACCCTAACCCTAACCCTCACCCTAACAGTTACCCTTACCCTAAACCTCACCCTAACACTAACCCTAACACTTACCATTACCCTAAACCTAACCCTAACCCTAACCCTAACCCTAAACCTTACCCTAACCCTAACCCTAACCCTTACACTTAAACTTACCCTAACCCTAACCCTAACCTTAACCCTAACTCTAACTCTAACCCTGACCCTAACCCTAAACCTAACCCTAAACCATAACCTAACCCTAACCCTAACCCTAACTCTACCCTCACCCTTACCCTTACCCTTACCCTAACCCTAACCCTAACCCAAACCCTTACAATAACCCTAACCCTAACCCTTACAATAACCCTAACCCTAAACCTAACCCCTAACTCTAAGCCTTCCCTAACCCTAACACTAACCCTAATCCTAACGCTAACTCTTACCCTTACCCTAACCCTAACAGTAAACTTAATGCTAACCCTAACCCTAACCCTTACTCTAACCCTAAACCTAACCCCTAACCTAACCCTAACCCTAACCCTAAACCTTACCCTAACCCTAACCCTAACCCTAACCCTAAATCTAACCCTAAACCTTACCCTTACACTAACACTAACCCTATCCTTAACCCTAACCCTAACCCTAAACCTTACCCTTAACCTAACCCTAACCCTAACCTTAACCCTAACCCTAACACTAACCCTAACCCTTACCCTTACACTTAACCTAACCCTAATCCTAACCTTAACCCTAACCCATACCCTAACCCTAACCCTAACCCTAATCCTCACATTAACCCTAACCCTAACCCTCACCCTAACAGTTACCCTTACCCTAAACCTCACCCTAACACTAACTCTAACACTTACCGTTACACTAAACCTAACCCTAACCCTAACCCTAACCCTAAACCTTACCCTAACCCTAACCCTAACTCTAAACCTAACCCTAACCCTAACCCATACCCGAACCCTTTCCCTAACCCTTAACCCAACCCTAACCCTAAACCTAACCTTAACCCTAACCCTACCCTTACACTAACCCTTAACCTAACCCTAAACCTTACCCTAACACTAACCCTAACCCTAACCTTAACCCTAACCCTTACCCTTACCCTAACCCTAACCGTAACTCTAACCCTAAACCTAACCCTAACACTAAACCTAACACTTACCCTTACCCTAACCCTAAACCTAACCCTAACCCTAACACTAAACCTAACCCTAAAACTTTCCTTTACCCTAACCCTAACCCTAACCCAGCTCTAACCCTTACCCTAACCATAAATCTTACCCTTACACTAAACCAAACCCTAACCCGTAACCCTAACCCTAACCCAAACCTTAACCCTAACCCTAACTCTAAACCTAACCCTAAACCTAACCCTAACCCTAATACTTACCCTTACCCTAACCCTAAATCTAACCCTAACCCCTTAGCCTAACCCTAACCGTAACACTTATCCTTACCCTAACCCTAACCCTAACGCCTAAACCTAACCCTAACCCTAACCCTTACACTTACACTTACCCTAACCCTAACCCTAAACTTAACCCTTACCCTCACCCTAACACTAACCCTTACCCTGACCCTAAACCTATTCCTAACACTAACCCTATCCCCTAACCCTAACCCTTACCCTTACCCTAACCCTAAACATAACCCTAACCCTAACCCTAACCCTTACCATAACCCTAACCCTAACCCTAGCCCTAACCCTTACCTTTACGTTAACCCTAACCCTAACCCTACCTTAACCCTAACCCTAATCATAAGCCTAACCCTAACACTTACCCGAACCCTAACCCTAACCCTAACCCTAAAATAATGCTAACCCTAAACCTAACCCCAATCCTTACCCTAACCCTAACCCTAACCCTTACCCTAATCCTTATCCTTTCCCTAACCCTAACCCTAACCCTAACACTAAACTTAAACTTAACCCTTACCCTAACCCTAACACTAACCCTTACCCTGACCCTAAACCTATACCTAACACTAACCCTATCCCCTAACCCTAACCCTTACCCTTACCCTAACCCTAAACGTAACCCTAACCCTAACCCTAACCGTTAACCTTGCCCTAACCCTAAACCTAACCCTTACTCTAACACTTCTCCTTATCCTAACCCTAACACTAACGCTTACCCTAACCCTAACCCTATCCCTAACCCTTAACCCAAACCCTAACCCTAACCCTTACCCTTACCCTAACCCTAACATTAACTCCAACACTAAACCTAACCCTAACCCTTACCCTAACCCTGACCCTAACCTAACCCTAACCCTAACCCTAACTCGACCCTCACCCATACCCTTACCCTAACCCTAACCCTAACCCAAACCCTTACAATAACCCTAACCCTAACCCTTAAACTAACCTAAACCCTAACCCTATACACTAAGACTAATACTAACCCCAACGCTCACCTTAACCTAAACCTAAACATAACCATTACCCTAACCCTAACCCTAACCCTAAACCTTACACTTACCCTAACCCTAACCCTAACCTTAACCCCAACCCTAAACCTAACCCTACCACTTACCCTTACTCTAACCCTAACCCTAAACCTAAGTCTAACCCCTAATCTAACCCTAACCCTAACCCTGAACCTTACCCTAAACCTAACCCTAACCATAACCCCTAAACTTAAACCTAACCCTAACCCTAACCCTTACACTAACACTAACACTGACCCAAACCTAACCCTAACAATAACCCTTACACTTACCCTAACCCTAAACCTAATATTAATCCTTACCCTAACCCTAACCCTAATCCTTACCCTAACCCTAACACTAACCCTAACCCTTACCCTTTCCCTAACCCTAACCCTAACCCTAACGTAAGCCTAACCCTAAACCTACCTTTACGCCTAACCCTACCGCTAACCCGAACCCTTACCCTTACCCTAATTCTAAACCTAATCCTAACCCTAACCCTTACCCTTACCCTAACCCTAAACCTAACCCTAACTGTAAACCTAACCCTAACCCTAACCCTAACCCTTACCCTTACCCTAACCCTAACCCTAACCCTTACCCTAACCCTAAAACTAACCCTACCCCTAACCCTTAGCGTTACCTTAACCCTAACCCTAACCCTAACCCTAACCCCAACCCTAAACCTAACCCTAACTCTAACCCTAACCCTAACCCTAACCCTAACCCCAAACCCTAACCCTAACCCTTAACCTTACCCTTACCATAACCCTAAACCTAACCCTAACTCTAAAGCTAACCCTAACCCTAACCCTTAGCCTTACCCTAACCCTAACCCTAACCCTATCCCCTAACCCAAACCCTAACCCTAACCCTTACCCTAACCCTAACCCTAACCCTAACCTTAACCCTTACCCTAAACCTAACACTAACCCTTACCCATACCCTAACCCTATACCTAACACTAACCCTAACCCTATCCCCTAATCCTAACCCTAACCCTAACCCTAAACCTAACCCTTACCCTAACCCTAACAGTAACCTTAATGTTAACGCTAAACCTAAGCCTAACCCTTACCCTAACCCTAACCCTAACCCTAATCCTTACCCTAAAACTAACCCTGAGCCTAACCCGAAAACTAACCCTTACCCTTACCCTAACCCTAACCCTAAACTTAATGCTAAACCTAACCCTCACCCTAACCCTAACCCTTACACTTACCCTAACCCTTACTCTTCACTAACCCTATCCCTAATCCTAACCCTAACCTTAACCATAACCCTAACCCTAACCCTTACCCTAACCCTAAAACTAACCCTACCCCTAACCCTTAGCGTTACCTTAACCCTAACCCTAACCCTAACCCTCACCCTTACCCTAACCCTAACCCTAACCCTAAAGCTAAGCCTAAACCTAACTCTAACCCCTAACCCTAACCCTAACCCTAAACCTTACCCTTACCCTAACCCTAACCCTAACCCTAACCTAACACTTTCCCTAACCATATCCATACCCCTAAACTTAACCCTAACCCTAACCCTAATCCTTACCCTTACCCTAACCCTAACGCTAACCCTAACCCTAACACTTCCCCTTACCCTGACCCTAACACTAACCCTTACACTAACCCTAACCCTAACCCTAACCCAAACCCTTAACCCTAACCCTAACCCTAACCTTAACCCTAACTCTAACCCTGACCCTAACCCTAACCCTAACCCTAAACCCTAACCTAACCCTAACCCTAACCTTAACTCTACCCTCACCCTTACCCTTAACCTTACCCTAACCCTTACCCTAACCGTAACCTTAAACCTTACCCTTACCCTAACCCTAACCTTAACCCTAACCCTAAACCAAACTCTAACCCTTACCCTTACCCTAACCCTAAACCTAAACCTAAGCCTAACCCCTAACCTAACCCTAACCCTAACCCTAATGCTAACCCTTACCCTAAACCTAACCCTAACCATAATCCTTAACCTAACCCTAACCCTAACCCTAACCCTTATCCCTACCCTAACCCTAACCCTAAACCTACCTTTGACACTAACCCTACCCCTAACCTTAACCCTTACCTTTACACTAACGCTAAACCTAACGCTAACCCTAACCCTAAACTTAACACTTACCCTTACCCTAACCCTAACCCTAAACCTAACCCTAACTCTAAACCTAACCCTAACCCTAACCCTAACCCTAACCCTTACCCTTACCCTAACCCTAACCCGAACCCTAACCCCTAACCCTAACCCTAACCCTAACCATTACCCTTACCTAAACCTAACCCTAACCCTAACCCCCAACCTAACTCTAAACCTAACCCTAACCCGAACCCTAACCCTTACCCTTTCCCTAACCCTAACCCTAACACTAACCCCTAACCCTTACCCTTACCCTAACCCTAAACCTAACCCTAACCATAACACTAAACCTAACCCTAAACCTTACCTTTACCCTAACCCTAACCCTAACCCTAACCCTTACCCTAACCCTAAACCTTACCCTTACACTAACCCTAACCCTAACCCTAACCCTAACCCCTAACCCTAACCCTAACCCTAACAATTACCTTACCCTAACGCTAACCCAAACCTTAACCCTAACCCTAACAATAACCCTAACCCTAACCCATACCCTTATCCAAACCCTAAACCTAACCCTAAACTTTACACTTACCCTAACCCTAATCCTAACCTTAATGCTAACCCTAACCCTAACGCTAACCCTTACCCTAACCCTAACCCTACTCCTTACCCTAACCCTAACACTAACCCTAACCCTTACCCTTTCCCTAACCCTAACCCTAACCCTAACCCTACCGTAACCCTAACCCTAAACCTACCTTTAAGCCTAACCCTACCCCTAACCCTAACCCTTACCCTTACCCTAACTCTAAACCTAACCCTAACGCTAACCCTAACCCTTACCCTTACCCTAACCCTAACCCTAAACCTAACCCTAACTCTAAACCTAACCCTAACCCTAACCCTAACCCTTACCCTAACCCTAAAACTAACCCTACCCCTAACCCTTAGCGTTACCTTAACCCTAACCCTAACCCTAACCCTAACCCCAACCCTAAACCTAACCCTAACTCTAACCCTAACCCTAACCCTAACCCCGAACCCTAACCCTAACCCTTACCCTTACCCTTACCCTTACCATAACCCTAAACCTAACCCTAACTCTAAAGCTAACCCTAACCCTAACCCTTAGCCTTACACTAACCCTAACCCTAACCCTAACCCTATCCCCTAACCCTAACCCTAACCCTTACACTAACCCTAACCCTAACCTTAACCCTTACCCTAACCCTAACACTAACCCTTACCCATACCCTAACCCTATACCTAACACTAACCCTAACCCTATCCCCTAATCCTAACCCTAACCCTAACCCTAAACCTAACCCTTACCCTAACCCTAACAGTAACCTTAATGTTAACGCTAAACCTAAGCCTAACCCTTACCCTAACCCTAACCCTAACCCTAATCCTTACCCTAAAACTAACCCTGAACCTAACCCTAAAACTATCCCTTACCCTTACCCTAACCCTAACCCTAAACTTACTGCTAAACCTTGTTGGGAGCCAGAGTGGAATCAAACTGTACCTTGACTTGCATCAGACGATGGCTATATTGTCTTATTGCTTTCTGGCCGTATTCTATGTAAATGACCTGAGGATTTCCATATGAATGTAACACCTGGAGGTTGCCTGGGAGAGGAGGAGGGAAGAAGGGGGAGGGGAAAATAAACGGGGCAGTCTAGTCAGTCTTTGCCTGGACTGCGGACATACCGGACCTAGTGTGTCTGTCTCTCTTCTTTTTCTTCCTAGTCCTTGTCCCCTATTTCAGGAACCCCAATCTGCGAACCCTGGTTTGCTGCCGGTTGGCCCCGGCATCTGGCGCCCGAACAGGGACCCTGAAAATCTGGGACGAAGGTGAAGGACCCGTCCCTGTGGTGAGTAACACATCGTAGGACTATTAAGAGAGTATAGTCAGGAGTAAAAATTATGGGTCAAGCTAATAGCCATGGGTTATTTCTACCGATCTTAACAGGCCTATTTGAAGCCCACGGAACGTGGGTGGAAGAGGGGGTGCTTCAGAGCTTCCTACAGTTTCTCAAGGAGGCATGCCCGAGGTCTATAGAGGAGGAATTCCAAAAAGCCTGGCAGCGGATAGGAAAAGGAATTCAAGATTATTATGATGTATATGGCCCCGAAAAGACCCCAGTAGAGGCTACTACTGTATGGAATTTAGTAAGTGAATACATAGATCCTCTACATGAAGATGCTGAACTTAATCTTGAATTAAGGGAACTTTATGAGTTAAAGGACCCTTCTGAAGAACCTGAGGCTGAGCCATATGCCGCAGCCCAAGAGAGTCTAAGTGAGATTTTGAAAAGGGAACAACAACCAGTAGATATTGAGTATCAGAATTCAGGTTTGAATATCAAGGAGGAAAGTTATGATGAGTCAATGGAGGGCCGAATGGCTACGATGGAGAAGAAGTTAGAAGAAATCCTACATTTTCTATCGAAAATGGGGACAGAGCAGAGAGTCCCCCCAGAAGTAGGAAAGAAATATGACCCTCAGGCCACTATGGTGTCTGATTCTAAACCTTACCCCTCACACCCACAGCCTCCGGCTGCAGCCTTACGGCCTCAATCCCTTTCTCAACCTTTAGGCAAGCCTAAAGGCCCTAGCAACAAGTCCCTTTTAACAGGCACTACAACCAGGCACAGTGCATCGCAATTAAACCTGACTCAGGCTGCTAGAGAGAGGGAAGGTATTTCAGGGCCTCGATGCTTCCCTAGTTTAGTTGATCATGATGAACAAGTATACCATCAACCTGTTCCTGTTAAACTATTACAGGATTTAAAAAATGCCTGCTCCCAATATGGGCCAACTGCCCCTTTTACTCAAGTAATATTGGAGGCCGCGTGTGCTGGTATTGCATGCCCAAATGACTGGAAGCGGCTTGCCAGAGCATGCCTTAGTGCGGGAGAGTACTTATTATGGGAGACAGAGTTCACTGCACAGTGTCGGGCTAAAATTGAAACAAATAGGTCTAAGAACCTGCCTTACACTGTTGATCAGTTGTTAGGAGAGGGAACCTATAAAAACACCAAAGATCAATTGGGTTATGCAAAGGAGGCCTATTTACAAATAAATGCTGCGGCGAGAGAGGCTTGGAAATAGTTACGCAATTCCAATCGTACAAAAAATCTAGTAGAAGTTAAACAGGGACCAAACGAGCCTTATCTAGAATTTTTGTCTCGATTAATGGAGACTGCAGACCGCCTAGTACAAGATGAGAATGCAAGGGAGATTATAGTTAGACACATAGCCTATGAAAATGCCAACGCCGCCTGTCAGGCAGCTATCAGACCCCATAGGAATAAGGGAGGAATCACGGACTTTATTTCACTGTGTGCTGATATTGGACCCTCCCATGTACAAGGCCTTACTTTAGCCGCCGCTCCTCAAGGAAAGACTGTTAGTGAGTCTCTAAAATATAGAGGTCAGCGGCATTCTCGGGATGCTAGACCCCCAGGGCGTTGCTTCTCTTGTGGACAAATAGGACATTGGATGACGCAATGCCCACGCCAGGCCAGGCAAAAGAGAGAAAAATCACCTGGCACATGTCCATGCTGTGGTAAAGGGAAGCACTGGGCTAAAGATTGCAGGTCAAGAACAGATCGCAATGGCCACCCGCTTTCGGGAAACTGGAGGAGGGGCCAGCCCCTGGCCCCGCAAAACCATGGGGCAGTCCCTCCCTCTTCTCGGCCACAAGTGCATCTTCTAACAACCCCCCAAGATCAGTCTCCGGCCTCCTCCGTGCCACCCCAGGAAGTGCAGGATTGGACCTCTGTTCCTCCACCTGCTCAGTATTGACCCCAGAGATGGGGACACAAGCTCTCCCCACGGGGGTCTTCGGCCCCCTTCCCCCGGGAGTGGCTGGATTGCTGTTAGGGCGAAGTAGCTCAGCCCTTAAAGGGATACAGATTACACCTGGCAAAATTGACCAGGATTTTACTGGAGAAATCAAAGTTATGGCCTCTGCCCCGAAACACGTGGTATCGATCCCAGCCGGTCAAAAATTAGCACAATTAATACTTGTGCCTTTACCTCCCGGGGAGACTGCTAATTCCCCATGTGGACAGAGAGGATTTAGATCTTCTGATATCTATTGGGTACAAAGCATAAAACAAGAGAGGCCTGAGATGACTATATTTATACAAGAAAAGCCCTTTAAAGGAATATTAGACACTGGAGCAGATGTGTCTGTGATATCTAAAAAACATTGGCCAGCCCAATGGCCCCTGACAACCTCTATGACTTCCCTACAGGGGGTTGGGCAAGCAACTGACCCAGAGCAGAGCAGTGCGATCCTTGTTTGGAGAGATGAGGAAGGGCACTCTGGTCATTTTCAGCCATTTGTCTTGGATCATCTGCCAATTAATTTATGGGGTCGTGATATCATGGAAAAAATGGGAGTGTATATGTTTAGTCCTAGTGCTGCGGTCACAAAGCAGTTACTTGATCAAGGCCTCCTCCCCTTTAGGGGACTAGGCCGAGCAGCACAGGGGGAGCTAGAGCCACTCCAACCCCAGTCTCACCCTACGAGACAAGGATTGGGGTATCCCTTGACGGGAGCTGTCGTTTGCCCTCCCCCTCATGCTGATCCCATAAATTGGCTCTCTGAACAACCGGTATGGGTTGAACAGTGGCCTCTTTCACTAGAAAAGATCATTGCAGTACAGCAGCTGGTACAGGAACAGCTGGACTTGGGGCATGTGGCCCCTTCTAACTCTCCATGGAATTCTCCAATTTTTGTTATAAAGAAAAAGTCAGGTAAATGGAGGCTGTTACAGGATTTGAGAAAAATAAATGCCACAATGGAACTGATGGGGGCCGTACAGCCTGGCTTGCCTTCACCCATGGCAATCCCAAAGGATACTTATAAGATTATTATATATTTGAAGGATTGTTTCTATACTATACCCCTGGCGCCTCAAGACTGTAAGCGCTTTGCCTTCAGTGTCCCCTCTGTTAATTTTAAAGAACCCATGAAGCGATATCACTGGCTTGTGCTCCCACAGGGCATGGCAAATAGCCCAACTTTATGTCAAAGTTTTGTAGCTAGAGCCATTTCTTCCACTCGTGAAAAATTTTCTTCTGTTTATATTGTTCATTATATGGATGACATCTTGTTGGCTTGTTCTGACCCTATCGTCGTACGACAAGCCTTTGGACAACTAAAGCAAGATCTGAGCCTCTTTGGCCTTATAATAGCAGCTGAAAAGGTTCAGGAACACCCCCCTTTTACATATCTAGGCCATATATTAGGCCCACACTATTTTAAAAGCCAAAAAATACAATTAAAAACTTCCCACTTAAGAACTCTTCATGATTTTCAGCAATTCTTAGGAGATATAAATTGGCTTCGGCCTTATCTAAAGCTCTCCACAGGAGAGTTAAAACCCCTTTTTGATCTCTTAAAAGGAGATACCAACCCTACATCCTTGCGTGAATTAAATCCTGACGCCAGGAGGGCCATCCAAATCGTAGAAAAGGCAATTTCCCAGCAACAAGTGACCTATTGTGACTATTCTAAACCATGGGGAGTTTATATTTTAGCTACTTCTCACTCCCCAACTGCTGTATTGTGGCAGGATGGCCCACTTTTATGGCTTTATCTACCATCAACACCCGGCAAAGTGCTGACCCCCTACTACGAATTGGTAGCTAATCTGATACACATGTGCCGAGTGGATTCCCGTAAATATTTAGGTCAGGAACCTCATTTTATCTGTGTCCCATATAATTTACAACAACAAGATTGGCTATTCGCCCATTGCGATTCTTGGGCCATTGCTTGGGCCAATTATACGGGAAAAATTTTGCATCACTACCCGTCTAACAAACTTCTCCAATTTGCTGCGTGTCATACGTTTCTATTTCCTTCCATAGTACAGCCCTCGCCTTTATCTTCTGCCGCTTTGGTATTTACAGATGGATCCTCAAATGGAACGGCTGCTCTGACCATTAATGGGAAAACTCAATCTTGGGTTACAGGTTTTTCCTCCGCCCAAGAGGTGGAATTAGAGGCTGTTTTACAAGCACTCGTCCTGTTACAAGACGAGCCCTTTAACTTATACTCAGACAGTCAATATGTAATTCGTGCTCTTCAAGTCATAGAAACTGTTCCCTTTATTGGAACTACTAACTCCAATATTCAGACCCAATTTCGCCAAATACAAACTTTGCTTTGTTCTCGCAACCACCCCTGTTTTTTGGCTTTGTTCGAGCTCACACTAATCTTCCTGGCCCTTTAAGTGAGGGCAATGCAGTTACTGACTCCGCCACCAGAGTTTACTTAACTCAGGTTGAACTTGCTAAGCAGTCACATGCCATCCATCATCAAAACAGCCGAGCCTTGCGCCGACAGTTCAAATTATCTAGAGAAGCAGCGAGGCAAATAGTTAAGACTTGCTCCAACTGTGTCCCTTTTTCACCAGCCCCCCATTTAGGCATAAATCCACGAGGACTGCTTTCTAATCACATTTGGCAGATGGATGTCACACATGTTCCATCATTTGGCCGATTAAAATATGTTCATGTTACTGTAGATACTTATTCTAATTTTATCTTGGCCACCCCCCTTGCTGGGGAAGCCACTAAACATTGTATCTCTCACTGCATTCTATGCTTTGCTGAGATGGGGATTCCCTCGCAAATAAAAACAGATAATGGCCCTGGCTATGCAAGCCGAGCATTTCAATCCTTCTGCCATTCCTATAATATCACTCATATTACAGGCATTCCTTACAATCCTCAAGGTCAAGGCATCGTGGAGAGAGCTAATGGATTATTAAAACATCAAATTGCTAAAATACAGAAAGGAGAGTCATATCCCGCTACCCCTGTGAATATACTTAATCATGCTTTATTTGTTTTAAATTTTTTGAATTTGGATTCAAATAATTTATCTGCTGCTCAGCGATTCTGGGAAAAAAGAGCGCAGCGTCCTTTTGCCTTAGTAAAATGGAAGGATCCCCTAACTGGTGCTTGGCATGGACCCGATCCTGTTCTAACCTGGGGTCGAGGGCATGTATGTGTTTTTTCACAAGGAGAAAATGACGCCCGCTGGCTGCCTGAACGCTGCGTTCGGATCGTGGAGAGTGACAGTGGCCATCCAAGCAGTGACTCACTGGGCCTACACCCCCAACCCTCCAGTGGTGCATCCTGCGACGTGGGAAGGACCTGAGTTATTTGTGCATGTCAATCGGGACTGCTACTGATCCACTTGTTCCACACATTCATATGAGCTGTGTTTCTCCTCCTTTTACTATTATGTAGGGACCTTTTAACATATTTATTGACTCTACACAATTTAATATGTGACATTATTTTGTCTTTACCAGCCCTCTTCTTAATAACCTTTTTTGTAAAAGATGCCCAGGTGAAAAGCAAAGGCCTCCAGAGGTAAGTAGAAGTCGGCCGACCCCCTTGTATGTCAGCATTTTATTTTATTTTATTTTATTTTATTTTATTTTATTTTATTTTTGTTTGTTTGTTTGAAAAGGTGCACTGTGGGCCTAAAACAGAGGCCTGGGTGGTCAAGGGACGCCTTGACCCCCCCTCCCCTTCTGAGTTTCTTGTCAATAACAAGGCATACCTGAGAGTCCCACCAGCAAGACATGTCTAAATCTAAAAATAACTGTTTGGTGAAAACATTCATTTGAGCTCATGTTTTTTGTGTTAAGTGTATCTGATTGAGTCCAATTTTCTTGTTATATGTCAATGTCTGATTATTTAAAAGTCTCCGTTTGTCTTGTTCGTGTTACATATTTTTCCTTGTCCAGTTTTGTCTTTAAAATTGGTACCATTTCTAAGTATGGATCCTTATGGTTTTTCTGTGCGTACTCAAGCACACATCCTTGTTATTTATTTGAACATTTCTGGGCCTAGTATGGCCGCTCCCCCATGTCTGCAGTTGTGACAAGCCCTGGAAAAATAAATTCCAGCTAAGTTGCCTTGCAAGAAGTTTTGTTTTGAACCTGGTTCTCACCTGTAAGAGTAAAATTGGCAAAACTCTCTTGAAACAAACTTCCAGAAAACGAACGGCCAATATTAATTTTGCGCACTTTATGATCTTTGAGTATGAATGTGTGTGAATGAGTGAGTGAACATGTTCAAGGTTAAATTGTCAGCATACTGTATAAAACAATGGTTGAACTCATTTGAAACAAAGGTAATTGGGTAAATCTAAGTCTAAACTTCAAGAAAATTATTATGCTTGAATGTTTCCTATGTCTTAAAAGTATTATTGCATTGTTTTAAAGAAAAACTGGTAAAAAGTATTTTTCTAAAGATCCTGAAATCTGCATTTTAAAAAATCTGGTATTGCAATACATACAGCTGTTTACATTGTAAACATTGTATCCTGTTCAGCACAGAGGTGTTAGGGAATTTGGGATTTATTACTTTAAGTTAAAGTTTGGAAACATGTATTAGAAATTTAAATGTAAAATTGTTCATTAACGTCAGAAATTTTGCCTGTCCTTTCTTGCAAACTGACACTAGAAATCTGATGGTAAAATGTGGATAATGTGATTAGTATTTTAAAGGAATGTTTAAAGGTTTATCTCCATGCTTTTGGGTCTATTTTAAAAAAGGAGAGGAAACTAAGTCCAGACTTAGACTTTTGGTACACTGATGTCTATAGTTCTTGAATTAGGGAAAAACTGTTATTTGAGTTTAAACTGTTGTTGGAGTTCTAGACAGTAATCTAAACTGCAAAAGAGCCCTTTTTTCTAAAAGGCAAGAGGAGTGCCTTGAGCCTTAGAGGGCCTGGAGGCAAAGGGAATTCCTTTAGCCTTAAAGGTTTTTCAAATGCAAATAAAGACCAAAGTGTTAAGAGTTTAAGTTAAAAAGTGTAAAAGTTTTAAGGAAAATTAGAAACCATTTCTGAACAAAATTTAAAAGTAAAGTTGTCCTAAAGCTTTGTTTCAAAAAAAAGAAACAAGGAAAATTAGGACTATCAAAATGGTTGCTTAATTGCTATTTCAGCTTACTCTTGTAAGTTACTTTATAGCAATCTCCAGAAGGCCCATGGAGAAGGACAGCAGATCCTCATTCAGATGTAAGTTTGGCCCTCACCAAGTTCCAGGTAAGATCATGCTTAGAGACTATTTCTGTATTGACCACCTTGTTGCTTCTAATTGGAGTAAAGTGGCCTTTTGTAGACTCATTGATCTGAAAGCCACAGTTTTGAGCCTGCCCGGGCAAAGCAAAGTCCCTGTGAGACTGTGGTGTCTAATCTGCCAGCAGGATGCTGGGACAGAGTTGCTTTGGAGCTCGAAGTGGCAGAGTGCTAGCTCTGAGCTGAAAAGCTGGGGGGAAGCACTCAAGCACCAAGCTCGGGACTCACAGTGGCAGGGCGCTAGCCTTGAGCTGGAGAGCTGAGAGACAGCGCCCAGACCCTGAGTTCAAATCCAGCAACCAACAAAGTGAAATGCCAATGGGATGTTTATCCCTGTGCGGAGAGACACTACCGGGACAGGAAAGCCTCTGCTTGGATGGCAGAGTTGGTGTCAGATCTTAGAGTCACTTGTGCTTGGCCATACAAATTAATCAGAGCCGGGAGGTCATAGAATAGTTTGTAAGCATGCCTTACTAATGCCCGTGCCTTTCATAACTGGGCAGGAACTTGTCAATCTTCTGTGATAGTGGGTAGTTTAAAGTCCTAATTGAGCGAATTTTTTTATTTTTGACACCAGCCACAAATTCAGGAAAAGTTCGTGGATCTGAAGCTTGTGTCTCTATTAATCTGTTTAGATCTGACAACTGAAGCATTGTTAAGGTTGCAGAAATTTAGTTCCCCAGACAATCAAGAAAAAGCCTTTGCAAATGGGTGCTAGGTAGGCTGCGCTGTTGTGGCCAAGGATGGTTTGTGCAGTTGTTGAATGTCAAGTATGATTTCTAGTTTGGAGTAGATTGTTGTTCCTGGTGTCTAATCCTTGCAACCCCTTGATAAAACAGGCTAGGCTTCTTAAGGTCCCTGGTCAAGCGTGGAGACGGCGCCCCTGAGTCAGCTTGAAGAAGTCACGGAAGTTGAATCTCCGCCCATCAAATCCCCGTTGGACCAAGGGACCAAAGTCATTTTTGGAAAATGTGACAGGATAAATTAGGGGTATAGAAAAGAGTAAAAATTGCACTTGTGTTTCTTTTAAAATAAAAAACGGGGGATATGTTGGGAGCCAGAGTGGAATCAAACTGTACCTTGACTTGCATCAGACGATGGCTATATTGTCTTATTGCTTTCTGGCCCTATTCTATGTAAATGACCTGAGAATTACCATATGAATGTAACACCTGGAGGTTGCCTGGGAGAGGAGGAGGGAAGAAGGGGGAGGGGAAAATAAAGGCGGCAGTCTAGTCAGTCTTTGCCTGGACTGCGGACATCCCGGACCTAGTGTGTCTGTCTGTCTTCTTTTTCTTCCTAGTCCTTGTCCCCTATTTCAGGAACCCCAATCTGCGAACCCTGGTTTGCTGCCGGTTGGCCCCGGCAAAACATAACCCTAAACCTAACACTAACACTTGCCCTTACCCTAAACCTAACCATAAACCTAACCCTAACCCTTACCTTTACCCTCACCCTAACCTTAACCCTAACCCTAACTCTAACCCTAACCTTAACTCTAACCCTTATCCTTACCCTAACCGTAACCCTAAACCTAACCCTAAACCTAAACCAAACCCTTACTCTTACCCTAACCCTAAACCTAACCCTAACACTTACCCTTAACCTAACCCGGACCCTAACACTAACCCTAACCCTCACCTTAACCCTAACCCTTACACTTACCCTAACCCTTACTCTTCACTAACCCTATCCCTAACCCTAACCCTAACCTTTACCCTAACCCTAACCCTAACCCTAACCCTTACCCGTACAGTTACCCTAACCCTAACCCTAGACCTAACCCTAACGCTAACCCTAACCCTAACCCTCACCCTTACCCTTACCCTAACCCTAACCCTAAAGCTAAGCCTAAACCTAACCCTAACCCCGAACCCTAACCCTAACCCTAAACCTTACCCTTACCCTAACCCTAACCCTAACCTAACACTTTCGCTAACCCTATCCATAACCCTAAACGTAACCCTAACCCTAACCCTAAACCTTACCTTACCCTAACCCTAACCCTAACCCTAACCCCAACACTTCCCCTTACCCTGACCCTAACACTAACCCTTACACTAACCCTAACCCTAAACCTAACCCAAACCCTTAACCCTAACCCTAACCCTAACCTTAACCCTAACTCTAACCCTGACCCTAACCCTAACCCTAACCCTAACCCTCAACCCTAACCTAACCCTAACCCTAAACCTAACTCTACCCTCACCCTTACCCTTACCCTTACCCTAACCCTAACCAAACCCTTACAATAACCCTAACCCTAACCCTTACCATAACCCTAGCCGAAACACTAAACACTAACCTTAAAGCTCACCTTAACAAAATGTAAACATAACCCTTACCCTAAACCTAACCTTAAACCTTACCCTTACCCTAACCCTAACCTTAACCCTAACCCTAAACCTAACTCTAACACTTACCCGTACCCTAACCCTAAACCTAAACCTAAGCCTAACCCCTAACCTAACCCTAACCCTAACCCTAATGCTAACCCTTACCCTAAACCTAACCCTAACCCTAATCCTTACCCTAACCCTAACCCTAACCCTTATCCCTACCCTAACCCTAACCCTAAACCTACCTTTGACACTAACCCTACCCCTAACCTTAACCCTTACCTTTACACTAACGCTAACCCTAACCCTAACCTTAACACTTACCCTTACCCTAACCCTAACCCTAAACCTAACCCTAACTCTAAACCTAACCCTAACCCTAACCCTAACCCTTACCCTTACACTAACCCTAACCCTAACCCTAACCCCTAACCCTAACCCTAACCCTAACCATTACCCTTACCTAACCCTAACCCTAACCCTAACCCCAACCCTAACTCTAAACCTAACCCTAACCCTAACCCTAACCCTTACCCTTTCCCTAACCCTAACCCTAACACTAACCCCTAACCCTTACCCTTACCCTAACCCTAAACCTAACCCTAACCATAACACTAAACCTAACCCTAAACCTTACCTTTACTCTAACCCTAACCCTAACCCTTACCCTAACCCTAAACCTTACCCTTACACTAACCCTAACCCTAACCCCTAACCCTAACCCTAACCCTAACCCTAACAATCACCTTACCCTAACGCTAACCCAAACCTTAACCCTAACCCTAACAATAACCCTAACCCTAACCCGTACCCTTATCCAAACCCTAAACCTAACCTTAAACTTTACACTTACCCTAACCCTAATCCTAACCTTAATGCTAACCCTAACCCTAATGCTAACCCTTACCCTAACCCTAACCCTAATCCTTACCCTAACCCTAACACTAACCCTAATCCTTACCCTTTCCCTAACCCTAACCCTAACCCTACCGTAACCCTAAACCTAAACCTACCTTTAAGCCTAACCCTACCCCTAACCCTAACCCTTACCCTTACCCTACCCCTAACCCTAACCCTTACCCTTACCCTAACTCTAAACCTAACCCTAACCCTAACCCTAAACCTAACCCTAACTCTAAACCTAACCCTAAACCTAACCCTAACCCTTATCCTTACCCTAACCCTAACCCTAACCCTAACCCTTACCCTAACCCTAAAACTAACCCTACCCCTAACACTTAGCGTTACCTTAACCCTAACCCTAACCCTAACCCTAACCCCAACCCTAAACCTAACCCTAACTCTAACCATAACCCTAACCCCGAACCCTAACTCTAACCCTTACCCTTACCCTTACCCTTACCATAACTCTAAACCTAACCCTAACCATAACACTAAACCTAACCCTAAACCTTACCTTTACTCTAACCCTAACCCTAACCCTTACCCTAACCATAAACCTTACCCTTACACTAACCCTAACCCTAACCCTAACCCCTAACCCTAACCCTAACCCTAACCCTAACAATCATCTTACCCTAACGCTAACCCAAACCTTAACCCTAACCCTAACAATAACCCTAACCCTAACCCGTACCCTTATCCAAACCCTAAACCTAACCCTAAACTTTACACTTACCCTAACCGTAATCCTAACCTTAATGCTAACCCTAACCCTAACGCTAACCCTTACCCTAACCCTAACCCTAATCCTTACCCTAACCCTAACACTAACCCTAACCCTTACCCTTTCCCTAACCCTAACCCTAACCCTAACCCTACCGTAACCCTAAACCTAAACCTACCTTTAAGCCTAACCCTACACCTAACCCTAACCCTTACCCTTACCCTAACTCTAAACCTAACCCTAACCCTAACCCTAACCCTTACCCTTACCCTAACCCTAACCCTAAACCTAACCCTAACTCTAAACCTAACCCTAAACCTAACCCTAACCCTTATCCTTACCCTAACCCTAACCCTAACCCTAACCCTTACCCTAACCCTAAAACTAACCCTACCCCTAACCCTTAGCGTTACCTTAACCCTAACCCTAACCCTAACCCTAACCCCAACCCTAAACCTAACCCTAACTCTAACCCTAACCCTAACCCTAACCCTACCCCGAACCCTAACTCTAACCCTTACCCTTACCCTTACCCTTACCATAACCCTAAACCTAAACCTAACTCTAAAGCTAACCCTAACCCTAACCCTTAGCCTTACCCTAACCCTAACCATAACCCTATCCCCTAACCCTAACCCTAACCCTTACCCTAACCCTAACCTTAACCCTTACCCTAACCCTAACACTAACTCTTACCCATACCCTAACCCTATACCTAACACTAACCCTAACCCTATCCCCTAATCCTAACCCTAACCCTAACCCTAAACCTAACCCTTACCCTAACCCTAACAGTAACCTTAAAGTTAACGCTAAACCTAAGCCTAACCCTTACCCTAACCCTAACCCTAACCCTAATCCTTACCCTAAAACTAACCCTGAGCCTAACCCTAAAACTAACCCTTACCATACCCTAACCCTAACCCTAAACTTACTGCTAAACCTAACCCTCACCCTAACACTAACGCTTACACTTACCCTAACCCTTACTCTTCACTAACCCTATCCCTAACCCTAACCCTAACCTTCACCCTAACCCTAACCCTAACCCTAACCCTTACACGTACAGTTACCCTAAACCTAACCCTAGACCTAACCCTAACGCTAACCCTAACCCTAACCCTCACCCTTACCCTTACCCTAACCCTAACCCTAAAGCTAAGCCTAAACCTAACCCTAACCCCTAACCCTAACCCTAACCCTAAACCTTACCCTTACCCTAACCCTAACCCTAACCCTAACCTAACACTTTCCCTAACCCTATCCATAACCCTAAACGTAACCCTAACCCTAACCCTAACCCTTACCCTTACCCTAACCCTAACCCTAACCCTAACCCTAACACTTCCCCTTACCCTGACCCTAACACTAACCCTTACACTAACCCTAACCCTAACCCTAACCCAAACCCTTAACCCGAACCCTAACCCTAACCTTAACCCTAACTCTAACCCTGACCCTAACCCTAACCCTAACCCTAACCCTAAACCCTAACCTAACCCTAACCCTAACCCTAACTCTACCCTCACCCTTACCCTTACCCTTACCCTAACCCTAACCCTAACCAAACCCTTACAATAACCCTAACCCTAACCCTTACCATAACCCTAACCGTAACACTAAACACTAACCCTAAAGCTCACCTTAACCTAAACGTAAACATAACCCTTACCCTAACCCTAACCTTAAACCTTACCCTTACCCTAACCCTAACCTTAACCCTAACCCTAAACCTAACTCTAACCCTTACCCTTACCCTAACCCTAAACCTAAACCTAAGCCTAACCCCTAACCTAACCCTAACCCTAACCCTAAACCTTAAACTAACCCTAAACCTAAACCTAACCCCTAACCCTAAGCCTTTCCCTAACCCTAACCCTAAACCTAATCCTAACGCTAACCCTTACCCTTACCCTAACCCTAACAGTAACCTTAATGTTAACCCTAACCCTAACCCTTAGTCTAACCCTAAACCTAACCCCTAACCTAACCCCAACCCTAACCCTAAACCTTACCGTAACCCTAAACCTAACCCTAACCCTAACCCTAACCCGTTACCCTTACCCTAAACCTCAACCTAACCCTAAGCCTAACATTTACCCTTACCCTAACCCTAACCCTAACCATAACCCTAACCCTAAACCTTACCCTAACCTAACCCTAACTCTAAACCTAACCCTAACCCTAACCCTTACCCTAACCCTGACCCTAACCCTTAACCTAACCCTTACCATAAACCTAACGCTAACCCTAACCCTAAACCTTACACTAACCATTACCCTAACCATAACCCTAACCCTAACCCTAACCAGAACCCTAAACAATAACCCTAACCCTAAGCCTTACCCATACCCTAAACCTAACCCTAACTTTAACCCATACCCTAACCCTAACACTAACCCTTACCCTTACCCTAAACCTATACCTAACCCTAACCCTAACACTATCCGCTAAACCTAACCCTAACAGTAACCCTAAACCTAATCCTTACCCTTACCCTAACACTAACCCTAACCTTAATGCAAACCCTAACCCTCACCCTAACCCTAAACCTTACCCGAAAACTAACCCCAACCCTAACCCTAAACCTAACACTTACCCTTACCCTAACCATAAACCTAAACTTAAAGCTAACCCTAACCCTCACCCTAAACCTAAACCTTACCCTTTCCCTAACCCTAACCCTAACCCTAATCTTAACCCTAACCCTAACCCTAACATTAACTCGTACCCTTACCCTAACCCTAACCTAAACCTAACTCTAACCCTAACCCTAACCCTCACACTTACCCTTACCCTAACCCTAACCCTAACCCTAAACCTAACCCTAAATCTAACCCTAACCCCTAACCCTAACCCTAACCCTAAACCTTAACCTTACCCTAACCCTAACCCTAACCCTAACCCTAACCCTTTCCCTATCCCTAACCCTAATCCTAAACCTAACCCTAACCCTAACACTTCCCCTTACCCTAACCCTAACCCTAATCCTTACCCTAACCCTAACCCTAAACCTAACCCTAACCCCTAACCCTAACCCTAACCCTAACTCTAACCCTAACACTAACCCTAACCTTTATCCAAACTCTAACCCTAACCCTAATTCTAACTCTAAACCTGACCCTAACGCTAATCCTAACCCTAACCCTAACCCCTAACCTAACCCTAACCCTAACCCTAACTCTGCCCTCACCCTTACCCTTACAATAACCCTAACCCTAACCCTTACCCTGAACCTAACCCTAACCCTAAACACTAACCCTAACACTATCCCTAACGCTCACCTTAACGTAATCCTAAACATAACAGTTACCATAACGCTAATCCTAACCCTAAACCTTACCCTTACCCTAACCCTAACCCTAACCTTAAACCCTACCCTAAACCTAACCCTAACCCTTACCCTTACCCTAACCCTAACCCTAACCCTAAACCTAAGCCTAACCCCTAACGTAACCCTAATCCTAAACCTAAATCTTCCCCTAACCCTAACCCTAACCCTAACACCTAAACCTAAACCTAACCCTAACCCTAACCCTTGCACTTACCCTAACCCTAACCCCAAACCTAACCCTAACACTAACCCTTTCCTTACCCTAACCCTAACATTAACCCTTACCGTAACCCTAACCCTAACCCTAAGCCTTACCCTAACCCAACCCTAACCCTAATCCTAACCCTAACCCTTACCCTTACCCTATCCCTAACCCTAAACCTAAACCCTAACCTAACCTTAATCCTAACCCTAAACCTTACCCTAACACTAACCCTAACCCTAATTCCTAAACCTAAACCTAACCCTAACCCTTACCCTTACACTAACACTAACCCTTACCCTTAAGCGTAACCCTAACCCTAACCCTTACCCTTACCAAAACTCTAACCCTAAACTGAACCCTAACCCTAACAGTAACCCTAACCCTAACCTTTACGCTAACCCTAACCCTAACCCTAACTCTAACCCTTACACTAACCCTCACCCTAAACCTAACCCTAACCCTAACCCTAACCCTAACCCTTACACTAACCCGAACCCGAACGCTTACCCTAACCCTAACCCAAAACCTAAGCCTAACCCTAACCCTAAGCCTTACCCGAACCCTAACCCTAACCCTTACAATTACCGTAACCCTAAGCCTAACCCTAACCCTAACCCTAACCGTTATCCTTACCCTAACCCTAACCCTAACGTTAATGCTAACTCTAACCCTAACCCTAACCCTTACCCTAACCCTAACCCTAACCCTAACCCTAACACTAACCCTAAGCCTAATCCTTACCCAAACCCAAACCCTAACGCTAACCCTAACCATTGCCTTTTCCCTAACACTAACCCTAACCCTAAACCTAACACTTACCCTTACCCTAACCCTAACCCTTACCCTAAACCTAACCTTCCCTAACCCTAACCCTAACCCCTAACCCTAAACCTAACCCTAAACCTTACCCTTACCCTAACCCTAACACTAACCCTAACCCCTAACCCTAAACCCTAACCCTAACCCTAACCTTAAACCTAACCCTAAACCTTACCCTTACCCTAACCCTAACACTAACCCTAAGCCCTAACCCTAACCCTAACCCTAAACCTTACCCTTACCCTAACCCTAACTCTAACTCTAACCCTAACCCTAACTCTAACCCTTACCCTTATCCTAACCCTAACTCTACCTCTAAACCTAACCCTAACCCTAACCCTAACCCTAACCCTTAACATAACCCTAACCCTTACCCTTATCCTAAACCTAATCCCAACATTAACCCTAACCCTAACACTTACCCTTACCCTAAAACTAACCCTAACCCTGACCCTAATCCTAACCTTCCCTAACCCTAACCCTAACCCTAACCCCTAACCCTAACCCTAACCCTAAACCTTACACTTACCCTTACCCTAACCCTAACCCTAACCCTAACCCTTACACTAACCCTAACCCTAAACCTAACACTAAACCTATCCGTTACCCTAACCCTAACCCTAACCCTAATTCTAACTCTAAACCTGACCCAAACCCTAATCCTAACCCTAAACCTACCCCCTAACCTAACCCTAACCCTAACCCTAACTCTGCCCTCACCCTTACCCTTAAAATAACCCTAACCCTAACCCTTACCCTAACCCTAAACCTAACCCTAAACACTAACCCTAACACTATCCCTAACGCTCACCTTAACGTAACCCTAAACATAACACTTACCCTAACCCTAATCCTAACCCTAAACATTACCCTTACCCTAACCCTAACCTTAACCTTAAACCCTACCCTAAACCTAACCCTAACCCTTACCCTTACCATAACCCTAACACTAAACCTAAGCCTAACCCCTAACCTAACCCTAACCGAAAACCTAAATCTTACCCTAACCCTAACCCTAACCCTAACACCTAAACCTAAACCTAACCCTAACCCTAACCCTTGCACTTACCCTAACCCTAACCCCAAACCTAACCCTAACACTAACCCTTTCCTTACCCTAACACTAACCCTAACATTAACCCTTACCGTAACCCTAACCCTAACCCTAAGCCTTACCCTAACCCAACCCTAACCCTAATCCTAACCCTAACCCTTACCCTTACCCTATCCCTAACCCTAACCTTAATGCTAACCCTAAACCTAACCCTATCCCTAACCCTAAACCTAAACCCTAACCTAACCTTAATCCTAACCCAAAACCTTACCCTAACACTAACCCTAACCCTAATTCCTAACCCTAAACCTAACCCTAATCCTTACCCTTACACTAACGCTAACCCTTACCCTTAACCCTAAACTTAACACTAACCCTTACCCTTACCATAACCCTAACCCTAAACTTAACCCTAACCCTAACACTAACCCTAACCCTAACCTTTACGCTAACCCTAACCCTAACCCTAACCCTTACCCTTACACTAACCCTCACCCTAAACCTAACCGTAACCCTAATCCTAACCCTAACCCTTACACTAACCCGAACCTGAAACTTACCCTAACCCTAACCCAAAACCTAACACTAAACCTAACCCAAAGCCTTACCCGAACCCTAACCCTAACCCTTACAATTACCCTAACCCTAACCCTAACCCTAACCCTAACCGTTATCCTTACCCTAACCCTAACCCTAACCTTAATGCTATCTCTAACCCTAACCATAACCCTTACCCAAACCCTAACCCTAACCCTAACAAAAACCCTAAGCCTAATCCTTACCCTAACCCAAACCCTAACGCTAACCCTAACGGTTACCTTTTCCCTAACAATAACCCTAACCCTAAACCTAACACTTACCCTTACCCTAACCCTAACCCTTACCCTAAACCTAACCTTCCCTAACCCTAACCCTAACCCCTAACCCTAAACCTAACCCTAAACCTTACCCTTACCCTAACCCTAACACTAACCCTAACCCGTAACCCTAACCCTAACCCTAAACCTTACCCTTACCCTAACCCTAACTCTAACTCTAACCCTAACCCTAACCCTAACCCTTACCCTTACCCTAACCCTAACTCTAAATCTAACCCTAACCCTAACCCTAACCCTTAACATAACCCTAACCCTTACCCTTATCCTAACCCTAACCCTAACATTAACCCTAACCCTAACACTTACCCTTATCCTAAACCTACACCTAACCCTGACCCTAATCCTAACCTTCCCTAACCCTAACCCTAACCCTAACCCCTAACCCTAACCCTAACCCTAAACCTTACACTTACCCTTACCCTAGCCCTAACCCTAACCCTAATTTAACCCTAACACTAACCATAAGACTAAGCCTAACCCTTACACTAACCCTAACCCTAAACCTAACCCTTACCCTAAACTTAATGCTAACCCTAACCCTAACCCTAAACCTTACCCTTACCCTAACCCTAACCATAAACCCAATCCTTACCCTAACCCTAACTCTAAACCTAACCCTAACCCTTACCCTTACCCTAACCCTAACCCTAAACCTAACCCTAACCCTAACTCTAACCTCTAACCCTAACCCTAACCCTTACTCTAACCCTAACCCTTACCCCAACCTAACCCTAACCCTTACCCTAACCCTAACCCTAATCCCAACCCTAACCGCTAACCCTAACACTAACCATCACCCTAACCCTAAACGTAACCCTAACTCTAAACCTAACCCTAACCCTATCCCTAACCCTAACCCTAACCCTTAACCTTACCCTAACCCTAACCCTAACCCTCATCCCTACCCTAACCCTAACTTAAACCTAACTTTAATCCTAAGGCTACCCCTAACCCTAACCCTTACCCTTACCCTAACTCTAAACCTAACCCTAACCCTAACCCTTACCCTTACCCAAACCCTAACCCTAACCCTTACCTTTACCCTAACCCTAACCCTAACCCTTACCCTTACCATTTCCCTAACCCTAACCCTAACCCTAACCCCTAAACCTAAACCTAACCTTAACCCTTACCCTTACCCTATCCCCTAACCCTAACCCTAACCCTAACCCTAAACCTAAACCTTATCCTTACCCTAACCCTAACCCTAAACTTAATGCTAACCCTAACCCAAACCCTAAACTTACCCTAACCCTAACCCAAACCCTAATCCGTACCCTAAAACTAACCCTAACCCTAACCCTAAACCTAACCCCTACCCTTACCGTAACCCTAACCCTAAACTTAATGCTAACCCTAACACTCACCTTAACCCCAACCCTTACGCTTACCCTAACCCTTACACTTTCCCTAACCCTAACCCTAACCCTAACATTAACTCTAACCCTAACCCTAACCCGTACCCTTACCCTAATCCTAACCCTAACCCTAAACCTAACCCTAAACCTAACCCTAACCCCTAACTCTAACGCTAACCCTAAACCTTACCCTTACCCTAAAGCTATCCCTAACCTAAACCTAACACTTTCCCTAACCCTAACCGTAACCCTAAACATGACCCTAACCCTAACCTTAACCCTAACCCTTACCCTAACCCTAACCCTAAACCTAACCCTAACACTTCCCCTTACCCTAACCCTAACCCTAACCCTTACCCTAACACTAACCCTAACCCTAAACCCTAACCCTAACTCTAACCCTAACCCTTCCCCTTACCCTAACCCTAACACTAACTCTAACCCTAACCCTAACCCTAACCGTAACCCTTACCCTAACCCTAACTCTAACCCTGGCCCTAAACCTAAACCTAACCCTAACCTCAACCCCTAACCTAACCCTAACCCTAACCCTAACTCTGTCCTCACCCTTAACCTTACCCTAACCCTAATCCAAACACTTACAATAACCCTAACCCTAACCCTTACCCTAACCCTAACCCTAACCCTAAAGACTAAACCTACCACCAACCCTAAGGCTCACCTTAAACTAACACTAAACATAACCCTTACCCTAACCCTAACCCTAACCCTAAACCTTACCCTAACCCTAACCCTATCCTTAACCCCAACCCTAAACCTCACCCTAACCTTTACCCTAACCCTAACCCTAAACCTAAGCCTAACCCCTAACCTAACCCTAACCCTAACCCTAATCCTTACACTAACTCTAAACTTAACCATAACCCCTAACCCTAAACCTAACCCTAACCCTAACCCTTACACTTACCCTAAACCTAACCCAAAACCTAACCCTAACACTAACCCTTACCCTTACCCTAACCCTAACCCTAACATTAACCCTTATCCTAACTCTAAGCAGAAACCTTAGCCTTACTCTAACACTTACCCTTACCCTAAACCTAACCCTAACCCTAACCCTAAACCTAAGCCTAACCTTAATGCCAGCCCTAACCCTAACCCTGAACCTAACGCTTAACCTAACCCCAAACCTAACCCTAACCCTAACCCTTACCCTAAAACTAACCCTAACCCTAACCCTTACACTTTCCCTAACCCTAACCCTAACCCTAACCTTAACCCTAACCCTAACCATAACCCGTACCCTTATCCTAACCCTAACCCTAACCCTAACCCTTACCCTAACCCTA
Organism: Megascapheus bottae; assembly: GCA_024803745.1. Classification (NCBI taxonomy): domain Eukaryota; kingdom Metazoa; phylum Chordata; class Mammalia; order Rodentia; family Geomyidae; genus Megascapheus; species Megascapheus bottae. Next base: position 46,577 of record JANJXV010000343.1, read on the forward strand.
AACCTAACCCTAACCCCCAACCTAACCCTAACCGTAACCCTTCCTCTTACCCTAACCCTCACACTAACTCTAACCCTAACCCTAACCCTAACCGTAACCCTTACCCTAACCCTAACCCTAACTCTAACCCTGACCCTAAACCTAATCCTAACCCTAAACTCAACCCCTAACCTAACCCTAACCCTAACCCTAACTCTGTCCTCACCCTTACCCTTACCCTAACCCTAACCCAAACACTTACAATTATCCTAACACTAACCCTTACCCTAACCCTAACCCTAACCCTAAAGACTAACCCTACCACTAAACCTAACGCTCACCTTAAACTAACCCTAAACATAACCCTTACGCTAACCCTAACCCTAACCCTAAACCTTACCCTTACCCTAACCCTAACCCTAACCTTAACCCCATCCCTAAACCTAACCCTAACTTTTACTCTAACCTTAACCCTAAACCTAAGCCTAACCCCTAACCTACCCCTAACCCTAACCCTTACTCTTACCCTAACCCTAACACCAAACCTAACCCTTACCCTAACCCTAAACTTTACCCTTAACCTAAACCTAACCCTAACACTTACCCTAACCCTAACCCTAACCCTAATACCTAATCCTAACCCTAACCCTAAACCTTAACCTTACCATAACCCTAAACCTAACCCTTACGCTAACCCTAACCCTAATCCTAACCCTGACCCTAACCCTAACCCTTACCCTAACCTTACCCCTAACCCTTAACCTAATCCTAACCCTAACCCGAACGCTAACCCCTAACCCTAACCTAACCCTCACCCTAACCCTAACCCTAAACCTAACCCTTATCCTTACAATAACCCAAACCCTAAACCTAAACTTACCCTTACTCTAAACCTAACCCTATACCTTACCATTAACCTAAACCTAACCCTAAACCTAACTGTAACCCTTACCCTTTCCCTAACCCTAACCCGAACCCTAACCTTAACCCTAACCCTAAACCTAACCCTTACACTTACCCTGCCCCTAACCCTAACCCTAACCCCTAACCCTAAACCTAACCCTAACCCTTACCCTTACCCTAACCCTAATCCTAACCCTAAATCTAACCCCTAACACTAGACCTAACCCCAACCCTAACCCAACCCTTACACCTACCCTGACCCTAACCCTAACAATAACCCTAACCCCTAAACCTAACCCTAAACCTAACCCTTACCCTTACCCTACCTCTAACCCTAACCCTACCTCTAACCCCTAACCCTAACCTTAACCCTTACCCTAAATCTAAATCTAAGCCTAAACCTAACCCTAAACTTAACCTTAACAGTAACCCTAAACCTAAAACTTTCCCTTCCCTTAAGCCTCACCCTAACCCAAACCCTAACCCTATCCCCTATCCCTTATTCTAACCCTAACCCTAATACTTAACCTCATCCTAACCCTAACCCTACCCCTAACCCTAAAACTAACACTAACCCTAACACTAAACCTTAAACTTAACCTAACCCTAACCCTAAGACTTACCCTTACCCTAACCACTAATCCTAACCCTAACCCTAACCTTAACCCTTACACTTACCCTAACCCTAACCCCAAACATAAACCTAAACCTAAACCGTACCCTTACCCTAACCCTAACCCTAACATTAACCATAACCTAACCCAAACCCTTACCCTAAGCCTTACCCTAATCCTAAACCTAACCCTTATCCTAATCCTAACCCTTATCCTTAACTAACCCCAACCCTAACCTTAATGCTAACCCTAACCCTAACCCTAACCCAAACCTAACCCCTAACCTAACCCTAACCCTAAACCTTACCCTAACCCTAACCCTAATCCTAACTCCTAAGCCTAAACCTAATCCTAAACCTTACCCTTACACTAACACTAACCCTAACCCTTAACCCTAAACCTGACCCTAACCCTTCCCCTTACCCTAACCGTAACCCTAAACTTAACCCTAACCCTAACACTAACCGTAACCCTAAGCCTTCCGCTAACCCTAACCCTAACCCTAAACCTTACCTTTACCCTAACCCTAACCCTAAACCTAACCCTAACCCTTATCCTAACCCTAAACCTAACCCTAACCCTAACCCTAACCTAACCCTTACCCTTACCCTAACCTTAACCCTAACCCTTACCCTAACCCTAACACTAACCCTAACCCCCAACCCTAAACTTAACCCTAAACCTAACCCTTACTGAAAACCTAACCCTAACCCTAAACCCAACCCTAACCCTAACTCTAACCCTTACCCTTACCCTAACCCTAACCCCAAACATAACTCTACCCTAACCCTAACCCTAACACTAACACTAACCCTAAGCCTAATCCTTTCCCTAACCCAAACCCTAACGCTAACCCTAACCGTTATCTTTTCCCTAACACTAACCCTAACCCTAAACCTAACACTTACCCTTACCCTGACCCCTAACCCTAAACCTAACCCTAAACCTTACCCTTACCCTAACCTTAACATTAACCCTAACCATAACCATCACCCTAACCCTAATCGTAACCCTTACACTTACCCTGCCCCTAACCCTAACCCTAACCCTAACCCCTAACCCTAAACCTAACCCTAACCCTTACCCTTATCCTAACCATGACCCTAACCCTAACTCTAACCCCTAACCCTAGACCTAACCCTAACCCTAACCCTTACCCTAACCCTAACCCTAAACCTAACCCTAACCCCTGTCCCTTAACCTAACCCTAAACCTAAAACTTAACCTTATCCTAACCCTAACCCTAACCCTAAACCTACCCTAACCCTAACCCTAACACTTACCCTAAACCTAACACTAACCTTAACCCTAAGCCTTACCCTAACACTAACGCTAACCCTAACCCTAAACCTAACCCTAACCCTAACCCTAACCCTTACCCTTACCCTAACCCTAACCCCAAACCTAAACCTAACCCTAACCCTAAACCTTACCCTAAACCTACCCCTAACCCTAAACCTAACCCTTACTCTTACCCTAACCCTAACCCCAAACCTAACCCTTACCCTAACCCTTAAACTTACCCTTACCCTAAACCTAACCCTGTACCTTACCCTTAACCTAAACCTAACCCTAACCCTAACTCTAACCCTTACACTTTCCCTAACCCTAACACTAACCCTAACCTTAACCCTAACTCTAACCCTAACCCTTACACTTACCCTACCCCTAACCCTAACCATAACCCTAAACCGTAACCCTAACCCTAACCCTAACCCTTACCCTTACCCTAACCCTAACCCTAACTCTAACCCCTAACCCTAGCCGTAACCCTAACCCTATCCCTAACCCTTACCCTAACCCTAACCCTAACCCAAACCCTAACACCTATCCCTTAACCTAAACCTAACCCTAACACTTAACCTTATCCTAACCCTAAACCGTAATCCTAACCCTAACACTAACCCTAACCCTTACATTTACCCTAACCCTAACCCCAAACCTAACACTAACCCTAAACCTTATTCTTACCCTAACGCTAATCCTAACATTAAACTTTACCCTAACCCTAACCCTAAGCCTAAGCCTTACCTTAACCCTAAACCTAACCCTAATCCTAACCCTAACCCTTATCCTTAAATAACCCTAACCCTAACCTTAATGCTAACCCTAACCGTTACCCTAACCCTAACCCTAACCCTAACTCTGTCCCTAAACCTAACCCTACCTCTAACCCTAAAACTAACCCTAACGCTTACCCTAAGCCTAACCTTAACATTTACCCTAACGCTAACCCTAACATGAACCCTTACCCCTAACCCTAAACCTAACCCTTACCCTTACTCTAACGCTAACCGTAATCTTAACCCCAACCCTAAACCTAACCCTAACACTTACCCTTACCCTAAACCTAACCCTAACCGTTATCCTAACCCTAACCCTAACCATAAACCTTCCCCTTCCCCTTACCCTAACCCTAAACCTAACCCTAACCCTAAACATAAATCTAACCCTTACCCTTATCCTAACCCTATCCCCAAATCTAAACATAACCCTAACCCTAACCCTTACCCTAAACCTAACCCTAACATTAACCCTAAACCTTACTCTTACCCTAACCCTAACCCCAACCCCAAACCTAACCCTAACCTAACCGTAAACCTTACCCTTACCCTAAACCTAACCCTAACCCTTATCCTAACCCTAACCCTAACCCTAACCCCTAACACTAACTGTAACCCTAAACCTTACTCTTACCCTAATCCTAACCCTAAACCTAACCCTAACCCTAACCCTAACCCTTACCCTAACCCTAACGCTAACCTTAACCCCAACCTTGAACCTAAACCTAACCCAAACGCTTACCCTTACCTGACCCTTTCCCTAACCCTAACCCTAATCTTAACTCTAACCCTAACTCTAAACCTAAACTTTACACTTACCCTAACCCTAACCGTAAACCTAACCATAACCATAACCCTAACCCTTACCCTTACCATAAACCTAACCCTAACCCTTACCCTAACCCTAACACTAACCCTAATCCCTAACCCTAACCCTAACCCTAACTCTTACCCTAACCCTAACACTAACCTTAATCCCAACCCTAAAACTAACCCTAACCCTTACCCTTACCCTAACCCTAACCCTAAACCTAATCCTAACCCTAACCCTAACCCTAACCCTTACCCTAACCCTAAACCTTACCCTAACCCTAATCCTAAGCCTAAACCTAACACTAACCTTAACCCTAAACCTTACCCTAACACTAACGCTAACCCTAATCCTAACCCTAAACCTAACCCTAACCCTAACCCTAACCCTTACCCTTACCCTAACCCTAAACCCAAACCTAACACTAACCCTAACCCTAACCCTTACACTAACCCTACCCCTAACCCTAACCCTAACCCTAACCCTAACCCCAAACCTAAAACGTACCCTAACCCTAAACCTTACCCTTACCCTAAACCTAAACCTAACACTTACACTAACCCTTACCCTAACCCTAATACCTAACCCTAACCCTAACCCTAAACCTTAACCTTACCATAACCCTAAACCTAACCCTTACCCTAACACTAACCCTAATCCTAACCCTGACCCTAACCCTAACCCTTACCCTAAACCTAACCCTAACCCTAACCCTTACCCTAACCCTAACCCTAACCCGAACCCTAATCGCTAACCCTAACCCTAACACTCACCCTAATCCTAACCCTAACCCTAACCCTTATCCTTACCCTAACCCAAACCTTAAACCTAAACTTACCCTTACCCTAAACCTAACCCTATACCTTACCCTTAACCTAAACCTAACCCTAACCCTAACTCTAACACTTACACATTCCCTAACCCTAACCCTAACCCTAACCATAACCCTAACCCTAATCCTAACACTTACACTTACCCTGCCCCTAACCCTAACTCTAACCCCTAACCCTAGCCCTAACCCTAACCCTAGCCCTAACCCTAACCCTAACCCTAACCCTTACCCTAACCCTAACACCTATCCCTTAACCTAACCCTAAACCTAACACTTAACCTTATCCTAACCCTAACCCTAACCCTAAACCTAAAGCTAACCTTAACCCTAACACTTACCCTTACCCTAACCTTAAACCCTAATCCTAACCCTAACACTAACCCTAACCCTTACACTTACCCTAACACTAACCCCAAACCTAACACTAACCCTAAACCTTATCATTACCCTAACGCTAATCCTAACATTAAACCTTACCCTAACCCTAACCCTAAGCCTAAGCCTTACCTTAACCCTAAACCTAACCCTAATCCTAACCCTAACCCTTATCCTTAACTAACCCTAACCCTAACCTTAATGCTAACCCTAACCCTTACCCTAACCCTAACACTAACCCTAACTCTGTCCCTAAACCTAACACTACCTCTAACACTAACCTAACCCTAACCCTTAACCTAAACCTAACCTTAACTTTTACCCTAACGCTAACCCTAACACGAACC
>JANJXV010000343.1:60000-62500 GCA_024803745.1 Megascapheus bottae
AACCTAACCCTAACATTAACCCTAAACCTTACTCTTACCCTAACCCTAACCCCAACCCCAAACCTAACCCTAACCTAACCGTAAACCTTACCCTTACCCTAAACCTAACCCTAACCCTTATCCTAACCCTAACCCTAACCCTAACCCCTAACACTAACTGTAACCCTAAACCTTACTCTTACCCTAATCCTAACCCTAAACCTAACCCTAACCCTAACCCTAACCCTTACCCTAACCCTAACGCTAACCTTAACCCCAACCTTGAACCTAAACCTAACCCAAACGCTTACCCTTACCTGACCCTTTCCCTAACCCTAACCCTAATCTTAACTCTAACCCTAACTCTAAACCTAAACTTTACACTTACCCTAACCCTAACCGTAAACCTAACCATAACCATAACCCTAACCCTTACCCTTACCATAAACCTAACCCTAACCCTTACCCTAACCCTAACACTAACCCTAATCCCTAACCCTAACCCTAACCCTAACTCTTACCCTAACCCTAACACTAACCTTAATCCCAACCCTAAAACTAACCCTAACCCTTACCCTTACCCTAACCCTAACCCTAAACCTAATCCTAACCCTAACCCTAACCCTAACCCTTACCCTAACCCTAAACCTTACCCTAACCCTAATCCTAAGCCTAAACCTAACACTAACCTTAACCCTAAACCTTACCCTAACACTAACGCTAACCCTAATCCTAACCCTAAACCTAACCCTAACCCTAACCCTAACCCTTACCCTTACCCTAACCCTAAACCCAAACCTAACACTAACCCTAACCCTAACCCTTACACTAACCCTACCCCTAACCCTAACCCTAACCCTAACCCCAAACCTAAAACGTACCCTAAACCTAAAACTTACCCTTACCCTAAACCTAAACCTAACACTTACACTAACCCTTACCCTAACCCTAATACCTAACCCTAACCCTAACCCTAAACCTTAACCTTACCATAACCCTAAACCTAACCCTTACCCTAACACTAACCCTAATCCTAACCCTGACCCTAACCCTAACCCTTACCCTAAACCTAACCCTAACCCTAACCCTTACCCTAACCCTAACCCTAACCCGAACCCTAATCGCTAACCCTAACCCTAACACTCACCCTAATCCTAACCCTAACCCTAACCCTTATCCTTACCCTAACCCAAACCTTAAACCTAAACTTACCCTTACCCTAAACCTAACCCTATACCTTACCCTTAACCTAAACCTAACCCTAACCCTAACTCTAACACTTACACATTCCCTAACCCTAACCCTAACCCTAACCATAACCCTAACCCTAATCCTAACACTTACACTTACCCTGCCCCTAACCCTAACTCTAACCCCTAACCCTAGCCCTAACCCTAACCCTAGCCCTAACCCTAACCCTAACCCTAACCCTTACCCTAACCCTAACACCTATCCCTTAACCTAACCCTAAACCTAACACTTAACCTTATCCTAACCCTAACCCTAACCCTAAACCTAAAGCTAACCTTAACCCTAACACTTACCCTTACCCTAACCTTAAACCCTAATCCTAACCCTAACACTAACCCTAACCCTTACACTTACCCTAACACTAACCCCAAACCTAACACTAACCCTAAACCTTATCATTACCCTAACGCTAATCCTAACATTAAACCTTACCCTAACCCTAACCCTAAGCCTAAGCCTTACCTTAACCCTAAACCTAACCCTAATCCTAACCCTAACCCTTATCCTTAACTAACCCTAACCCTAACCTTAATGCTAACCCTAACCCTTACCCTAACCCTAACACTAACCCTAACTCTGTCCCTAAACCTAACACTACCTCTAACACTAACCTAACCCTAACCCTTAACCTAAACCTAACCTTAACTTTTACCCTAACGCTAACCCTAACACGAACCCTTACACCTAACCCTAAACCTAAGCTTTACCCTTACCCTAAAGCTAACCCTAATCTTAACCCCAATCCTAAACCTAACCCTAACACTTACCCTTACCCTAACCCTAACCCTAACCATTATCCTAACCTTAACCCTAACCCTAAACCTTCCCCTTACCCTAACCCTAAACCTAACCCTAACCCTAAACCTAAACCTAACTCTAACCCTTACCCTTATCCTAACCCTATCCCCAAATCTAACCTTAACCCTAACCCTAACCCTTACCCTAAACCTAACCCTAACACTAATCCTAACCCTTACTCTTACCCTAACCCTAACTCCAACCCCAAACCTAAACGTAACCTAACCGTAAACCTTACCCTTACCCTAAACCTAACGCTAACCCTTATCATAACCCTAACCCTGACCCTAACCCCTAACACTAACTCTAACCCTAAACCTTACTCTTACCCTAATCCTAACCCTAAACTTAACCCTAACCCTAACCCTAACCCTTACCCTAACCCTAACGCTAACCTTAACCCCAACCCTAAACCTAAACCTAACCCAAAAGCTTACCCTTACCCTGACCCTTACCCTAACCCTAACCCTAA
>JANJXV010000343.1:70000-82500 GCA_024803745.1 Megascapheus bottae
AACCCTACCCCTAAACTTAACACTTACCTTTACACTAACGCTAAAAATAACCCTAAACCTAACCATAACCATAACACTTATACTTACCCTAACACTAACCCTAACCCTAACCCTAAACCTAACTCTAACCCTAACCCTAACCCTTAACCTAACCCTAACCCTAACCCTAACCCTAACCCCTAACCCTAACCCTAACCCTATCCCTTACACTAAACCTAACCCTAACCCTAACCCCAACCCTAACTCTAAATCTAACCCTAACCCTAAGCCTAAACCTTACCCTTTCCCTAACCCAAACCCTAACACTAACCCCTATCCCTTACCCTTACCCTAACCCTAACCCTAACACTAAACCTAACCCTAAACCTTACCATTACCCTAACGCTAACCCTAACCCTAACCCTTACCCTAACCCTAAAACTTACCCTTACACTAACCCTAACCCTAACCCTAACCCCTAACCCTAACCCTAACCCTAACCATTACCTTACCCTAACGCTAACCCTAACCTTAACCCTAACCCTAACAATAACCATAACCCTAACCTTACCCTTATCCAAACCCTAACCCTAACTCTAAACTTTACCCTTACCCTAACCCTAACGCTAACCCTAACCATTACACTTACCCTTACCCTAACCCTAACCCTAACCCTAACGCTAACCCTCACCCTAACCTGAACCATACCCCTACCCCTAACCCTTAGCGTTACCTTAACCCTAACCCTAACCCTAACCCCAATCCTAAACCTAACCCTAACTCTAACCCTAAACCTAACCCTAACCCTAACCCCTAACCCTAACCCTAACCCTAACCCTTACCCTTACCCTAACCCTAAACCTAACCCTAACTCTAAAGCTAACCCTAACCCTAACCCTAACCCTTACCCTTACCCTAACCCTAAACCCTAACCCTAAACCTAACCCCTAAACCTAACCCTAACCCTAACCCTTACCCTTACCCTAACGCTAACCCTAACCTTAACCCTTACCCTAACCCTAACACTAAACCTTAACCATACCCTAACCCTATACCTAACACTAACCCTAACCCTATCCCCTAATCCTAACCCTAAACCTAACCCTTACCCTAACCCTAACAGTAACCTTAATGTTAATGCTAATCCTAAGGCTAAACCTTACCCTAACCCTAACCCTAACCCTAATCCTTACCCTAAAACTAACCCTAAGCCTAACCCTAACCCTTACCCTTACCCTAACCCTAACCCTAAACTTAATGCTAAACCTAACCCTCACCCTAACCCTAAGCCTTACACTTACCCTAAACCTTCCTCTTCCCTAACCCTATCCCTAACCCTAAACCTAAACCTTAACCCTAACCCTAACCCTAACCATAACCCTAACCCGTACCCTTACCATAACCCTAAACCTAGACCTAACCCAAACCCTAACCCTAACCCTAACCCTCAACCTTACCCTTACCCTAACCCTAACCCTAAAGCTAACCCTAAACCTAACCCTAACCCCTAACCCTAACCCTAACCCTAACCCTAAACCTTACCCTAACCCTAACCCTAACCCTAACCCTAACACTTCCCATTACCCTGACCCTAACACTAACCCTTACAATAAACCTAACCCTAACCCAAACCCCTAACCCTAACCCTAACCCTAACCTTAACCCTAACTCTAACCCTGACCCTAACCCTAACCCTAACCCTAACCCGAAACCCTAACCTAACCCTAACCCTAACCCTAACTCTACCCTCACCCTTACCCTTAGCCTTACCCTAACCCTAACCCTAACCCAAACCCTTAAAATAACCCTAACCCTAACCCTTACAATAACCCTAACCCTAAACCTAACCCCTAACCCTAAGCCTTTCCCTAACCCTAACACTAACCCTAATCCTAACGCTGACTCTTACCCTTACCCTAACCCTAACAGTAAACTTAATGCTAACCCTAACCCTAACCCTTACTCTAACCCTAAACCTAACCTCTAACCTAACCCTAACCCTAACCCTAAACCTTACCCTAACCCTAACCCTAACCCTAACCCTAACTCCTAACCCTAAATCTAACCCTAAACCTTACCCTTACACTAACACTAACCCTATCCTTAACCCTAACCCTAACCCTAAACCTTACCCTTAACCTAACCCTAACCCTAACCTTAACCCTAACCCTAACACTAACCCTAACCCTAACCCTTACCCTTACACTTAACCTAACCCTAATCCTAACCTTAACCCTAACCCATACCCTAACCCTAACCCTAACCCTAATCCTCACATTAACCCTAACCCTAACCCTCACCCTAACAGTTACCCTTACCCTAAACCTCACCCTAACACTAACCCTAACACTTACCGTTACCCTAAATCTAACCCTAACCCTAACCCTAACCCTAAACCTTACCCTAACCCTAACCCTAACTCTAAACCTAACCCTAACCCTAACCCTAAACCTAACCCTAACCCTAATCCTTACCCTAACCCTAACCCTAACCCTAACGCCTAAACCTAACCCTAACCCTAACCCTTACCCTTACCCTTACCCTAAACCTAACCCTAAGCTTAACCCTTACCCTCACCCTAACACTAACCCTTACCCTGACCCTAAACCTATACCTAACACTAACCCTATCCCCTAACCCTAACACTTACCCTTACCCTAACCCTAAACATAACCCTAACCCTAACCCTAACCCTTACCATAACCCTAACCCTAACCCTAGCCCTAACCCTAACTCTTCCCCTTACCCTAACCATAACACTAACCCTTACCCAAACCCTAACCCTATCCCTAACCCTTAACCCAAACCCTAACCCTAACCCTTACCCTTGCCCTAACCCTAACTCCAACCCTAAACCTAACCCTAACCTTTACCCTAAACCTAACCCTAACCCTAACCCTAACCCTTACCATAACCCTAACCCTAACCCTAGCCCTAACCCTTACCTTTACGTTAACCCTAACCCTAACCCTACCTTAACCCTAACCCTAATCATAAGCCTAACCCTAACACTTACCATTACCCTTACCCTAACCCTAACCCTAACCCTTACCCTTACCCTAACCCTAACCCTAACCCCAATCCTTACCCTAATCCTAACCCTAACCCTTACCCTAATCCTTATCCTTTCCCTAACCCTAACCCTAACCCTAACACTAAACTTAAACTTAACCCTTACCCTAAACCTAACACTAACCCTTACCCTGACCCTAAACCTATACCTAACACTAACCCTATCCCCTAACCCTAACCCTTACCCTTACCCTAACCCTAAACGTAACACTAACCCTAAACCTAACAATTACCCTTACCCTACCCCTACCCCTAACCCTAACCCTAACTCTTCCCCTTAACCTACCCCTAACACTAACCCTTACCCTTACCCTAACCCTGACCCTAAACCTAACGCTAACCCTTACCCTAACCCTAACCCTAATCCTTACCCTAACCCTAACACTAACCCTAACCCTTACCCTTTCCCTAACCCTAACCCTAACCCTAAACGTACCTTTAAGCCTAACCCTACCCCTAACCCTAACCCTTACCCTTACCCTAACTCTAAACCTAACCCTAATCCTAACCCTAACCCTAACCCTTACCCTTACCCTAACCCTAACCCTAAACCTAACCCTAACTCTAAACCTAACCCTAACCCTAACCCTAACCCTTATCCTTACCCTAACCCTAACCCTAACCCTAATCCTTACCCTAACAATAAAACTAACCCTACCCCTAACCCTTAGCGTTACCTTAACACTAACCCTAACACTAACCCTAACCCCAACCCTAAACCTAACCCTAACTCTAACCCTAACCCTAACCCTAACCCTAACCCCGAACCCTAACCCTTACCCTTACCCTTACCCTTACCATAACTCTAAACCTAACCCTAACTCTAAAGCTAACCCTAACCGTAACCCTTAGCCTTACCCTAACCCTAACCCTAACCCTATCCCCTAACCCTAACCCTAACCCTAACCCTTACCCTAACCCTAAAGCTAACCTTAACCCTTACCCTAACCCTAACACTAAACCTTACCCATACCCTAACCCTATACCTAACGCTAACACTAACCCTATCCCCTAATAATAACCCTAACCCTAACCCTAAACCTAACCCTTACCCTAACCCTAACAGTAAACTTAATGTTAACGCTAAACCTAAGCCTAACCCTTACCTTAACCCTAACCCTAACCCTAATCCTTACCCTAAAACTAACCCTGAGCCTAACCCTAAAACTAACCCTTACGCTTACCCTAACCCTAACCCTAAACTTAATGCTAAACCTAACCCTCACCCTAACCCTAACCCTTACACTTACCCTAACCCTTACTCTTCACTAACCCTATCCCTAACCCTAACCCTAACCTTAACCCTAACCCTAACCCTAACCCTAACCCTTACCCGTACATTTACCCTAACCCTAACCCTAGACCTAACCCTAACGCTAACCCTAACCCTAACCCTCACCCTTACCCTTACCCAAACCCTAACCCTAAAGCTAAGCCTAAACCTAACCCTAACCCCTAACCCTAACCCTAACCCTAAACCTTACCCTTACCCTAACCCTAACCCTAACCCTAACCTAACACTTTCCCTAACCCTATCCATAACCCTAAACGTAACCGTAACCCTAACCCTAACCCTTACCCTTACCCTTACCCTAACCCTAACACTAACCCTAACACTTCTCCTTACCCTGACCCTAACACTAACCCTTACACTAACCCTAACCCTAACCCTAAACCAAACCCTTAACCCTAACCCTAACCCTAATCTTAACCCTAACTCTAACCCAGACCCTAAACCTAACCCTAACCCTAACCCCTAACCTAACCCTAAACCTAACCCTAAACCTTAAACTAACCCTAAACCTAAAACTAACCCCTAACCCTAAGCCTTTCCCTAACCCTACCCCTAAACCTAATCCTAACGCTAACCCTTACCCTTACCCTAACCCTAACCGTAACCTTAATGTTAACCCTAACCCTAACCCTTACTCTAACCCTAAACCTAACCCCTAACCTAAACCTAACCCTAACCCTAAACCTTACCCTAACCCTAAGCCTAACCCTAACCCTAATTCCTAACCCTAAATCTAACCCTAAACCTTACCCTTACACTAACATTAACCCTATCCTTAACCCTAACCCTAACCCTAAAACTTACCCTTAACCTAACCCTAACCCTAACCTTAACCCTAACCCTAACACTAACCCTAACCTTTACCCTTACCCTTAACTTAACCCTAATCCTAACCTTAACCCTAACCCTTACTCTAACCCTAACCCTAACCCTAATCCTCACATTAACCCTATCCCTAACCCTAACCCTAACCCTAACCGTTACCCTTACCCTAAACCTCACCCTAACCCTAAGCCTAACATTTACCGTTACCCTAACCCTAACCCTAACCCTAACCCTAACCCTAAACCTTACCCTAACCTAACCCTAACTCTAAACCTAACCCTAAGCCTAACACTAACCCTTACCCTAACCCTGACCCTAACCCTTAACCTAACCCTAACCATAAACCTAACGCTAACCCTAACCCTAACCCTTACACTAACCCTTACCCTAACCCTAACCCCAACCTTAACCCTAAACCTAACACTTACCTTTACCCTAACCCTAACCCTAAACTTAAAGGTAACCCTAACCCTCACCCTAACCCTAAACCTTACCCTTTCCCTAACCCTATCCCTAACCCTAAACTTAACCCTAACCCTAACCCTAACCTAAACCTAACCATAACCCTAACCCTAACCCTCACCCTTACCCTTACCCTAACCCTAACCCTAACCCTAAACCTTACCCTAAATCTAACCCTAACCCCTAACCCTAACCCTAACCCTAACCCTAAACCTTACCCTTACCCTAACCCTAACCCTAAACATAACCCTAACCCTAACACTTTCCCTATCCCTAACCCTAATACTAAACCTAACCCTAACCATAACACTTCCCCTTACTCTAACCCTAACCCTAATCCTTACCCTAACCCTAACCCTAAACCTAACCCTAACCCCTAACCCTAACCCTAACCCTAACCCTAACTCTAACCCTAACACTAACCCTAACCTTTACCCTAACCCTAACCGTAACCCTAAATCTAACTCTAAACCTGACCTAACCCTAATCCTAACCCTAACCCTAACCCCTAACCTAAACCTAACCCTAACCCTAACTCTGCCCTCACCCTTACTCTTACAATAACCCTAACCCTAACCCTTACCCTAACCCTAACCCTAACCCTAAACACTAACCCTAACACTATACCTAACGCTCACCTTAACGTAACCCTAAACATAAAACTTACCCTAACCCTAATCCTAACCATAAACCTTACCATTACCCGAACCCTAACCCTAAACCTTACAATTACCGTAACTCTAAGCCTAACCCTAACCCTAACCCTAACCGTTATCCTTACCCTAACCCTAACCCTAACCTTAATGCTAACTCTAACCCTAACCCTAACCCTTATCCTAACCCTAACCCTAACACTAACCCTAAGCCTAATCCTTACCATAACCCAAACCCTAACGCTAACCCTAACCGTTACCTGTTCCCTAACACTAACCCTAACCCTAAACCTAACACTTACCCTTACCCTAACCCTAACCCTTACCCTAAACCTAACCTTCCCTAACCCTGACCCTAACCCTAACCCTAAACCTAACCCTAAAACTTACCCTTACCCTAACCCTAACACTAACCCTTACCCCTAACCCTAAACCCTAACCCTAACCCTAACCCTAAACCTAACCCTAAACCTTACCCTTACCCTAACCCTAACACTAACCCTAAGCCCTAACCCTAACCCTAACACTAACCCTTACCCTTACCCTACCCCTAACTCTAACTCTAACCCTAACCCTAACCCTAACCCTTACCCTTATCCTAACCCTAACTCTAACTCTAACCCTAAACCTAACCCTAACCCTAACCCTTAACATAACCCTAACCCTTACCCTTATCCTAACCCTAATCCTAACATTAACCCTAACCCTAACACTTACCCTTACCCTAAAACTAACCCTAACCCTGACCCTAATCCTAACCTTCCCTAACCCTAACCCTAACCCCTAACCCTAACCTAACCCTAAACCTTACACTTACCCTTACCCTAACCCTAACCCTAACCCTAACACTTACTCTAACCCTAACCCTAAACCTAACACTTCCCCTTACCCTAACCCTAACCCTAATCCTTACCCTAACCCTAACCCTAAACCTAACCCTAACCCCTAACCCTAACCCTAACCCTAACCCAAACTCTAAACCTAACACTAACCCTAACCGTTACCCTAACCCTAACCCTAACCCTAATTCTAACTGTAAACCTGACCCTAACACTAATCCTAACACTAACCCTAACCCCTAACCTAACCCTAAACCTAACCCTAACTCTGCCCTCACCCTTACCCTTAAAATAACCCTAACCCTAACCCTTACCCTAACCCTAACCCTAACCCTAAACACTAACCCTAACACTATCCCTAACGCTCACCTTAACGTAACCCTAAACATAACACTTACCCTAACCCTAATCCTAACCCTAAACCTTACCCTTACCCTAACACTAACCTTAACCTTAAACCCTACCCTAAACCTAACCCTAACCCTTACCCTTACCCTAACCCTAACCCTAAACCTAAGCCTAACCCCTAACCTAACCCTAACCCTAAACCTAAATCTTACCCTAACCCTAACCCTAACCCTAACACCTAAACCTAAACCTAACCCTAACCCTAACCCTTTCACTTACCCTAAACTTAACCCCAAACCTAACCCTAACACTAACCCTTTCCTTATCCTAACACTAACCATAACATTAACCCTTACCATAACCCTAACCCTAAGCCTTACCCTAACCCAAACCTAACCCTAATCCTAACCCTAACCCTTACCCTTACCCTAACCCTAACCCTTACCCTAAACCTAACCTTCCCTAACCCTAACCCTAACCCTTAACCCTAAACCTAACCCTAAACGTTACCCTTACCATAACCCTAACACTAACCCTAACCCCTAATACTAACCCTAACCCTAAAACTTAACCTTACCCTTACCCTAACCCTAACTCTAAATCTAAAACTAACCCTAACCCTAACCCTTACCCTTACCCTAACCCTAAATCTAAATCTAACCCTAACCCTAACCCTAAGCCTAACCCTTAACATAACCCTAACCCATACCCTTATCCTAACCTTAACCCTAACATTAACCCTAACCCTAACACTTACCCTTACCCTAAACCTAAACCTAACCCTGACCCTAATCCTAACCTTCCCTAACCTTAACCCTAACCCTAACCCCTAACCCTAACCCTAACCCTAAAGCTTACACTGACCCTTACCCTAACCCTAACCCTAACCCTAACCTTAACCCTAACAATAACCATAAGACTAACCCTAACCCTTACCCTAACCCTAACCCGAAACCTAACCCTTACCCTAAACTTAATGCTAACACTAACCCTAAACCTAAACCTTACCCTTACCCTAACCCTAACCATAACCCCAATCCTTACCCTAACCCTAACCCTAACTCTAACTCTAACCCTAACCCTAACCCTAATCCTTACCCTTACCCTAACCCTAACTCTAACTCTAACCCTAACACTAACCCTAACCCTTAACATAACCCTAACGCTTACCCTTATCCTAACCCTAACCCTAACATTAACCTTAACCCTAACACTTACGCTTACCCTAAACCTACACCTAACCCTGACCCTAATCCTAACCTTCCCTAACCCTAACCCTAACCCTAACCCCTAACACTAACCCTAACCCTAAACCTTACACTTACCCTTACCCTAACCCTAACCCTAACCCTAACCCTAACCCTTACCCTAACCCTAACCCTAACCCTAAACCTTACACTTACCGTTACCCTAACCCTAACCCTAACCCTTACCCTAACCCTAACCCTAACCCTAACCCTAATCCTTACCCTAACCCTAACCCTAAAACTAACCCTAACCCCTAACCCTAACCCTAACTCTAAACCTAACACTAACCCTAACCTTTATCCTAACCCTAACCCTAACCCTAATTCTAACTCTAAACCTGACCCTAACCCTAATCCTAACCCTAACCCTAACCCATAACCTAACCCTAACCCTAACCCTAACTCTGCCCTCACCCTTACCCTTAAAATAACCCTAACCCTAATCCTTACCCTAACCCTAACCCTAAACACTAACCCCAACACTATCCCTAACGCTCACCTTAACGTAACCCTAAACATAACACTTACCCTAACCCTAATCCTAACCCTAAACCTTACCCTTACCCTAACCCTAACCTTAACCTTAAACCCTACCCTAAACCTAACCCTAACCCTTACCCTTACCCTAACCCTAACCCTAAACCTAAATCTTACCCTACCCCTACCCCTAACCCTAACCCTAACACCTAAACCTAAACCTAACCTTAACCCTAACCCTAGCACTTACTCTAACCCTAACCCCAAACCTAACCCTAACACTAACCCTTTCCTTACCCTAACACTAACCCTAACATTAACCCTTACCGTAACCCTAAACCTAACCCTAAGCCTTACCCTAACCCAACCCTAACCCTAATTCTATACCTAAACCTTACCCTTACCCTATCCCTAACCCTAACCTTAATGCTAACCCTAAACCTAACCCTATCCCTAACCCTAAACCTAAACCCTAACCTAACCTTAATCCTAACCCTAAAACTTACCCTAACACTAACCCTAACCCTAATCCCTAAATCTAAAACTAACCCTAATCCTTACCCTTACAC
Organism: Megascapheus bottae; assembly: GCA_024803745.1. Lineage (NCBI taxonomy): Eukaryota > Metazoa > Chordata > Mammalia > Rodentia > Geomyidae > Megascapheus > Megascapheus bottae. The sequence goes on from JANJXV010000343.1 coordinate 79,766, forward strand.
TAACACTAACCCTTACCCTTAACCCTAAACTTAACACTAACCCTTACCCTTACTCTAACCCTAACCCTAAACTTAACCCTAACCCTAACAGTAACCCTAAGCCTAACCTTTACGCTAACCCTAACCCTAACCCTAACCCTTACCCTTACACTAATCCTCACCCTAAACCTAACCCTAACCCTAACCCTAACCCTAACCCTTACACTAACCCGAACCCGAACCTTACCCTAACCCTAACCCAAAACCTAACCCTAACCCTAACCCAAAGCCTTACCCGAACCCTAACCCTAACCCTTACAATTACCCTAAACCTAAGCCTAACCCTAACCCTAACCCTAACCGTTATCCTTACCCTAACCCTAACCCTAACCTTAATGCTAACTCTAACTCTAACCCTAACCCTTAAGCTAACCCTAACCCTAACCCTAACACTAACCCTAAGCCTAATCCTTACCCTAACCCAAACCCTAACGCTAACCCTAACCGTTAACTTTTCCCTAACACTAACCCTAACCCTAAACCTAACACTTACACTTACCCTAACCCTAACCCTTACCCTAAACCTAACCTTCCCTAACCCTAACAATAACCCCTAACCCTAAACCTAACCCTAAACCTTACCCTAACCCTAACCCTAACCCTAACCCTAACCCTAACTCTAAATCTAACCCTAACCCTAACCCTAACCCTAACCCTTAACATAACCCTAACCCTTACCCTTATCCTAACCCTAACCCTATCATTAACTCTAACCCTAACACTTACCCTTACCCTAAACCTACACCTAACCCTGACCCTAATCCTAACCTTCCCTAACCCTAACCCTATGCCTAACCCCTAACCCTAACCCTAAACCTTACACTTACCCTTACCCTAACCCTAACCCTAACCCTAATTTAACCCTAACCCTAACCATAAGACTAAGCCTAAACCTTACCCTAACCCTAACCCTAACCCTAAACCTTACCCTTACCCTAACCCTAACCATAACCACAATCCTTACCCTAACGCTAACTCTAACCTTACCCTAACCCTTACCCTTTCCCTTACCCTAACGCTAACCCAAACACTAACCTTAACTCTAAACCTAACCCTAATCCTTACCCTTACCCTAACCCTAACCCTAACCCTAACTCTAACCTCTAACCCTAACCCTAATCCTTACTCTAACCCTAACCCTTACCCCAACCTAAACCTAACCCTTACCCTAAACGTAACCATAATCCGAACCCTAACCGCTAACCCTAACACTAACCATCACCCTAACCCTAAACCTAACCCTAACTCTAAACCTTACCCTAACCCTAACCCTAACCCTAACCCTTAACCTTACCCAACCCTAACCCTAACCCTCATCCCTACCCTAACCCTAACCCTAAACCTAACTTTAATCCTAAGGCTACCCCTAACCCTAACCCTTACCCTTACCCTAACTCTAAACCTAACCCTAACCCTAACCCTTACCCTTACCCTAACCCTAAAACTAACCCTTACCTTTACCCTAACCGTAACTCTAACCCTTACCCTTACCATTTCCCTAACCCTAACCCTAACCCTAACCCTAACCCCTAAACCTAAACCTAACCTTAACCCTTACCCTTACCCTATCCCCTAACCTTAACCCTAACCCTAACCCTAAAGCTAAACCTTATCCTTACCCTAACCCTAACCCTAAACTTAATGCTAACCCTAACCCTAAACCTTACCCTAACCCTAACCCTAACCCTAATCCGTACCCTAAACTAACCCTAACCCTAACCCTAAACCTAAACCCTACCCTTAACGTAACCCTAACCCTAAACTTCATGCTAACACTCACCTTAACCTTAACCCTTACACTTACCCTAACCCTTACACTTTCCCTAACCCTAACCCTAACCCTAACTTTAACCCTAACCCTAACCTGTACCCTTACCCTAATCCTAACACTAACCCTAAACCTAACCCTAACCCCTAACCCTAACGCTAACCCTAAACCTTACACTTACCCTGAACCTATCCCTAACCCTAAACCTAACACTTTCCCTAACCCTAACCGTAACCTAAACCTAACCCTAACCTCAACCCCTAACCTAACCCTAACCCTAACCCTAACTCTGTCCCCACCTTTACCCTTACCCTAACCCTAACCAAAACACTTGCAATAACCCTAACCCTAACCCTTACCCTAACCCTAACCCTAACCCTAAAGACTAACCCTACCACCAACACTAACGCTCACCTTAAACTAACACTAAACATAACCCTTACCCTAACCCTAACCCTAACCCTAAACCTTACCCTTACCCTAACTCTAACCCTAACCTTAACCCCAACCCTAAACCTAACCCTAACCTTTACCCTAACCCTAATCCTAAACCTAAGCCTAACCCCTAACCTAACCCTAACCCTAACCCTAATCCTTACACTAACCCTAACCGTAACCATAACCCCTAACCCTAAACCTAACCCTAACACTAACCCTTACCTTTACCCTAACCCTAACCCTAACATTAACCCTTATCCTAACTCTAACCAGAAACCTTAGCCTTACTCTAACACTTACCCTTACCCTAAACCTATCCCTAACCCTAACCCTAAACCTAAGCCTAACCTTAATGCTAACCCTAACACTAACCCTGAACCTAACCCTTAACCTAACCCTAACAGTAACCCTAATCCTAACCCTAAACCTTACCCTTACACTAACACTAACCTTAACCCTTAACCCTAAAATTAACCCTAACCCTTAACTT
>JANJXV010000343.1:90000-107500 GCA_024803745.1 Megascapheus bottae
TAACCCTAACCCTAACCCTAACCATTACATTTACCCTACCCCTAACCCTAACCATAACCATAACCCGTAACCCTAAACCTAAACCTAACCCTTACCCTTACCCTAAACCTAACCCTAACCCTAACTCTAACCCCTAACCCTAGCCCTAACATTAACCCTAACCCTAACCCTTACCCTAACCCTAACCCCTATCCCTTAACCTAACCCTAACCCTAACACTTAACCTTATCCTAACCCTAACCCTAACCCTAAACCTAAACCTAACCTTAACCCTAACACTTACCCTTACCCTAACCTTAACCCCTAATCCTAACCCTAACACTAACCCTAACCCTTACACTTACCCTAACCCTAACCCCAAACCTAACACTAACCCTAAACCTTATCCTTACCCTAACGCTAATCCTAACATTCAACCTTACCCTAACCCTAACCCTAAGCCTACCCTTACCCTAACCCTAAACCTAACCCTAACCCTTATCCTTAACTAACCCTAACCCTAACCTTAATGCTAACCCTAACCCTTACCCTAACGCTAACACTAACCCTAACTCTGTCCCTAAACCTAACCCTACCTCTAACCCTAAACCTAACCCTAACCCTTAACCTAACCCTAACCTTAACCTTTACCCTAACGCTAACCCTAACATGAACCCTTACACCTAACCCTAAACCTAACACTTACCCTTACCCTAACGCTAATCCTAATCTTAACCCCAATCCTAAACCTAACCCTAACACTTACCCTTACCCTAACGCTAACCCTAACCGTTATCCTAACCTTAACCCTAACCCTAACCCTTCCCCTTACCCTAACCCTAAACCTAACCCTAACCCTAAATCTATACCTAACTCTAACCCTTACCCTTATCCTAACCCTATCACCAAATCTAACCTTAACCCTAACCCTAACTCTTACCCTAAACCTAACCCTAACACTAACCCTAAACCTTACTCTTACCCTAACCCTAACCCCAACTCCAAACCTAACCCTAACCTAACTGTAAACCTTACCCTTACCCTAAACCTTACCCTAACCCTAATCCTAACCCTAACCCTGACCCTAAACCCTAACACTAACTGTAACCCTAAACCATACTCTTACCCTAATCCTAACCCTAAACCTAACCCTAACCCTAACCCTAACCCTAACCCTTACCCTAACCCTAACGCTAACCTTAACCCCAACCCTAAACCTAAACCTAACCCAAACGCTTACCCTTACCGTGACCCTTACCCTAACCCTAACCCTAACCTTAACCCTAACACTAACCCTAAACCAAAACTTTACACTTACGCTAACCCTAACCGTAAACCTAACCATAACCATAACCCTAACCCTTACCCTTACCCTAAACCTAACCCTAACCCTTACCCTAACCCTAACACTAACCCTAACCCCTAACCCTAACCCTAACCCTAACCCTAACTCTTACCCTAACCCTAACTCTAACCTTAATCCCAACCCTAAAACTAACCCTAACCCTTACCCTAACCCTAACCCTAAGCCTAAACCTAATCCCAACCCTAACCCTAACCCTAACCCTTACCCTAACCCTAAACCTTACCCTAACCCTAATCCTAACCCTAAACCTAACACTAACCTTAACCCTAACCCTTACCCTAACACTAACGCTAACCCTAACCCTAACCCTAAACCTAACACTAAGCCTAACACTAACCCTAACCCTTTCCTTACCCTAATCCTAACCCTAAACCTAACACTAACCCTAACCCTAACCCTTACCCTAACCCTACCCCTAACACTAACCCTAACCCTTACTCTTACCCTAACCCTAACCCCAAACCTAAACCTTACCCTATCCCTAAACCTTACCCTTATCCTAAACCTAAACCTAACACTTACCCTAACCCTAACCCTAACCCTAATACCTAACCCTAACCCTAAACCTTAACCTTACCATAACCCTAAACCTAACCCTTACCCTAACACTAACCCTAATCCTAACCCTGACCCTAACCCTAACCCTTACCCTAACCCTAACCCTAACCCTTACCCTAACCCTAACCCTAACCCGAACCCTAATCCCTAACCCTAACCCTAACCCTCACCCTAACCCTAACCCTTATCCTTACCCTAACCCAAACCTTAAACCTAAACTTACCCTTACCCTAAACCTAACCCTATACCTTACCCTTAACCTAAACCTAACCCTAACCCTAACTCTAACCCTTACACTTTCCCTAACCCTAACCCTAACCATAACCATAAGGCTAACCCTAATCCTAACCCTTACACTTACCCTGCCCCTAACCCTCACCCTAACCCCTAACCCTAACCCCTAACCCTAAACCTAACCCTAACCCTTACCCTTATCCTAACCATGACCCTAACCCTAATTCTAACCCCTAATCCTAGACCTAACCCTAACCCTAACCCTAAACCTAACCCTTACCCTAACCCTAACCCTAACCCTAACCCCTATCCCTTAACCTAACCCTATCCCTAACACTTAACCTTATCCTAACCCTAACCCTAACCGTAACCCTAACCCTACCTTAAACCTAACGCTAACACTTACACTTACCCTAACCCTAACCCTAACCCTAACACTTACCCTTACCCTAACCTTAACCCCTAATCCTAACCCTAACACTAACCCTAACCCTTACACTTACCCTAACCCTAACACCAAGCCTAACACTAAACCTAAACCTTATTCTTACCCTAACGCTAATCCTAACATTAAACCTTACCCTAACCCTAACCCTAATCCTAAGCCTTAGCCTAACCATAAATCTAACCCTAATCCTAACCCTAACCCTTATCGTTAACTAACCCTAACCCGAACCTTAATGCTAACCCTAACCCTAACTCTATCCCTAAATCTAACCCTACCTTTAACCCTAAACCTAACCCTAACCCTTACCCTAAGCCTAACCTTAACATTTACCCTAACGCCAACCCTAACACGAACACTTACCCCTAACCATAAACCTAACCCTTACCCCTACCCTAACGCTAACCCTAATCTTAACCCCAACCCTAAACCTAACCCTAACACTTACACTTACCCTAACCCTAACCCTAACCCTTATCCTAAGCCTAACCCTAACCCTAACCCTTCCCCTTACCCTAACCCTAATCCTAACCCTAACCCTAAACCTAAACCTAACTCTAACAATTACCCTTATCCTAACCCTATCCCCAAATCTAACCTTAACCCTAACACTAACCCTTACCCTGAACCTAACCCTAACACTAACCCTAACCCTTACTCTTACCCTAACCCTAACCCCAACCCCAAATCTAACCCTAACCTAACCCTAAACCTTACCCTTACCCTAAACCTAACCCTAACCCTTATCCTAAACCTAACCCTAAAAATAACCCCTAACACTAACTGTAACCCTAAACCTTACCCTTACCCTAATCCTAACCCTAAACCTAACCCTAACCCTAACCCTAAACCTTACCCTACCCCTAACCCTAACGTTAACCCCAACCCTAAACCTAACCCTAACCCTAATGCTTACCCTTACCCTAACAGTAACGCTAACCCTAACCCTAACCCTAACCCTTACCCTTACCCTAACCCTAACCCCAAACCTAACACTAACCCTAACCCTAACACTTACCCTAACCCTACCCCTAACCCTAACCCTAACACTTACTCTTACCCTAACACCAAACCTAACCCTTACCCTAACCCTAAACTTTACCCTTAACCTAAACCTAACCCTAACACTTACCCTAACCCTAACCTATCCCTAATACCTAACCCTAACCCTAAACCTTAACCTTACCATAACCCTAAACCTAACCCTTACCCTATCCCTAACCCTAATCCTAACCCTGACCCTAACCCTAACGCTTACCCTAACCCTAACCCTAACCCTTACCCTAACCCTAACCCGAACCTGAACGCTAACCCCTAACCCTAACCTAACCCTCACCCTCACCCTAACCCTAACCCTAACCCTTATCCTTACCCTAACCCAAACCCTAAACCTAAACTTACCCTTACTCTAAACCTAAACCTATAACTTACCCTGACCCTAACCCTAACCATAACCCTAACCCCTAACCCTAACCCTAAACCTAACCCTTACCCTTACCCTACCTCTAACCCTAACCCTACCTCTAACCCCTAACCCTAACACTAACCCTTACCCTAACTCTAAACCTAAGCCTAACCCTAACCTAAACTTAACCCTAACACTAACCCTAAACCTAAAACTTTCCCTTACCTTAAGCCTCACCCTAACCCTAACCCTAACCCTATCCCCTATCCCTTATCCTAACCCTAACCCTAACACTTAACCTCATCCTAACCCTAACCCTAACCCTAACCCTAAACCTAACCCTAACCCTAACCCTAACACTAAACCTTAAACTTACCCTAACCCTAACCTAACCCTAACCCTAAGACTTACCCTTACCCTAACCAATAATCCTAACCCTAACCCTAACCTTAACCCTTACACTTACCCTAACCCTAAACCCAAACCTAAACCTATCCCTAACCCTTACCCTTACCCTAACCCTAACCCTAACTTTAACCATAACCTAACCAAAACAATAACCCTAAGCCTTACCCTAATCCTAAACCTAACCCTAATCCTAATCCTAACCCTTATCCTTAACTAACCCTAACCCTAACCTTAATGCTAACCCTAACCCTAACCGTAACCCTAACCCAAACCTAAACCCTAACCTAACCCTAAGCCTAAACCTTACCCTAACCCTAACCATAACACTAACTCCTAAGCCTAAACCTAATCCTAAACCTTACCCTTACACTAACACTAACAATAACCCTTAAACCTAACTCTGACCCTAACCCTTCCCCTTACCCTAACCCTAACCCTAAACTTAACCCTAACCCTAACACTAACCCTAACCCTAAGCCTTCCTCTAACCCTAACCCTAACCCTAAACCTTACCCTTAACCTAACCCTAACCCTAAACCTAACCCTAACCCTTATCCTAACACTAACCCTAACCCTAACCCTAACCCTAAACCTTACCCTAACCCTAACCCTAACCCTAACCCAGCCCTAACTCCTAATCCTAAACCTAAACCTAAGCCTTACCCTTACAGTAACAATAACCCTAACCCTTAACCCTAACCCTGAGCCTAACCCTTCCCATTACCCTAACCCTAACCTTAACCCTAACCCTAACACTAACCCTAAACCTAAGCCTTCCGCTAACCCTAACCCTAACCCTAAACCTTACACTTACCCTAACACTAACCCTAAACCTAACCCTAATCCTCACACTAACCCTTACACTAACCCAATAAAGAACCCAAAACCTTACCCTAAAACTAACCCTAAACCTAACCCTAAACCTAACCCTAACCATTACCCTTACCCTAACCCTAACCCTAACCCTTAACCTTAGGCTAACCCTAACCCTAACCCTAACCCTTATCCTTACCCTAACCCTGACCCTAACCCTAACCGTAACCGTTTCCCTTTCTCTAAACCTAACCCTAACCCTAATCCTAACCCTAAACCTTACCCTTACCCTTACCTTACCCTAACCCTAACCCTAATACTAACCCTAACGTTAACCCTAACAATAACCCCTACCCTTAACCTACCCCTAAACCTAACCCTTAACCTAACCCTAACCCTAACCCTAACCCTAACGCTAAACTTAACACTTACCCTAACCCACTTCCTTTCCCTAACCTAACCCAAACACTTACCGTAACCCTAACCTTTACACTAACCCTAACCTGAACCTTAACCCCTAACCCTAACCCTAACCCTCACCCTAACTCTAAACCTAACCCTAAACCTTACCCTTATCCTAAAACTAACCATAACCCTAACCCTTACCCTTACTCTAACCCTAACCCTAACCATAACCAAAATCCCTATCCCTTAACCTAAGCCTACCCTAACACTTAGCCTTATCCTATCCCTAACCCTAACCCTACCCCTAACCATAAACATAACCTTAACCCAAACACTAACCCTTACACTTACCCTAACCCTAAACCTAACCCTAACCCTAACCCTAACACTTACTCTAACCCTAACCCTACCCCTAACCCTCACCCTAACCCTTACCCTAACCCTAACCCTCACACTACCCCTAACTTTTACCCTAACCCTAAACCTTACCCTAACCCTAACACTAACCCTCAACCTAACCCCTACCCCTAACACTTACCCTAACGCTAACCCTAACCCTAACCCTAACCCTTACCATTACCCTAACCCTAAGAGTAACCCTAACCTTAATCTTAACCCTAACCCTAAACCTTAACCTAAATCTAACCCTAAACCTAACCCTAACCCTAACCCTAACCCTAACCCCAAACCTTACCTAAACCTAAACCTAAAATAAATCCTAACCCTAACCCTAAACCTTAACCTTATCTAAACCCTAAACCTAACCCTAACCCCTAACCCTAACCCTAACCCTTACCCTTATCCTAACCCTAACCCTAACCCTAACCCTAACACTTACCCTTAACTAACCCTAAACCTAACCCTATCCCTAAACCTAACCCTAAGCCTAACGCTTACCCTTACCCTAAACCTAACCCTAACCCTAAACCTAACACTTACCCTTACCCTAACCCTAACCCTAACCCTAACCCTAACCCTTACCCTAACCCTAACCCTAATCCCTAACCCTAACCCTAACCCTTATCCTAACATTAACCCCGCCGCTTACCCTAACCCTAACCCTCACCCTTACACTAAACCCAACCCTAACCTTAAGCCTAACCCTAACCCTAACCGAAACACTAACCCTAACCCTAACTCTAACCCTAACCCTCACCCTTACACTAAACCTAAACCTAACTTTAAGCCTAACCGTAACCCTAACCCTAACCCTAACCCTTACCCTAACCCAACCCTAACCCTAACCCTAACCCTAACACTTATCCTTACCCTAACTCTAACCCTAACCCTATCCCGAACCGTACCCCTAACTCTACCCCTAACCCTAACCCTAACCCTAAACCTAACCCCTAACGCTATCCCTAACCCTAACCCTTATACTTACCCTACCCTAAACCTTACCCTAACCCTAACCCTAACCCTAAACCTTACCCTAACCCTAAATCTAACCCTAACCCTTACCCTAACCCTAACCCTAACCCTAACCCAAACCCTTACCCTAACCTAACCCTAACACTTAACCTTATCCTAACCCTAACCCTAACCCTAACCCTAAGCCTTACCCTAACCCTAAACCTAACCCTAATCCTAATCCAAACCCTTATCCTTAACTAACCCTAACCCGAACCTTCATGCCAACCCTAACCCTTACCCTAACACTAACCCTAACCCTAACTATCCCTAAACCTAACCCTACCTCTAAACCTAAACCTAATCCTTATCCTTACCCTAACCCTAACCCTAATCTTAACCCCAACCCTAAACCTAACCCTAACACTTACCCTTACCCTAACACTAAATCTAACCCTTATCCTAACCCTAACCCTAACCCTTCCCCTTACCCTAACCATAAACCTATCCCTAAACCTAAACCTAAACCTAACTCTAACCCTTACCCTTATCCTAACCCTAACCCCAAATCTAACCTTAACTCTAACCCTAACCCTTACCCTAAACCTAACCCTAACACTAACCCTAACCCTTACTCTTACCCTAAGCCTAACCCCAACCCCAAACCTAACCCTAATCTAACCCTAAACCTTACCCTTACCCTAAACCTAACCCAAACTCATATCCTAACCCTAACCCTAACCCTAACCCCAACCCTAACCCTAACCCTTACCCTTACCCTAACATAACCCTAACCCTAACTCTCACACTTACCATTACCCTAACCCTAACCTTGACCCTAACCCTAACCCTAACTTACCCTAACCCTAACTCTAACCCTAACCCTAACCCTAACCCTAACCCTAACCTTACCCTAACTCTAACCCTTAACCCTAACCCTAACCCTAACCCTTACCCTTATCCAAACCCTAACCCTAACCCTAACCCTAACACTTACACTTACCCTAATCCTAAACCTAACCCTAACCCTAACCCTACCCATAAGTCTACCCCTAACAGTAACCCTAACCCTAACCCTACCCCTACCTCTACCGCTACCCCTAACCCTAATCCTAACCCTACTCTTACCCCTCCCCCTCCTCCTACACCTAACCCTAACCCCACCCCTAACCCTATCCCTAACCCTAGCCCTACCCTTAATATTAACCCTAACTCTAACCCTAACCCTAAACCTAAACCTAACCCTAACTGTAACCCTTACCCTTACCCTAACCCTAACCCCAAAACTAACCCTAAACCTAACCCTAACCCTAACCCTAACTCTTACTCTTACCCTAACCCTAACTAAACCTAACCCTAACCATAACTAAAAACATTACACTTACCCTAAACCTAACCCTAACTCTTTTCCTAACCCTAACACTAACCCTAACCCCTAACCCTAAATTTAACCCTAAACCTTACCCTTCCCCTAACCCTAACCCTAAACATAACACTAACCCTAACCCTAACCCTTACCCTAACCCTAATCCTTACCCTAACACTAACCCTAATCCAAACCTAACCCTAACCTTAACCCTAAACCTTACACTTACCCTAACCCTAAACCTAACTCTAAGCCTAACCCTAACCCTAACCCTAACCCTTACCCTTACCCTAACCCTAACCCCAAAACTAACCCTAACCTTAACCCTAACCCTTACCCTAAACCTAAACCTAACCCTAACCCTAACCCTAACCCCTGACCCCAACCCTAAACCTAAACCTTAACCTTACCCTAACTCTAAACCTAAACCTAACCCTAACACTAAACCCTAACCCTTACCATAAACCTAACCCTTAACATTACCCTAACCCTAACCCTAACCTTAACCCTAAACCTAACACTAACCTGAACCCTAACCCTTACCCTAACCCTAACCCTAGAGTTAACCCTTACCCTAACCCTTACCATTACCCTAACCCTAACCCTAAACCTAACCCTAACCCTAACCCTAACCCTTACCCTAACACTAATCCTAACCCTAACCCTAACCCTTACCCTTACCCTAACCCTAAACCTAACCCTAAACCTAACCCTTACCCTTACCCTAAACCTAAACCTAACCTTAATGCTAATCCTAACCCTAACCTAACCATAACCCTTACCCTAACCCTAAACCTAACCCTAATTCTTACCCTAATCCTAACACTAACCTAACCCTTACTCTATTCCTAACATTAACCCTAACCCTAACTCTACACCTAAACCTTACCCTTACCCTAATCCTAACCCTAAACCTTACCCTAACCCTAACCCTAAATCTTACCCTTACCGTAACCCCAACCCTAAACCTAAACCTAACCTTAATAATATCCCTAACCCTAATGCTAAACCTAAAGTTTACCCTAACCCTCACCCTAAACCTAACCCTTACCATTACCCTAACCCTAACCTAACACTTACTCTAACCCTAACCCTAACCCTAACCCTAACCCCAACCCTTACCCTTACCCAACCCTAACCCTAACCCCAACCCTAACACTTACCCATACCCTAACCCTAAACCTGACCCTAACCCTAACGTTACCCTAACCTAACAAAAACCCTAACCCTAACACCTAACCCTAACCCTAAGCCTAACACTTACCTTTACCCTAACACTAAACCTAAGCCTAACCCTAACCCTAAACTTAACCCTAACCCTAACCCTAACCCTAACCCTTACCCTTATCCTAATCCTAACCCTAACCCTAACCACTATCCCTTAACCTAACCCTAACCCTAACACTTACCCTTATACTAACGCTAACCCTAACCCTAACCCTAACCCTAAACCTAACCCTAAGTCTAACACTAACCCTTACACTTACCCTAACCCTAACCGTAACACTTACCCTTACGCTTACCCTAACCCTAACCGTAACACTTACCCTTACCCTAACCCTAAACCTAACCCTTACCCTAACCCTAACCCTAACCCAAAACCCTAATCCTAACCATAGCCCTAACACTAAACCTAACCCTTAACCTTACCCTAATGCTTAACCTTACCCTAACCTTTACCCTAACCCTAAACCTAACCCTTACCCTAACCCTAACCCTAACCCGAAGCCTAACCCCTAACCCTAAACCTAACACTCACCCTAACCCTAACCCTAACCCTTACCCTTACAGTAACCCTTACCCTTACACTAACCCTAATCCTAACCCTAACCCGAAACCTTACCCTTACCTTAAACCTAACCCTAACCCTTACCCTAACCCTAACCCTAACCATACCTTAACCCTAACCCTAACCCTAACCCTAACCGTAACCCTTACCCTAACCTAACCCTAACCCTAACTCTCAAACTTAACATTACCCTAACCCTAACCCTGACCCTAACCCTAACCTTACCCTTATCCTAACCCTAACCCTAAAACTAACACTTACCCTTACAATAACCCTAAACCTAAACCTAACCCCAACCCTACCCATTACTCTATCCCTAACCCTACCCCTAACCTTACCCCTATCCCTACCTCTACCCCTACCCCCAACCCTAATCCTAACCCTAACCCTAACCCTCCCCCTCCTCCTACACCTAAACCTAAACCCCACCTAACCCTAGCCCAAGCCCTAACCCTAAACCTAACCCTACCCTCAACATTAACCCTAACTCTAACCCTAAACCTACACCTAACCCTAACCCTAACCCTAACCCTAAACCTCACCCTAACTGTAACCCTTACCCTTACCCTAACCCTAACCCCAAAGCAAATCCTAACCCTAACCCTAACTCTTACCCTAAACCAAACCCTAACCCTAACCCTAAATCTTACTCTTACCCTAACCCTAACCAAACCTATCCCTAACCAGAACTTTAAACCTTACACTTACCCTAAACCTAACCCTAAATCTTGACCTAACCCTAACCCTAACCCTAACCCCTAACCCTAACTTTAACCCTAAACCTTACCCTTACCCTTATCCTAACCCTAAACCTAACCCTAACCCTAACCTTAACCCTTAAGCTAACCCTAATCCTTACACTAACCCTAACCCTAATCCTAAACCTAACCCGAACCTTAACCCTAAACCTTACACTTACCCTAACCCTAACCCTAATGCTAACTCTAAACCTAATCCTAAACCTAACCCAAACCCTTACCCTTACCCTAACCCTAACCCCAAACCTAACCCTAACCCTAACCCTAACCCTTACCCTAACCCTGACTATAACCCTAACCCTAACCCTTACTCTTATCCTAACCCTAATAACACTTAGCCTAACCCTAAAACTTACCTTTACCCTAAACCTAACACTAACCCTTACGCTAACCCTAAACCGAAACCTAACCCTAAACCTAACCCTAACTCCTAACCCTACCCTAACCCTAAACCTTAACCTTACCCTAACCCTAAACCTAAACATTACCGTAACCCTAACCCTAACCCTAACCCTTAACATTACCCTAACCCTAACCCTAACCTTAACCCTAAACCTAACACTAACCCTAACCCTAACCCTTACCCTAACCCTAACCCTACACCTAACCCTTACACTAACCCTTACCATTACCCTAACCCTAACCCTAACCCTAACCTTAACTCTAACACTTACCCTTACCCTAACCCTAACCCTAACCCTAACTCTAACCCTAACCCTAAACCTAAACGTAACCCTAACCCTAACCCTTAACCTAACCCTAAACCTAACCCTTACCCTTACCCTTACCCTAACCCTAAACCTAACCCCAACCCTAACCTTAACTCTAACCCCTAACCCTAACCCTTAACATTATGCTACCCTAACCCTAACCTTAACACTAAACCTAACACGAACCCTAACAATAACACTTACCCTAAACCTAACCCTACACCTTACCCTTACCTAACACTTACCATTACCATAAACCTAACCCTAACCCTAACCCTAACCCTTACCCTAACCCTAACCCGAACCCTTACTCTAACCCTAAACCCTAACCCTAACCCTAACCCTTAACCTAACCCTAACCCTAACACTAACCCTTACCCTAACCCTAACCCTAACCCTTACCCTTACCTTAAACCTAAACCTTACCCTTACCCCAAACTTAAACCTAAACCTAACCCTAACCCTAAACCCTAACCCTAACCCAAACCCTTAACATTACCCTAACCCTAACCCTAACCTTAACCCTAACCCTAAACCTAACCTTAACCCTAACCCTAACACTAACCCTAACCCTAACCCTTACCCTAACCCTAACCCTACACCTAACCCTAACCCTAACCTTTACTGTTACCCTAACCCTAACCCTAAACCTAACCGTAACCCTAACCCTACACCTTACCCTAATATTAATCCTAACCCTTACCCTTACCCTAACCCTAACCCTAACCCCTAACCCTAAACCTTACCCTTACCCTAACCCTAACCCTAACCCCTAACCCTAAACCTATCCCTAACCCTTAACCTTACCCTAACATTAAACCTAAACCTAACACTAACCCTAAACCCTAACCCTAACCCTTACCCTTAACATTACCCTAACCCTAACCCTAACCTTAACCCTAACCCTAACACTAACCCTAACCCTAACCCTTACCCTAAACCTAACCCTACACCTAACCCTTACTCTAACCTTTACCATTACCCTAACCCTAACCCTAAACCTAACCCTAACCCTAACCCTAACACTTACCCTAACGTTAACCCTAACCCTTACCCTTACCCTAAACCTAACCCTAACCTTAATGCTAATCCTAACCCTAACCTAACCATAACCTTGACCCTAACCCTAACCCTAACCCTAATCCTTACCCTAACCCTAACCCTAACCCTAACCCTTACTCTATCCCTAACCCTAACCCTAAACCTTACCCTTACCCTTACCCTAACCCTAACACTAACCCTAACACTTACCCTTACAGTAACCCTAACGCTAACCCTAAACCTAACCCTTATACTTTCCCTAACCCTAACCAAAACCCTAACCCTAAACCTTACCCTTACCCTAACCCTAACCCTAACCCTAACACATACACTTACCCTAACCCTAACCCCAAACCGAACCCTAACACTTACCCTAACCCTAACCCTTACCCTTACTCTAAACCTAACCCTAACCTTAATGCTAATCCTAACCCTAACCTAACCATAATCTTGACCCTAACCCTAACGCTAACCCTAATCCTTACCCTAACCATAACCATAACCCTTACTCTATCCCTAACCCTAAACCTTACACTTACCCTTACCCTAACCCTAACACTAACCCTAACACTTTCCCTTACCCTAACCCTAACCCTAACCCTAACACTTATCCTTACCCTAACTCTAACCCTAACCCTATCCCAAACCGTACCCCTAACTCTACCCCTAACCCTAACCCTAAACCTAACCCCTAACCCTATCCCTAACACTAACCCTTAACCTTACCCTTACCCTACCCTAACCCTAACTCTAACCCTAACTCTTACCCTAACCCTAACCCTAACCCTAACCCAAACCCTTACCCTAACCTAAACCTAACCCTAACCCTAACACTTAACTTTATCCTAACCCTAACCTAACCCTAAACCTAAACCTACCTTAACCCTAACACTAACCCTTACACTTACCCTAACCCTAACCCTAACCCTAACAATTTACCTTACCCTAACCCTAACCCCTAATCCTAACCCTAACACCAACCCTAACACTTACACTTACCCTAACCCCAAACCTAACACTAACCCTAAACCTTATCCTTACCCTAACGCTAGTCCTAATATTAAACCTTACCCTAACCCTAACCCTAAGCCTTACCCTAACCCTAAACCTAACCCTAATCCTAACCCAAACCCTTATCCTTAACTAACCCTAACCCGAACCTTCATGCTAACCCTAACCCTTACCCTAACCCTAACCCTAACCCTAACTATCCCTAAACCTAACCCTACCTCTAAACCTAAACCTAACCCTTACCCTTAACCTAACGCTAAACCTAATCTTAACCCCAACCCTAAACCTAACCCTAACACTTACCCTTACCCTAACCCTAACTCTAACCCTTATCCTAACACTAACCCTAACCCTAACCCTTCCCCTTACCCTAACCATAAAACTAACCCTAACCTAAACCTAAACCTAACTCTAACCCTTACCCTTATCCTAACCCTAACCCCAAATCTAACCTTAACCCTAACCCTAACCCTTACCCTAAACCTTACTCTTACCCTAAGCCTAACCCCAACCCCAAACCTAACCCTAACCTAACCCTAAACCTTACCCTTACCCTAAACCTAACCCTAACCCATATCCTCACCCTAACCCTAACCCTAACCCTAACCCTAACCCTTACCCTAACCCTAATCCTTACACTAACACTAACCCTAATCCTAAACCTAACCCTAACCTTAACCCTAAACAATACCCTTACCCTAACCCTAACCCTAACTCTAAACCTAACCCTAAACCTAACCCTAACCCTTAACCTTTCCCTAACCCTAACCCCAAAACTAACCCTAACCCTAACCCTAACCCTTACCCTAACCCCACCCCTAACCCTAACCCTAACCCTAACCCCTAAACCCAACCCTAAACCTAAACCTTAACCTTACCCTAACCCTAACCCTAAACCTAACCCTTAACATTACCCTAACCCTAACCCTAAACTTAACCCTAAACCTAACACTAACCCTAAACCTTACCCTCACCCTAACCCTAGAGTTAACCCTTACCCTAACCTTTACCATTACCCTAACCCTAACCCTAAACCTAACCCTAACCCTAACCCTAACCCTTACCCTAACCCTAACCCTAACCCTAACTCTAAACCTAACCCTAAACCTAACCCTAACCCTTACCCTTACCCTAACCCTAACCCCAAAACTAACCCTAACCCTAACCCTAACCCTAAACCTAAACCTAACCCTAACTGTAACCCTTACCCTTACCCTAACCCTAACCCCAAAACTAACCCTAACCCTAACCCTAAACCTTAAGCTAAACCTATCCCTAACCCTAACCCTAACTCTTACTCTTACCCTAACCCTAACCAAACCTAACCCTAACCATAACTAAAAACATTACACTTACCCTAAACCTAACCCTAAC
Source organism: Megascapheus bottae (assembly GCA_024803745.1). Taxonomy (NCBI): domain Eukaryota; kingdom Metazoa; phylum Chordata; class Mammalia; order Rodentia; family Geomyidae; genus Megascapheus; species Megascapheus bottae. Next base: position 105,013 of record JANJXV010000343.1, read on the forward strand.
TCTTATCCTAACGCTAACCCTAACCCTATCCCCTAACCCTAATTTTAACTCTAAACCTTACCCTTACCCTAACCCTAAACCTAAACCTAAACCTAACCCTAACCCTAACCCTTACCCTGACCTTAATCCTTACCCTAACACTAACCCTAATCCTAAACCTAATCCTAACCTTAACCATAACCCTTACCCTTACCCTAACCCTAACCCCAAAACTAACCCTAACCCTAACCCTAACCCTTACCCTAATCCTAAACCTAACCCTAACCCTAACCCTAACCCCTAACCCCAACCCTAAACTTAAACCTTAACCTTACCCTAACTCTAAACCTAAACCTAACCCTAACACTAAACCCTAACCCTAACCCTAAACCCTAACCCTAACCCAAACCCTTAACATTACCCTAACCCTAACCCTAACCTTAACCCTAACCCTAAACCTAATCTTAACCCTAACCCTAACACTAACCCTAACCCTAACCCTTACCCTAACCCTAACCCTACACCTAACCCTAACCCTAACCTTTACTGTTACCCTAACCCTAACCCTAAACCTAACTGTAACCCTAACCCTACACCTTACCCTAATATTAATCCTAACCCTTACCCTTACCCTAACCCTAACCCTAACCCTAACCCCTAACCCTAAACCTTACCCTTACCCTAACCCTAACCCTAACCCCTAACCCTAAACCTATCCCTAACCCTTAACCTTACCCTAACATTAAACCTAAACCTAACACTAACCCTAAACCCTAACCCTAACCCTTACCGTTAACATTACCCTAACCCTAACCCTAACCTTAACCCTAACCCTAACACTAACCCTAACCCTAACCCTTACCCTAAACCTAACCCTACACCTAACCCTTACTCTAACCTTTACCATTACCCTAACCCTAACCCTAAACCTAACCCTAACCCTAACCCTAACACTTACCCTAACGTTAACCCTAACCCTTACCCTTACCCTAAACCTAACCCTAACCTTAATGCTAATCCTAACCCTAACCTAACCATAACCTTGACCCTAACCCTAACCCTAACCCTAATCCTTACCCTAACCCTAACCCTAACCCTAACCCTTACTCTATCCCTAACCCTAACCCTAAACCTTACCCTTACCCTTACCCTACCCTAACACTAACCCTAACACTTACCCTTACAGTAACCCTAACGCTAACCCTAAACCTAACCCTTATACTTTCCCTAACCCTAACCAAAACCCTAACCCTAAACCTTACCCTTACCCTAACCCTAAACCTAACCCTAACACTTACACTTACCCTAACCCTAACCCCAAACCGAACCCTAACACTTACCCTAACCCTAACCCTTACCCTTACTCTAAACCTAACCCTAACCTTAATGCTAATCCTAACCCTAACCTAACCATAATCTTGACCCTAACCCTAACGCTAACCCTAATCCTTACCCTAACCATAACCATAACCCTTACTCTATCCCTAACCCTAAACCTTACACTTACCCTTACCCTAACCCTAACACTAACCCTAACACTTTCCCTTACCCTAACCCTAACCCTAACCCTAACACTTATCCTTACCCTAACTCTAACCCTAACCCTATCCCAAACCGTACCCCTAACTCTACCCCTAACCCTAACCCTAAACCTAACCCCTAACCCTATCCCTAACACTAACCCTTAACCTTACCCTTACCCTACCCTAACCCTAACTCTAACCCTAACTCTTACCCTAACCCTAACCCTAACCCTAACCCAAACCCTTACCCTAACCTAAACCTAACCCTAACCCTAACACTTAACTTTATCCTAACCCTAACCTAACCCTAAACCTAAACCTACCTTAACCCTAACACTAACCCTTACACTTACCCTAACCCTAACCCTAACCCTAACAATTTACCTTACCCTAACCCTAACCCCTAATCCTAACCCTAACACCAACCCTAACACTTACACTTACCCTAACCCCAAACCTAACACTAACCCTAAACCTTATCCTTACCCTAACGCTAGTCCTAATATTAAACCTTACCCTAACCCTAACCCTAAGCCTTACCCTAACCCTAAACCTAACCCTAATCCTAACCCAAACCCTTATCCTTAACTAACCCTAACCCGAACCTTCATGCTAACCCTAACCCTTACCCTAACCCTAACCCTAACCCTAACTATCCCTAAACCTAACCCTACCTCTAAACCTAAACCTAACCCTTACCCTTAACCTAACGCTAAACCTAATCTTAACCCCAACCCTAAACCTAACCCTAACACTTACCCTTACCCTAACCCTAACTCTAACCCTTATCCTAACACTAACCCTAACCCTAACCCTTCCCCTTACCCTAACCATAAAACTAACCCTAACCTAAACCTAAACCTAACTCTAACCCTTACCCTTATCCTAACCCTAACCCCAAATCCAACCTTAACCCTAACCCTAACCCTTACCCTAAACCTTACTCTTACCCTAAGCCTAACCCCAACCCCAAACCTAACCCTAAC
>JANJXV010000343.1:112500-157500 GCA_024803745.1 Megascapheus bottae
CCTAAACTTAACCCAAACCCTTGCCCTTAACCTAACTCTAACCATAACCTTAAACCTAACCCTAACACTTACCCTTACCCTAACCCTAACCCTAAACCTATCTCTAACCATAAACCTAACCCTACCACTAACCCTAACCCTCACATGAACCCTTACCCTAATCCTAACCATAACCCTTACCCTAAAGCTAACCCTAACACGAACCCTTACCCATAACCCTAACCCTAACCCTTACACTTACCCTAATCCTAACCCTAACCTTAACCTCAACCCTAAACCTAACCCTAACTCTTGCCCTTACCATAACCCTAACCCTATCCCCTACCCTAACGCTAAACCTAACCTTTACCCTTACCCTAACCCTAAACCTAAGCCTAACCCTAAACCTAACCTTAACCCTAACCCTAACCCCTAAACCTAAATTTAACCCTAATCCTTACCCTAACCCTTAACCCTAACCCTTACACTAAAACTTACACTTTCCCTATCCCTAACCCTAACCCTAACACTACACTTAACCCTAACCCTCACTCTAACCCTTACCCTTACCCTAACCCTAACCCTAACCCTAACCCCTAACACAAACTTTAACCCTAAACCTTACCCTTACCCTAACCCTAAACCTAAACCTAACCCTAACCCCAACCCCTACACTTACCCTAACCCTAATCCTTACCCTAACCCTAACCCTAATCCTAAACCTAACCCTAACTTTAACCCCAAACCTTACACTTACCCTAACCCTAACCCTAACCCTAACTCTAAACCTAACCCTAACCCTAACCCTAACCCTTTCCCTTACCCTAACCCTGACCCTAACCCTAACCCTTACCATAACCCTAACCCTAACCCTTACCCTAACCCTCACCCTAACCCTAACCCTAACCCTTACCCTTACCTTAACCCTAACACTAACCCTAAACCTAACACTTACACTTACCCTAACCCTAAACCTAACCCTAACCCTTACCCTTACCTTAACCCTAACCCTAACCCTAAACCAAACCCTAACCCTAACACTAACCCTTACCCTTACCCTAACCCTAACCCAAACCCTAAACCTTACCCTTACCCTAACCCTAACACTTAGCCTAAACCTAAACCTTACCCTTACCCTAAACCTCAACCTAACCCTTAACCTAACCCTAACCCTAACCCTTACCCTGACCCTAACCCTAAACCTTAACCTCACCCTAAACCTAAACCTAAACCTAACCCTTACCCTAACCCTAACCCTAACCTCAATGCTAACCCTAACCCTAAACCTAAACCTAACCCTTACCCTAACCCTAACCCTAACCCTAATCCTTACCCTAACCCTGACTCTAATCCTAACCCTAACCGTTACCCTTTCCCTAAACCTAACCCTAAACCTAACCCTAACCCTAACCCTAAACCTTACCCTTACCCTTACCGTAACCATAACCATAACCCTACCCCTAACCTTAACCCTAACCCTAACCCTTACCCTTAACCTAACCCTAACCCTAACCCTTAACCTAACCCTAACCCTAACCCTAACACTTACCCTTACCCTAAACCTAACCCTAACCATAACCCTTAACCTTAACGTAGCCCTAACCCTAACCCTAACCCTAACACTTACCCTGAACCTATCCCTAACCCTAACCCTAAACCTAACCCTAATCCTAAACCTTAACCTTACCATAACCCCAAACCTTAACCTAACAATTACCCTTACCCTAACCCTAACCCTGACCCTAACCCTAACCCAAACACTTACCCTTACCCTAACCCTAACCCTAACACTAACCCTAACTTTTACCCTAACCCTAACCCTAAGCCCTAACACTAACTGTAACCCTGAACCCTACACTTACCCTCATCCTAACCCTAAAGCTAACCTAAACTCAACCTTAACCCTAACCCTAACCATTACCCTAACACTAACCCTAACCTTAACCCCAACCCTAAACCTAACCTAACCCTAACCCTAATGCTTACCGTTACTCTGACCCTAACCCTAACCCTAACCCTAACCTTAACCCTAACCCTAACCCTAACCTAAACATTACACTTACACTACCCCTAAACCTAAACCTAACACTAACCCTAAACCTAACCCTTACCCTTACCATAATCCTAAACCTAACCCTTACCCTAAACCTAACACTAACCCTAACCCCTAACCCTAACCCTAATTATAACCATAACCCTTGCCTAACCCTAACCCTAACCATAATCCCAACACTAAACCTAACCCTAGCCGTTACGCTTACCCTAACCCTAATCCTAACTCTAACCCTAACCCTAACCCTTACCCTAACACTAAACCTAACCCTAAACCTAACCCTAAACCTAACCCATAACCCTAACCCTAACCCTAACCCTAACCTTAACCATAACCCTAACCCTAAAAATAAACATTACACTTACCCTAATCCTAAACCTAAACCTAACACTAACCCTAAACCTTACCCTTACCCTTACCATAACCCTAACCCTAACCCTTACCCTAAAACTAACACTAACCCTAACCCCTAACCCTAACCCTAACCCTAACCATAACCATAACCCTTGCCCTAACCCTAACCCTAACCATAATCCCAACCCTAAACCTAAACCTAACGCTTACCCTTACCCTAACCCTAACCTTAACCATAACCCTAACCCTAAACCTAAACATTACACTTACCCTAATCGTAAACCTAAACCTAACACTAACCCTAAACCTTACCCTTAACCTTACCATAACCCTAACCCTAACCCTTACCCTAAAACTAACACTAACCCTAAACCCTAACCCTAACCCTAACCATAACCATAACCCTTGCCCTAACCCTAACCCTAACCATAATCCCAATCCTAAACCTAACCCTAACCCTTACCCTTACCCTAACCCTAACCCTAACACTAACCCTAAACCTTACCCTAACACTAAACCTAACCCTAACCCTAACCCCTAACCCTAACCCTAACCCTAAACCTTAACCTTACCCTAACCATAAACCTAAACCTTACACTAACCCTAACCCTAACCCTAACCCTAACACTTACCCTAACCCTAAACCTAACCCTAACCTTAACCCTTACCCTTACCCTAACCCTAACCCTAACCCTAACCTTTAACATTACCCTAACCCTAACCCTAACCTTAATGCTAACCCTAACACTAACCTAACCATAACCTCTGCCCTAACCCTAACCCAAACCCTAACCCTAACCCTTAACTTAACCCTAACCCTAACACTAAACCTAACCCTTACACTTGCCCTAACCCTAAGACTAACCCTAACCCTTACCCTTACCCTAAACCTAACCCTAAACTTAATCCTAACCTTACCCTAACCCTAACCCTCACTCTAAATTTAATGCTAACCCTAAACTTAACCCTAACCCTAACCCTTACCCTAACCATAACCCTTTCCCTAACGCTAACCCTAACCCTAACCTTAACCCTAACTCTAACCCTAACCCTTACACTTACCCTGACCCTAACCCTAAACATAACCCTGACCCTAACCCTAATCCTAAACCTCACCCTTACAAGTACGCTAACCCTAACCCTAACCATAACCCAAACCCTAACCTCTAACCCTAACCCAAACCCTCACCCTAACCCTAAACCTAACCCTAACTCTTACGCTTATCCTAACCCTAACCCTAACCCTAACCCCTAACCCTAACCCTAACACTAACACTTACCTTTACACTACCCTACCCTAACTCTAAACCTAACCCTAACCCTAACCCTAACCTTTACCAGAACCCTAAACCTAACCCTAACCCTAACACTTACCATAACCCTAACCCTAACCCTAACCCTTACCCTAACCCTAACCCTAACCCTTACCCTAAAACTAACCCTAACCCTAACCCTAACCCCTAACCACAAACCTAAACCTAACCTTATTCCTAACCCTTACCCTAACACTAACCCTAACCCTTACCCTGAAACTAACCCTAACCCTAACCCCTAATCCTAACCCTAACCATAACACTAACACTAACATTTACCCTAACCCTCACCCTAACCCTAACCCTTACCCTAACCCTAACCCTAACCCTTACCCTAACCCTAACCATAACCGGACCCTAACCCCTAACCCTAACCTTAACCCTCACCCTAACGCTAACCCTAAAACTAACTCTTATCCTTAACCTAACCCTAACCCTAAACCTAAACTTAACCCTAATACTAACCCTTACCCTTACCCTAACCCTAACCCCTAACGCTAACCCTAAAACTTACACTTTCCCTAAACCTAAACCTAACCCTAAACCTAAACCTTACCCTTACCCTAAACCTAAGCCTAACGCTAACCGTAAACCTAACCCTATCCCGAACCCTAACCCTTACTCTTACCTTAACTCTAACCCTAACCCTAACTCTAACCCCTAACCCTAAACCTTACCCTTACCCTAACCCTAACCCTAACGTTAACCCTAACCCTAACCCTAACCCTTACCCTTACCCTAACCCTAACCACAAACCTAACCCTAAACCTAACCCTAACAGTAACCCTAACCCTTACCCTAACCCTAATCCTTACCCGAACCCTACCCCTAACCCTAACCGGAACCCTAACCCTAACCGGAACTCTAACCCTAAACCTAACCCTTACCCTATCCCTAACCCTAACCCTAACCCCTAACCCCTAACTTTACCCTAACCCTAACCCTTAAACTAACCCTAACCCTAACCCTAACCCTAAACCTACACTTAACCCTAACCCTTACCCTTACCCTAACCCTAACCCTAACCCTTACCCTAAACCTAACCCTAACCCTAAACCTAACACTTACCCTTACCCTAACCCTAACTCTAACCCTAACCCTTACCTAAACCTAACCCTAACCCCAACCCTTACCCTTAGCCTAACCCTAACCCTAACCCTAACTCTATCCCCTAAACTAAACCCTGTCCCTAACACTTACCGTAACCATAAAACTAAGCCTAACCCTAACCCTGAACTTAACCCTATCCCTAACCCTAACCCTAACCTTACCCTTACCCTAACCCTAACCCTAACCCTAAACCCAATCCTTAACCTAACCCTAACCCTAACACTTACCCTTATCCTAACCCTAACCCTAACCCTAACCCTAAACCTAACCCTAACCCTAACCCTAACCCTTACACTTACCCTAACCCTAACCCTAACCCTAACACTTACCCTTACCCTAACCCTAACCCTAACCCTTACACTAACCCTAACACTAACCCTAACCCCTAATCCTAACCCTAACCCTAAATCTAAACCTAACCCTTAAACTTACCCTAACGCTAAACCTAACCCTAACCCTTACCCTAACCCTAACCCTAACCCTAACCCTGACTCTAACCCTAGCCTTCCGTAACCTTATACAACCCTAACCCCTAACACTAAACCTAACCCTAAACCTTACCCTTACCCTAACCCTAACACTAACCCTAAGCCCTAACCCTAACCCTAAACCTAACCCTTACCCTAACCCGAACCCTAACCCTTAACCTAACCCTAACCCTAACCCTTACCCTAACCCTAACCCTAACATTTAACCTAACCCTAACCCTAAACCTAACCCTAACCCTAAACCAAAGCCTAACCTTAACCCTAACCCTTACACTTATCCTAACCCTACCCCTAACCCTAACCCTAAACCTAACCCTTACCCTAAACCTAACCCTAACACTTACCCTAACGCTAACCCTAACACGAACTCTTACTCCTAACCCTAACCATAACCCTTACACTTACCCTAACCCTAACCCTACCCTTAACCCCAAACCTAAACCTAAACCTAACCCTTACCCTTAACCTAACCCTAACCCTAACACTTACCCTAAACCTAACCCTAACACTAACCCTAACCCTTACTCTTACCCTAACCCTAACCCCAAACCTAACCCTAACCTAACCCTAAAACTTACCCTTTCCCTAAACCTAACCCTCACCCTTATCCTAACCCTAACCCTAACCCTAACCCTAAGTCCTCACACTAACTGTAACCCTGAACCTTACCCTTACCCTAATCCTAACCCTAAAGCTAACCCTAACCCTAACCCTAACCATTACCCTAACACTAACCCTAACCTTAACCCCAACCCTAAACCTAACCTAACCCTAACCCTAATGCTTACCCTTACCCTACCCTAACCCTAACCCTAACCCTAACCTTAACACTAACCCTAACCCTAAACCTAAACATTACACTTACACTAATCCTAAACCTAAACCTAATACTAACCCTAAACCTTACCCTTACCCTTACCATAACCCTAACCCTAACCCTTACCCTAAACCTAACACTAACCCTAACCACTAACCCTAACCCTAACCATAACCATAACCCTTGCCCTAACCCTAACCCTAACCATAATCCCAACCCTAAACCTAACCCTAACCCTTACCCTTACCCTAACCCTAACCCTAACCCTAAACCTAACCCTAACCCTAACCTTAACCATAACCCTAACCCTAAACCTAAACATTACACTTACCGTAATCCTAAACCTAAACCTAACACTAAACCTAAACCTTACCCTTACCCTTACCATATCCCTAACCCTAACCCTTACCCTAAAACTAACAATAACCCTAACCCCTAACCCTAACCCTAACCTTAACCATAACCATAACCCTTGCCCTAACCCTAACCTTAACCATAATCCCAACCCTAACCTAACCCTAACCCTTACCCTTACCCTAACCCTAACCCTAACCCTAAACTTAACCATAACCCTAACCCTAAACCTAAACATTACACTTACCCTAATCCTAAAACTAAACCTAACACTAAACCTAAACCTTACCCTTAGCTTTACCATAACCCTATCCCTAACCCTTACCCTAAAACTAACACTAACCCTAAACCCTAAACCTAACCCTAACCATAACCGTAACACTTGCCCTAACCCTAACCCTAACCATAATCCCAACCCTAAACCTAACCCTAACCCTTACCCTTACCCTAACCCTAACCCTAACCCTAACCCTTACCCTAACACTAAACCTAACCCTAAACCTAACACTAACCCTAAACTTAACCATAACCCTAACCCTAACCCTAACCCTAACCCTTACCCTAAAACTAACACTAACCCTAAACCCTAACCCTAACCCTAAACATAACCGTAACCTTGCCCTAACACTAACCCTAACCATAATCCCAACCCTAAACCTAACCTAACCCTTACTCTTACCCTAACCCTAAACCTAACCCTAACCCTTACCCTAACACTAAACCTAACCCTAAATCTAACCCGTAACCCTAATCCTAACCCTAAACCTTAACCTTACCCTAACCATAAACCTAAACCTTACCCTAACCCTAACCCTAATCCGAACCCTAACCCTTACCCTAACCCTAAACCTAACCCTAACCTTAACCCTTACCCTTACCCTAACCCTAACCCTAACCCTAAACTTTACCATTACCCTAACCCTAACCCTAACCTTAATGCTAACCCTAACCCTAACCTAACCATACCCTTTACCCTAACCCTAACCCTAACACTAATCCATACACTAAAACTAACCCTAGCCCTAACCTTTCCAATTTCCCTTACCCTAACCCTAAACCTAAACCTTACCCTTACCCTTACCCTAACCCTAACCCAAATCCTAACCCTAACCCTTAACTTAACCCTAACCCTAACACTAAACCTAACCCTTACACTTGCCCTAACCCTAAGACTAATCCTAACCCTTACCCTTACCCTAAACCTAACCCTAACCTTAACCCTAACCCTTTTTCTAACCCTAACCCTAACTCTAAACTTAATGCTAACCCTAACCCTAACCCTAACCCTATCCCTTACCCTAACCCTAACCCTTTCCCTAACACTAACCCTAAACCTAAACTTAACCCTAACTCTAATCCTAACCCTTACACTTACCCTGACCCTAACCCTAAACATAACCCTGACCCTAACCCTAATCCTAAACCTCACCCTTACAAGTACACTAACCCTAACCCTAACCATACCCGAACCCTAACCTCTAACCCTAACCCTAACCCTCACCATAACCCTAAACCTAACCCTAACTCTTACGCATATCCTAACCCTAACCCCTAACCCTAACCCTAACCCTAACACTTACCCTTACCCTACCCTAACCCTAACTCTAAACCTAACCCTAACCCTTACCAGAACCCTAAACCTAACCCTAACCCTAACCCTTACTCTAACCCTAACCCTAACCCTAACCCTAAAACTAACTCTAACCCTAACACTAACCCTTACACTTACCCTAACCCGAACCCTAACAGTTACCCTTACCCTAACCCTAACCCTAACCCTAACCCTTACCCTAAAACTAACCCTAACCCTAACCCTAACCCCTAAACATAACCCTAAACCTAACCTTATCCCTAACACTTACCCTAACACCAACCCTAACCCTTACACTGGAACTAACCGTAACTCTAACCCCTAACCCTAACCCTAACCCTAACACTAACATTTACCCTAACCCTAACCCTAACCCTAACCCTTACCCTAACCCTAACCCTAACCCTTACCCTAACCCTAACCATAACCCGGACCCTAACCCTAACCCTAACATTAACCCTCAGCCTAACGCTAACTCTAAAACTAACTCTTATCCTTAACCTAACCCTAACCCTAACCCTAAACCTAATCTTAACCCTAACCCTAACTCTTACCCTTACCCTAACCCTAACCCCTAACGCTAACCCTAAAACTTACCCTTTCCCTAAACCTAAACCTAACCCTAAACCTAAACCTTACCCTTACCCTAAACCTAAGCCTAACCCTAACCGTAACCCTAACCCTATCCCGAAACCTAACCCTTACTCTTACCTTAACTCTAACCCTAACCCTAACTCTAACCCCTAACCCTAAACCTTACCCTTACCATAATGCTAACCAAAACGTTAACCCTAACGCTAACCCTAACCCTTACCCTTACCCTAACACTAACCCCAAACCTAACCCTAACCCTAACCCTAAACTTAACCCTAACCCTTACCTTAACCATAACCCTTACCCTAATCCTAACCCCTAAACCTAACCGGAACCATAACCCTAACCGAAACCCTAATGCTAAACCTAACCTTTACCCTAACCCTAACACTAACCCTAACCTTAACCCCTAACCCTAACCCTAGCCCTAACCCTAACCTTTACCTTATACCTAACCCTAACCCAAACCCTAACACTAAACCTAACCCTAACCCTTATGCTTATCCTAACCCTAACCCTAACCCTAACCCCTAACCCTAACACTAACCCTAACCCTTACCCTTACCCTACCCTAACCTTAACTCTAAACCTAACCGTAACCCTAACCCTAACCCTTACCATTAACCTAAGCCTAATCCTAACCCTAATCCTTACTCTAACCCTAACCTTAACCCTAACCCTTACCCTTACCCTAACCTAACACAAACCTAACCCTGAAACTAACCCTAACCCCAACCCTAACCCCTAACCCTTACCCTAAAACTAACGCTAACCCTAACCCCTAACCCCTAACCCTAACCCTAAACCTAATCTTATCCCTAACCCTTACCCTAACACTAACCCTAACCCTTACCTTAAATCTAACCCTCACCCTAACCCCTAACCCTAACCCTAACCCTAACACTAACCCTAACCCTTACCCTAACCCTAACCCTAAACTTAACCCTTACCTTAACCCTAACCCTAACCCTTACCCTAACCCTAACACTTATCCTTACCCTAACCCTAACCCTAAACCTAACCTTAACCCTAACCCTAACCCTAACCCTTAACCTTACCCTTACCCTAAACCTAACCCCTAACGCTAACCCTAAAACTTACACTTACACTAAACCTAACCCTAACCCTAAACCTAAACCTTACCCTTACCCTAAACCTAAGCCTAACCCTAACCGTAACCCTAACACTAACCCGAACCCTAACCCTTACTCTTACCTTAACCCTAAACCTAACGCTAACCCTAACTCTAACCCCTAACCCTAAACCTTACCCTTACCCTAACGCTAACCCTAAAGTTAACCCTAACCCTAACCCTAACCCTAACACTTACCCTTACCCTAACCCTAACCCTAACCCGAACCCTAACCCTAACCCTAACCCTTACCCCAACCCTAACCCTAACCCTAACCCCTAACCATAACCCTAGCCCTAACCCTAACCCTTACCTTATTCCTAACCCTAACCCTAACCCTAACCCAAACCCTAACGCTAACCCTAACCCTAACACCCATACCCTAAGCCTAACCCTGACCCTAACCCTAACCTTACCCTAACCTAATCCTAACCCTAACCCTAACCCTAACCCCTAACCCCTAACCCTAACCGTAACCCTAACCCTCACCCTTACCCTAACCCTAACCCAAACCCTAACTCTACCCCTAACTCAAACCCTAACCCTAACCGTTACCCTAACCCTAAACCTAAGCCTAACCCCAACCCTAAACTTAACCCTAACCCTAAACCTAAACCTAAACCTTACCCTTACCCTAACCATAACCCTACCCCTAACCCTAACCGTAACCCCTATCCCTTAACCTAACCCCAACCCTAGCACTTACCCTTATCCTAACCCTAACCCTAACCCTAAACCTAACCCTAACACTTACCCATACCTAACCCTAAACCTAAACCTAAACTTAACCCTAACCCTAACACTAACCCTTACACTTACCCTAACGCTAACCCTAACACTTACACTTACCCTAACCCTAACCCAAACCCTTACCCTAATGATAACCCTAACCCTAACCCCTATACTTAACCCTAACCCTAACACTAACCCTAAACCTTAAACTGAACCTAACGCTAAACCTAACCCTAAACCTAACACTAACCCTTACACTTACCCTAACCCTACCCCTAACACTTACCATTACCCTAACCCTAACCCTAAACCTTACCCTAACCCTAACCCTAACCCTAACCCGAAGCCTAACCCCTAACCCTAAACCTAACCCTCACCCTAACCCTAACCCTAACCCTTACACTTACCCTAACACTTACCCTTACCCTAACCCTAACCCTAAACCTAAACCTTACCCTTACCCTAAACCTAACCCTAAACCTTACCCAAACCATTAACCCTAAACCTAATCCTAACCCTTATCCTTACCTTAACCCTAACCCTAACCCTAACCCTCACTCTAATGCTTAACAGTAACCCTAAAGCTTACCCTTACCCTAACCCTAAACCTAACCCTAACCCTACCCCTAAACCTAACCCTAACCCCTAACCCACACCCTAACCCTAACCCCTACCCTTTCCCTAACCCTAACCCTAACCCTAACCCTAACCTTAAGTCTAACCCTAACACTAACCCAAAACCTAACCCTAACTCTAACCCTTCCCCTAACCCTAACAATAACCCTAACCCTTACACTTACCCTAACACTAACCCTAACCCTAACCCTAACACTTACCCTTACCTTAACCCTAACTCTAACACTAACCCTTACCCTAACCCTAACACTAACCCTAACCCCTAACCCTAACCCTAACCCTAACTCTAACCCTTGCCCTTACCCTAACCCTAACCCTCACCCTTACACTAAACCTAACCCTAACTTTAGCCTAACCCTATCCCTAACCCTAAACACTAACCCTAACCCTAACCATAACGCTCACCCTAACCTAACCCTAAACATAACCATTACCCTTACCCTAACCCTAAACCTCACCCTTACCCTTACCCTATCCCTAACCCTAACCTTAACCCCAACCCTAAACCTAACCCTAACACTTGTCCTTTCCCTACCCCTAACCCTAAACCTAACCCTAACCCTAACCCAAACCCTAACTTTACCCTAACCCTAACTCTTAACCTCACCCTAACTCTAACCCTAACCCTAAACTTAACCCTAACCTTACCCTTAGCCTAACCTTAACCACAACCCTAACCCTAACCCTAACCCTTACACTTACCCTAATCCTAATCCAAAACCTAAACCTAACCCTAACCCTAACCCTAACCCTAACCCTTAACCTTACCCTAACCCTAAACCTTACCCTTACCCTAAACCTAACCCTAACCCTTACCCTAACCCTAACCCTTACTCTAACCCTAACCCTAACCCTAACCCTAAACTTTACCCTTACCCTAACCCTAACCCTAACCCCTAACCATAACCCTAACCCTAACACTGACCCTAACCCTTACTCTTATCCTAACCCTAACCCTAACTCTAACCCTAACCCTAACCCGAACACTTACCCTTACCCTAACCCTAACCCTAACCCTAACCCTAAACGTAACCCTAACAATAACCCTAACCCTTACCCTTACCCTAACCCTAACCCTAAAACTAACCCTAACACTTACCCTTACCCTAACCCTAACCCTAACCCTTAACCTAACCCGAAACCTAACCCTAACCCCTAACCCTAACCCTAACCCTAACTCTAACACTTCCCCTTACCCTAACCCTAACCCTCACCCTTACACTAAACCTAACCCTAACCTTAAGCCTAACCCTATCCCTAACCCTAAACACTAACCCTAACCCTAAGGCTCACCCTAACCTAACCCTAACCATAACCATTACTCTAACCCTAACCCTAACCCTAACCCTTATGCTTCCCCTAACCCTAACCTTAATCTTAACCCCAACCCTAAACCTAACCCTAACCCTTACCCTTACCCTACCCCTAACCCTAAACCTAACCCTAACTCTAAACCTAACTTTACCCTAACCCTAACCCTAACCGTAAACCTAACCTTTACCCTAAACCTTACGCTTAGCCTAACCCTAACCACAAAAATAATCCTAACCCTAACCTTACCCTTACCCTAATCCTAACCCCAAACCTAACCCTATCCGTAACCCTTACCCTTACCCTAACCTTAACCCTAACCCTAAACCTAAACGTTACCCTTACATGTTGGGAGTCAGAGTGGAATCAAACTGTACCTTGACTTGCATCAGATGATGGCTTTATTGTCTTATTGCTTTCTGGCCCTATACTATGTAAATGACCTGAGAATTACCATATGAATGTAACACCTGGAGGTTCCCTGGGTCAGGAGGAGGGAAGAAGGGGGAGTGGAAAATAAACGCGGCAGTCTCAGCAGTCTTTCCCTGGACTGCAGACATCCCGGACCCGGTGTGTCTGTCTCTCTTATATTTCTTCCTAGTCCTTGCCACGATTTCAGGAACCCCAGTCTGCGAACCCTGGTTTGCTGCCGGTTGGCCCCAGCACTTACCCTAAACCTAACCCTAACCCTAACCCTTACTCTAACCCTAACCCTAACCCCTAAGCCTAACCCTAACCATAAACCTTACCCTTACCCTAACCCTAACCCTAACCCCTAACCCTAACCCTAACCCTAAACCTAATCCTAACCCTTACCCTTCCCTAACCCTAAACCTTACACTTACCCTAACCCTAACCCTATCCCCTAACCCTAACCTTAACCCTAAACATTACCCTTACACTAACCCTAACCCTAACCCCTAACCCTAACCCTAACCCTAACCCTAACCCTAACCTGAAACCTAACCCTAACAGTAACCCTAACCCTAACCCTTACTCTAACCCTAACCCTTAACCTTACCCTAAACCTAACCCTAAACTTAACCCTAAGCCTGACCCTAAAGCTAACCCTAACTCTAACCCTAACCCCAACCCTAACCCTAACCCTAAACCTTACCCTTACCCTAACCCTAACCCTAACCCTAACCCTAAACGTAACCCTAACAATAACCCTAACCCTTACACTTACCCTAACGCTAACACTAACCCTAACCCTAACACTTACCCTTACCCTAACAATAACCCTAACCCTAAACCTTACCCTAACCCTAACACTAACCCTAACCCCTAACCCTAACCCTAACCCTAACCCTTCCCCTAACCCTAACCCTCACCCTTACACTAAACCTAACCCTAACCTTAAGCCTAACCCTATCCCTAACCCTAAACACTAACCCTAACCCTAACCATAATGCTCACCCTAACCTAACGCTAACCATAATCATTACCCTAACCCTAATCCTAACCCTTAGCCTTACCCCAACCCTAACCCTAACCTTAACCCCAACCATAAACCTAACCCTAACACTTACCCTTACCCTACCCCTAACCCTAAACCTAACCCTAACCCTAACCCTAACCCTAACTTTACCCTAACCCTAACTCTTACCCTCACCCTAACCCTAACCCTAACTCTAAACTTAACCCTAACCCTTACCCTTAGCCTAACCCTAACCATAACACTAACCCTAACCCTAACCCTTACACTTACCCTAATCCTAACCCCAAACCTAACCCTAACCCTAACCCTAACCCTTAACCTTACCCTAACCCTAACCCTAACCCTAAACCTTACCCTTACCCTAAACCTAACCCTAACCCTTACCCTAACCCTAACCCTTACTCTAACCCTAACCCTAACCCTAACCCTAACCCAAACCCTAAATTTACCCTTACCCTAACCCTAACCCTAACCCCTAACCATAACCCTAACCCTAACCCTGACCCAAACACTTACCCTTATCCTAACCCTAACCCTAACCCTAACCCTAACACTTACCCTTACTCTAACCCTAACCCTAACCCTAAACGTAACCCTAACAATAACCCTAACCCTTACCCTTACCCTAACCCTAACCCTAACCCTAACACTTACCCTTACCCTAACCCTAACCCTAAACCTAACCCTAACCATAACCCTAACCCTTACCCTTACCTTAACCCTAACCCTAACCCTAACACTTACGCTTACCCTAACCCTAACCCTAATCTTAACCCCAACCCTAAACCTAACCCTAACCATTACCTTGCCCTACCCTTAACCCTAAACCTAACCCTAACCCTAACCCTAACTTTATCCTAATCCTAACCCTAACCCTAAACGGAACCTTTACCCTAACCCTTACTCTTAGCCTACCCCTAACCACAACCATAACCCTAATCCTAACCCTTACCCTTACTCTAATCCTAACCCCAAACCTAACCCTAACCCTAACCCTAACCCCTACCCTAACCCTAAACCTAACCCTAAACCTAAACCTTACCCTTACCTGTTGGGAGTCAGAGTGGAATCAAACTGTACCTTGACTTGCATCAGACGATGGCTTTATTGTCTTATTGCTTTCTGGCCCTATACTATGTAAATGACCTGAGAATTACCATATGAATGTAACACCTGGAGGTTCCCTGGGTCAGGAGGAGGGAAGAAGGGGGAGTGGAAAATAAACGCGGCAGTCTCAGCAGTCTTTCCCTGGACTGCAGACATCCCGGACCCGGTGTGTCTGTCTCTCTTATATTTCTTCCTAGTCCTTGCCACGATTTCAGGAACCCCAGTCTGCGAACCCTGGTTTGCTGCCGGTTGGCCCCAGCACTTACCCTAAACCTAACCCTAACCCTAACCCTTACTCTAACCCTAACCCTAACCCCTAAGCCTAACCCTAACCATAAACCTTACCCTTACCCTAACCCTAACCCTAACCCCTAACCCTAACCCTAACCCTAAACCTAATCCTAACCCTTACCCTTCCCTAACCCTAAACCTTACACTTACCCTAACCCTAACCCTATCCCCTAACCCTAACCTTAACCCTAAACATTACCCTTACACTAACCCTAACCCTAACCCCTAACCCTAACCCTAACCCTAACCCTAACCCTAACCTGAAACCTAACCCTAACAGTAACCCTAACCCTAACCCTTACTCTAACCCTAACCCTTAACCTTACCCTAAACCTAACCCTAAACTTAACCCTAAGCCTGACCCTAAAGCTAACCCTAACTCTAACCCTAACCCCAACCCTAACCCTAACCCTAAACCTTACCCTTACCCTAACCCTAACCCTAACCCTAACCCTAAACGTAACCCTAACAATAACCCTAACCCTTACACTGTGTAAATGACCTATATGAATGTAACACCTGGAGGTTCCCTGGGTCAGGAGGAGGGGAGAAGTGGGAGTGGAAAATAAATGCGGCAGTCTCAGCAGTCTTTCCCTGGACTGCGGACATCCCGGACCCGGTGTGTCTGTCTCTCTTATATTTCTTCCTAGTCCTTGCCCCCGATTTCAGGAACCCCAGTCTGCGATCCCTGGTTTGCTGCCGGTTGGCCCCAGCACTTACCCTAAACCTAACGCTAACCCAAACCCTTACTCTACCCTAACCCTAACCCCTAAGCCTAACCCTAACCATAAACCTTACCCTTACCCCAACCCTAACCCTAACCCCTAACCCTAAGCCTAAACCTAAACCTAACCCTTACCCTTACCCTAACCCTAACCTTACCCTTACCCTAACCCTAATCCTAACCCCTAACCCTAACATTAACCCTAAACATTACCCTTAACCTAACCGTAACCCTAACCCCTAACCCTAACCCTAACCCTAACCCTAACCTTAACCATAACCCTAACCCTAACCCTAACCCAAACCCTTACCCTAACCCTAACCCTCACCCTAACTCTTACCTTTACCCTTACCCTAACCATAAACCTAACCCTAACCCTAATCCTAAAACTAACCCTAACCCTAAACCTTACCTTATCCTAACCCTAACCCTAACACTAACCCCTAACCCTAACTCTAACCCTAACCCTAACCTTAACCCTAACCCTAACATTAACCCTAACCCGAACCCTTACCCTAACACTTACCCTTACCCTAACCCTTACCCTTACCCTAACCCTAACACCAAATCTCACCCAAACCCTAACCCTAACCCTAAACCTTATCCTTCCCCTAACCCTAACCCTAACCCTAACCCTACCCCTAACCCATACACCTATCCCTAACCCTAACCCTAACACTAACACTAAACCTTACCCTAACCCTAACCTGAAACCTTAACCTTACCCTAAACCTAACCCTAACCCTAAGCCTCACACTTACCCTTACCCTAACACTAACACTGACCCTAACCCTAACCTATCCTAACCCTAACCCTAACCCTAACCCTAACCCTTACCCTTACCCTAACTCTAACCCTAACCTTACCCTAACCCTAACTCTAACCCATAACCCTAACCCTAACCCTAACCCTTACTCTTATCCTAACCCTAACCCCAACCCTAACCCCTAACCCTATCCCTGACCCTAACTCTTAACCTTACCCTACCCTAACCATAACTCTAACCCTAACCCTAACCATATCCTTAACCCTTACCCTAACCCTAATCCTAACCCTAACCCTTACAATAACCCTAAACCTAACCCAAACCCTAAACCATACCCTTACCCTAACCTAACCCTAACCCTAACCCTAACACTTATCCTTACCCTAAACCTAACCCTTACACTTACCTTAACCCTAACTCTAACCCCTAAACCTAACCCTTTCCCTAACACTAACCCTAACGCTTACCCTTACCCTAACCCTAACCCTAACCCTTACCCTAACCCTAAACCTAATCCTTACACTAACTTTAACCCTAACCCTTACCCTTACCCTTACCCTAACCCTAACCCTAACCCAAACCTTACCCTAAACCTAACCCTAACCCCTAACCCTAAACCTAACCCTAACCCTTACCCTTATCCTAACCCTAACGCTAACCCTAAACATAACCCCAAACCGTATCCCTAACCCTAACTCTTACCCTTACCCTACCCTAACCCTAACTCTAACTCTAATCCTAACCCTAACCCTAACCCTTACCTTAACCCTAAACCTAACCCTAACCCTAACCCTAACCCATACCCTTACCCAAACCTAACCCTAACCTTAACCCTAACACTTATCCTTACCCT
This sequence comes from Megascapheus bottae, assembly GCA_024803745.1. NCBI lineage: Eukaryota > Metazoa > Chordata > Mammalia > Rodentia > Geomyidae > Megascapheus > Megascapheus bottae. The sequence continues at coordinate 130,147 of JANJXV010000343.1, forward strand.
AAACCTAACCCTAACCCTAACCCTAACCCTAACACTAAACCTTACCCAAACCTAACCATAACCCTTACCCTTACCCTAAACCTAACCCTAACCCTACCCCTAACACTTACCCATACCTAACCCTAACCCTGACCCTAACAATAACCTTACCCTAACCCTAACCCTAACCCTAACCCTTCCCCTTACCCTAACTCTAATCCTAACCCTAACCCTAACCTTACCGTAACCCTAACCCTAACCGCTAACCCTAACCCTAACCCTTACACTTACTCTTATCCTAACCCTAACCCTAACCCTAACCCTAACCCCTAACCCTATCCCTAAACCTAACTCTTACACTTACCCGATCCTAACCGTAACTCTAACCCTATCCCTAACCCTAACCCTAACCCTTACCCTAAACCTAACCCTAACCCTAACCCTTACCCTAAACCTAACCCTAACCCTAACCCATACCCTTATCCTAACCTAACCCTAACCCAAACCCTAACACTTATCCTTACCCTAAACCTCACCCTAACCCTTACGCTAACCCTAACCTTAACCCTAACCCCTAACCGTAACATTAACCCTAATGCTTACCCTTACCCTAACCCTAACCCTAACCCTTACCTTAACCTGAACACTAACCCTTAACCCTAACCCTAACCCTTAACCCTAACCCTAACCCTCATCCTCACCCTAACCCTAACCCTAAACCTTATCCTTACCGTAACCCTAACCCTAAGTCTAACCTTAACAATAACCCTAACCCTTACCATTACCCTAACCCTAACCCTAACCCTAAAACTTAACCTTACCCTAAACCTAACCCTAACCCTAACCCTAAACCTTACCCTTACCCTAAACCTAACTCTAACCCTAATCGTAAACCTAAACCTAACCCGAAACCTAACTCTTACACTTACCTTAACCCTAACCCAAACACTAACCCTAAACCTAACTCTAATCCCTAACCCTAATCCTACCCTTACCCTATCCCTAACCCTAACACTAACACTACCAGCTAACCCTAAACCTAGCCCTAACCCTAAACCTTATCATTTCCCTAACCCTAACCCTAACCCTAACCCAAACCCTATATCTAACCTACACCCTAAACCTAACCCGAACCCTTACCCTTACCCTAACCGTAACACTAAAACTAAACCTAACCCTAATCCTAACCCTAACCCTAACCCTAAACCTAAACTTACCCCTAACCCTAACTCTAACCCTTACCCTAACCCTAACCCTAACCCAACCCTAACCCGTACACTAACCCTAACCCTAAACCTAAGCCTAACCCTAACCTTAAACTTAACCCTAACCCTAACGCTAACACTTACCCTTACCCTAACCCTAACCCTAACCCTTACCCTAACCCTAAACCTAATCCTTACCCTAACTTTAACCCTAACCCTTACCCTTACCCTTACCCTAACCCTAACCCTAACCGAAACCTTACCCTAAACCTAAATCTAACCCCCAACCCTAAACCTAACCCTAACCCTTACCCTTATCCTAACCCTAACGCTAACCCTAAACATAACCCCAAACCGTATCCCTAACCCTAACTCTTACCCTTACCCTACCCTAACCCTAACTCTAACTCTAATCCTAACCCTAACCCTAACCCTTACCTTAAACTAAACCTAACCCTAACCCTAACCCTAACCCATACCCTTACCCAAACCTAACCCTAACCTTAACCCTAACACTTATCCTTACCCTAAACCTAACCCTAACCCTAACCCTAACCCTAACACTAAACCTTACCCAAACCTAACCCTAACCCTTACCCTTACCCTAAACCTAACCCTAACCCTACCCCTAACACTTACCCATACCTAACCCTAACCCTGACCCTAACAATAACCTTACCCTAACCCTAACCCTAACCCTAACCCTTACCCTTACCCTAACTCTAATCCTAACCCTAACCCTAACCTTACCGTAACCCTAACCCTAACCGCTAACCCTAACCCTAACCCTTACACTTACTCTTATCCTAACCCTAACCCTAACCCTAACCCTAACCCCTAACCCTATCCCTAACCCTAACTCTTACACTTACCCGATCCTAAGCGTAACTCTAACCCTATCCCTAACCCTAACCCTAACCCTTACCTTAACCCTAACCCTAACCCTAACCCTTACCCTAAACCTAACCCTAACCCTAACCCATACCCTTATCCTAACCTAACCCTAACCCAAACCCTAACACTTATCCTTACCCTAAACCTCACCCTAACCCTTACGCTAACCCTAACCTTAACCCTAACCGTAACATTAACCCTAATGCTTACCCTTACCCTAACCCTAACCCTAACCCTTACCTTAACCTGAACACTAACCCTTAACCCTAACCCTAACCCTAACCCTAACCCTTAACCCTAACCCTAACCCTCATCCTCACCCTAACCCTAACCCTAAACCTTATCCTTACCCTAACCCTAACCCTAAGTCTAACCTTAAAAATAACCCTAACCCTTACCATTACCCTAACCTTAACCCTAACCCTAAAACTTACCCTTACCCTAAACCTAACCCTAACCCTAACCCTAAACCTTACCCTTACCCTAAACCTAACTCTAACCCTAATCGTAAACCTAAACCTAACCCAAAACCTAACTCTTACACATACCTTAACCCTAACCCAAACACTAACCCTAAACCTAACTCTAATCCCTAACCCTAATCCTACCCTACCCTATCCCTAACCCTAACACTAACACTACCAGCTAACCCTAAACCTAGCCCTAACCCTAACCCTTACCATTTCCCTAACCCTAACCCTAACCCTAACCCAAACCCTATCTCTAACCTGCACCCTAAACCTAACCCGAACCCTTACCCTTACCCTAACCGTAACACTAAACCTAAACCTAACCCTAATCCTAACCCTAACCCTAACCCTAAACCTAAACTTACCCCTAACCCTAACTCTAACCCTTACCCTAACCCTAACCCTAACCCAACCCTAACCCGTACACTAACCCTAACTCTAAACCTAAGCCTAACCCTAACCTTAAACTTAACCCTAACCCTAACCCTAACACTTACCCTTACCCTAACCCTAACCCTAACACTTACCCTAACCATAACCCTAAACCTAAACTTAACACTAACCCTAACACTAACCCTTATCCTTACCCTAACACTAACACTAACCCTAACACTTACCCTAACCCTTATCTTTACCCTAACCCTAACCCTAACCCTAACCCTAACCCTAACCCTAACCCATACCCTTACCCTAACCTAACCCTAACCCTAACCCTAACACTTACCCTTACACTAAACCTAACCCTAAACCTTACCCTAACCCTACCCCTCACCCTAACCCCTAACCCTAACCCTAACCCTAACACTAAACCTAACGCTTACAATTACCCTAACTCTAACTCTAACCCTTACCCTAACCCTAACCCTAACCCCTAACCCTTACCCTAACCTTAACCCTAACCCTTACCCTAACCCCAAACCTAAACCTAAACCTCACACTAATCCTAACGCCAAACCTAACCCTAACCCTAAACTTAACCCTAACCCTAACCCTAATCCTAAACCTTACCCTTACCCTTACCCTAACCCTAACCCTACCCCTAACCCAAACACTTACCCTTACCCTAAGCCTAACCCTAACACTAACCCTAACTTTTACCCTAAACCTAACCCTAACCCTAAACTTAACCCTAACCCGTACCCTAACCCCTAACCCTAAACCTTACCCTAACCCTAACCCTAACCCTTACCATTACCCTAACCCTAACCCTAACCCTAACCCTAATCTTAACCCTGACCCTAACCATTAACATAACCCTAACCCTAAATCAAACCCTAAACCTAACCCTAACTCTAACTCCTATCCTTACCCTAACCCTAAACCTAAACCTAACCCTAAACCTAACTCTAACCCTAACCCTTACCGTTATCCAAACCCTAACCCTAACCCTAACCCCTAATCCTAACCCTATCCCTGACCCTAACACTTACCCTTATCCTAACCCTAACCCTAACCTTAACACTAACTCTAACACTTACCCTTACCCTAACACTAACCCTATCCCTAACACTTACCCTTACCCTAACCCTAACCCTAACCCTAACCTTTACCCTAACCCTAACCCTAAACCCTAACCCTAACCCTAACCCTAACTCTAACCTTTCCCCTTCCCCTAACCCTAACCCTCACCCTTACACTAAACCTAAACCTAACCGTAATCTTAAACCTATCCCTAACCCTAAACACTAACCCTAACCCTAACCCTAAATCTAACTCTTCCCATTCCCCTAACCCTAACCATCACCCTTACACTAAACCTAACCCTAACCTTAAGCGTAAACCTATCCCTAACCCTAAACACTAACCCTAACACTAAACACTAACCCTAACTCTAACCCTAACACTCACCTTAACCTAACCCTAACCATAACCATTACCCTAACCCTAAACCTAACCTTAACCCTTACCCTTACCCTAACCCTAACCCTAACCTTAACCCCAACCCTAAACCAAACCTAGCCCTGAACCTTATCCTACCCCTACTCCTAAACCTAACCCTAACCCTAACCCTAACCCTAACTTTACCCTAACCCTAACCCTTACCCTCACCCTAACCCTAACCCTAACCCTTATCCTTACCCTAACCATAACCCTAATCCTAACACTTAACCATACCCTAACCCTAACCATAACCCTAACCCTTACCCTAACCCTAACCCTAACCCTAACAGTTAACCTTACCCTAACCCTAACCCTAAACCTAACACTTAACCTTACCCTAACCAGAACCATAACCCTAACCCTTACCCTAATCCTAACCCTAACCCTAACCCTAACAGTTAACCTTACCCTAACACTAAGCATAACACTAACCCTTACCCTAACCCTAACCCTAACCCTGACCCTAACCCTAACCTTACGCTAACCCTAAAACTTCCCCTAAAACTAACACCTAACCCTAACCCTAACCCTACCCCTTACCCTTACCCTAACCCTAACCCTAAACCTTAACCTTACCATAACCCTAACTCTAAACTTAACCCTAAACCTAACACTAACCGATACCCTAACCCTAACTCTAACCCCTAACCCTAACCCTAACCCTTACCCTAACCCTAAAACTAAGCCTAACCCTAACCCAAAACTTAACCCTAACCCTAAACGTAACCCTAACCCTTACCCTTACACTAACCCTAACCCTAAACCTAAGCCTAACCCTAACCTTAAACTTAACCCTAACCCTAACCCTAACACTTACCCTAACCCTAACCCTAACACTTACCCTAACCATAACCCTAAAACTAAACTTAACACTAACCCTAACACTAACCCTTACCCTTACCCTAACCCTAACTCTAACCCTGACACTTACCCTAAACCTTATCGTTACCCTAACCCTAACCCTAAAACTAACCCCAACCCTAAACCATACCCTTACCCTAACCTAACCCTAACCCTAACCCTTACACTTTCCCTTACACTAAACCTAACCCTAAACCTTACCCTAACCCTACCCCTCACCCTAACCCCTAACCCTAACCCTAACCCTAACACTAACCCTAATGCTTACCGTTACCCTAACCCTAACTCTAACCCTTACACTAACCCTAACCCTAACCCCTAACCCTAACCCTTACCCTTACCTTAACCCTAACCCTTACCCTAACCCCAACCCTAACTTGAACCCTAACCCCTAACCCTAACTCTAACCCTAAGCCCAAACTTAACCCTAATCCTAACCCTAACCCTTACCCTAACCCTAACCCTTACCCTAACCCTTACCCTTCCCCTAACCCTAACCCTAACCTTAACCCCAACCCTAAACCAAACCAAACCCTGACCCTTATCCTACCCCTACTCCTAAACCTAACCCTAACCCTAACCCTAACCCTAACTTTACCCTAACCCTAACCCTTACCCTCACCCTAACCCTAACCCTAACCCTTATCCTTACCCTAACCATAACCCTAAACCTAACACTTAACCATACCCTAACCCTAACCATAACCCTAACCCTTACCCTAACCCTAACCCTAACCCTAACAGTTAACCTTACCCTAAACCTAACCCTAAACCTAACACTTAAACTTACCGTAACCCTAACCATAACCCTAAACCTTACCCTAATCCTAACCCTAACCCTAACCCTAACAGTTAACCTTACCCTAACCCTAAGCATAACACTAACCCTTACCCTAACCCTAACCCTAACCCTGACCCTAACCCTAACCCTAACCCTAACCCTAACCCTAACCCTAACTCTAAACTTAACGCTAAACCTAACACTAACCGAAACCCTAACCCTAACTCGAACCCCTAACCCTAACCCTAACCCTTACCCTAACCCTAAAACTAAGCCTAACCCTAACCCAAAACTTAACCCTAACCCTAAACCTAACCCTAACCCTTACCCTTAAACTAACCCTAACCCTAACCCTAACCCTAACCCTAACCCTAACACTTACCCTAACCCTAACCCTAACACTTACCCTAACCATAACCCTAAACCTAAACTTAACACTAAACCTAACACTAACCCTTACCCTTACCCTAACCCTAACTCTAACCCTAACACGTACCCTAACCCTTATCGTTACCCTAAACCTAACCCTAAACCTAACCCCAAACCTAACCCATACCCTTACCCTAACCTAACCCTAACCCTAACCCTAACACTTACCCTTACACTAAACCTAACCCTAAACCTTACCCTAACCCTACCCCTCACCCTAACCCCTAACCCTAACCCTAACCCTAACACTAACCCTAACGCTTACCCTTACCCTAACCCTAACTCTAACCCTTACACTAACCCTAACCCCTAACCCTAACCCTTACCCTAACCTTAACCCTAACCATTACCCTAACCCCAACCCTAACTTGAACCCTAACCCCTAAACCTAACTCTAACCCTAAGCCCAAACTTAACCCTAAACCTAACCCTAACCCTTACCCTAACCCTAATCCTAACCCTAACCCTAACCCTAACCCTAACACTTACCCTAACCCTAACCCTAAACCTAACACTCTTACCCTAACCCTAACCCTGACCCTAACCCTAACCCTTACCCTAACCCTGACCATAACACTAACCCTAACCCTTACTCTTACCCTAACCCTAATAACAAACCTAACACTTAGCCTAACCCTAAACTTTACCCTTACCATAAACCTAAACCTAACCCTTACCCAAACCCTAAACCTAACCCTAACCCTAACCCTACCCCTAAACCCTCACCCTAACCCTAAGCGTAAACCTAATCTTACCCTAACCATAAACTTAAACCTAACCCTAACCCTAAACCCTAACTCTAACCCTTACCCTAACCCTTAACATTACCCTAACCCTAACCCTAACCTTAACCATAAACCTAACACTAACCTAACCCTAAACCTTACCCTAACCCTAACCCTACACCTAACCCTTTCCCTAACCCTTACCATTACCCTAACCCTAACCTAAACATAACCCTAACCCTAACCCTTACCCTAAACCTAACTCTAACCTTAACCCTAACCCTTACCCTTACCCTAACCCTAACCCTAACCCTAACCCTAACCCTAACCCTTAACCTTACCCTAAACCTAACCCTAACCTTAATGCTAATCCTAACCCTAACCTAACCATAACCCTTACCCTAACCCTAACCCTAACCCTAATCCTTACCCTAACCCTAACCCTAAGCCTAACCCTTACTCTATCCCTAACCTTAACCCTAACCCTAACCCTAACACTAAACCTTACCCTTACCCTTACCCTAACCCTGACACTAACCCTAACATTTACCTTTACCTTAACCCTAACCCTAACCCTAAACCTAACTCTTATACTTGCCCTAACCCTAACCCAAACAATAACCCTAACCCTTACCCTTACCCTAACAATAACCCTAACCCTAACTTTAACCCTAACCCTTACCCTAACACTAACCCTTATCGTTACCATAACCCTAACCCTAACCCTAACACCTATACTTTAACCTATACCTAACCCTAAACTTAACCTTATTTAACATAACCCTAACCCCAAACCTACCCCTAATCCTAACCCTAACCATTACCCTAACCCTTGCCCTAACCCTAACCCTAACCCAAACACCTATCCCTTAACCTAACCCTAACCCTAAAACTTACCCTTATACTAACGCTAACCCTAACCCTAACCCTAACCCTAAACCTAAACCTAACCCTAACTCTAAGCCTTACACTTACCCTAACCCTAACCCTAACCCTAACCCCTAACCCTAACCCTAACACTAAACCTTACCCTTACCCTAACCCTAAACCTAACCCCTAACCCTAAACCTAACCCTAACCCTAACCTTAAACCTAACCCCAACACTAACCCTAACCCTAACCCTTTCCCTTAACCTAACCCTAACCCTAAACCTAACCCTTACCCTTACCCTAAACCTAACCATAACCCTAACCCTAACATCTAACCCTAACCGGAACCCTAACCCTAACCCTAACCCTAACCCTAACCCTTTCCCTTACCCTAACCCTAACCCTAAACCTAACCCTTACCCTTACCCTAAACCTAACCCTAACCCTAATCCTAACCCTAACACCTAACCCTAACCCTAACCCTAAACCTATCCCTAAACTTAAACCTAACCCTAATGCTAACCCTAACACGAACCCTTACCCTAACCCTAACCCTCACCCTAACCCTTACCCTTACCCTAAACCTAACCCTAACCCTAACCCTAACCCTAACACCTAACCCTAACCCTAACCCTAATCCTAACCCTAAACTTAAACCTAACCCTAACACTAACCCTAACACGAATCCTTACCCAAACACTAACCCTCACCCTAACCCTTACCCTTAACCTAACCCTAACCCTAAACCTAAACCTAACCCTAAACTTAACCCTAAACCTAACCCTAACTCTAACCCTAACCCTAAACCTTACAGTAACCCTAACACTAAAACTAACCCCTAACCCTAACCCTAACCCTAACCCTTACCCTTACCCTAACCCTAACCCTAACCTTAATGCTAATCCTAACCCTAACCTAACCATAACCCGTACCCTAACCCTAACCCTAACCCTAATCCTTACCCTAACCCTAACCCTAATCCTTACTCTTTCCCTAACCCAAACCCTAACCCTAAACCTTACCCTTAAACTTACCCTACTCTAAACATAACCCTGACCCTTACCCTTTCCTTAACTCTAACCCTAACCCCAAACCTAACCCTTACATTGCCCTAACCCTAACCCTAACCGTACCCCTATCCCTAACCCCAAACCTAACCCCAAACCTAACCCTAACCCTAACCCTAACCCTTAACCTAACCCTAACCCTAACCCTAAACCTAACCCTTACCCTAACCCTAAACCTTACCCTAACCTAACCCTAAACCTTAACCTTACCCTACACCTAACACTTACCCTAACCCTAACCCGAACCCTAACCCCTAACCCTAACCCTAAACCTCACCCTAACGTTAAACCTAACCCTAACCATTACCCTTATCCTAACCCTAACACTAACCCTAACACTAACCCCTAACCCTAACCCTAACCCGAACCCAAACCTAACCTTTACCCTAACCCTAAACCTAACCCTAACCCTTACCCCAACCCTAACCAGAACCCTAAACCTTACCCTTTCCCTAACCTAACCCTAACCCTAACCCTAAAACTAACCCTAACCCTAACCCTTACCCCTAACCCTTACCCTAAAACTAACCCTAATCCTAACCCCTAACCCTAACCCTAACACTAACACTAACCCTAACCCTTACCCTTATCCTAACCCTAACCCTAACCCTAAGCCTTACCCTAACCCTAACTCTAACACTTACCCTAACCCTAACCCGAACCCTAACGCCTAACCATAACCCTAACCCTCACCCTAACCCTAACCCTAACCCTAACCCTTATCCTTACCCTAACCCTAAGCCTAAACCTAACCTTAACCCTAACCCTATCCCTAACCCTTACCTTTACCGCAACCCTAACCCCTAACCCAAACCCTAACCTTACCCTTACCCTAAACCTAAACCTAACCCTAACCGTAAACCTTACCCTTACCCTAAACCTAACCCTAACCCTAACCGTAACCCTAACCCTAACCCGAACCCTAACCATTACTCTTACCTTAACCCTAACCTTAACCCTAACTCTAACCCCTAACCCTAAACCTTACCCTTACCCTAACCCTAACCCTAACCCTAACCCCTAACCCTAACGCAAGCCCTAACCCTAACCCTTACCATTTCCCTAACCCTAACTTTAACCCTAACCCAAACCCCAACCCTAACCTTAACTCTAACCCTAACCCTAAATCTTACCATTACCGTAACCCCAACCCTAAACCTAAACCTAAACTTAATCCTAAACCTAACCCTAAACCTAAACTTAAACTTAACCCTAACACTCACCCTATACCTAACCCTTACCCTTACTCTAACTCTAACCCTTACCCTAACCCTAACCCTAACCCTAACCGTAACAGTAACCCTAAACCTAACACTTACCCTTACCCTAACCCTAACTCTAACCCAAATACTTACCCTAACCCTAACCATTACCCTTACCCTAACCCTAACTCTAACCCTTACCCTTACCCTTACCCTACCTAAACCCTATCCCTAAACCTAACCCTAAACCTAACACTTACACTTATCCTAACGCTAAACATAAGCATAACCCTAACCTTAAACCTAACCCTAACCCTAACACTAACCCTTACACTTACCCTAACCCTAACCCTAACACTTACCCTTACCCTAACCCTAACCCTAACCCTTACACTAACCCTAACCCTAACCCTAACCCCTAATCCTAACCCTAACACTAACACTAACCCTAACCCTTAACCTTACCCTAACGCTAAACCTAACCCTAACCCCTAAACTAACCCTAAACCTAACCCTTACCCTAACCCTAATCCTAACACGAAGCCTAACCCCTAACCCTAAACCTAACACTCACCCTAAGCCTAACCCTAACCCTTACCCTTACAGTAACCGTTACCCTTACACTAACCCTAACCCTAAACCTAACCCGAAAACTTACCCTTACCCTAAACCTAACCCTAACCCTTACCCTTACCCCAAACCTAACCCTAACCCTAACCCTTATCCTTACGTTAACCCTAACCCTAACACTAACACTAAATCTAACACTTAACCCTAAGCCTAAACCTTACCCTTACCATAACCCTAACCCTAACCCTAAACCTTACCCTAAGCCTAACACTAACCCTAACCATACCATAACCCTAACCCTAACCCGTACACTTAACCTAACCCTAACCCTAACTCTCACACTTACTCTTACCCTAACCCTAACCCTGAGCCTCACCCTAACATTACCCTAACACTAACCCTAACACTAAACACTAACCCTAACCCTAACCCTTACCCTTACAGTAACCCTTACCCATACCCTAACCCTAACCCTAAACCTAACCCCGAACCCTAACCCTAACCCTAACCCTAACCCTAAACCTTACCTAACCCTAACCCTAACCTTAACCCTAACCATACCGTAACCCTAACCCTAACCCTAATATTAGCCCTAACCCTAACCCCTAACCCTTACCCTAAAACTAACTCTAATCCTAACCCCTAACCCTGACACTAACCCTAACCATAACCATAACCCTTACCCTAACCCTAACCCTCACCCTTACTGTAAAACTAACCCTAACCTTAACACTTAACCATAACCCTAAACCTAACACTAACCCTAAACCTTACCCTTACATTAACCATAACCCTAACCCTAACCCTTACCCTAACCCTAACCCTAACCCTTACCCTAACCCTAACCCTACCCGAACCATAACCCTTAACCCTAACCCTAACCCTCGCCCTAAACCTAACCCTAACCCTAAGCCTTATTCTTACCCTAAACCTAACCCTAAACCTAACCTTAACCCTAACCCTAGCCCTAACCCTTACCCTTACCCTAAAACTAACCCTAACCCAAACAGTAACCCTAACTCTAACCCGAACCCTAACCCTTACCCTTACCTTAACCCTAACCTCAACCCTAACTCTAACCCCTAACCCAAAACCTTACCCTTACCCTAACCCTATCCCTAACCCTAACCATAACCCCTAACCCTAACCCTAGCCCTAACCTTAACTCTAAACCTAATCCTAACTCTTACCCTTACCGTAACCCCAATCCTAAACCTAAACCTAACCTTAACCCTAACCCTAACCCTAACCCTAAACCTACACTTAACCCTAACCCTCACCCTAAACCTAACCCTTACCCTTACCCTAACGCTAACCTAACCCTTACTCTAACCCTAACCCTAACCATAACCCTAACACTTACCCTTACCCTAACTCCAACCCTAACCCTTATCCTAACCCTAACCCTAACCCTAACCCTAAGCAAAACCTAACCCTAAAACTTACCCTTATCCTAACGCTAACCCTAACATTAACCCTAACCCTAAACCTAAGTCTAACCCTAACCCTAACCCTAACCCTAACGCTAACCCTAAACCTTTCCATAACCCTAACTCTAACCCTAACCCTAACCATACCCTAACCCTAACCCTAACCCTAACCCTAACCCTAGCCCTAACCCTAACTCTTACCCTTACCATTACCCTAACCATAACCCTAACCCTAACCCTTACCCTTACCCTAAACCTAACCCTAACTTAATGCTAATCCTAACCCTAACCTAACCATAACCTTACCCTAACCCTAACCCTAATCCTTACCCTAAACCTAACCCTAACCCTTACTCTATCCCTAACCTTAACTCTAACCCTAACCCTAACCCTAAACCTAACCCTTACACTTGCCCTAACCCTAACCCAAACCCTAACCCTAACCCTTACCCTTACCCTAACCCTAACCCTAACCCTAACTTTAACCCTAACCCTTACCCTAACCCTAACCCTAACCTTAACCCTTACCCTTACCCTAACCCTAACCCTAACCCTAACACCTATGCTTAACCTGTACCTAACCCTAAACTTAACCTTATTTAATCTAACCCTAACCCCAAACCTACCCCTAACCCTAACCCTAACCCTAACCCTAACCTAACCCTAACCCCAAACCTACCCCTAATCCTAACCCTAATCCTTACCCTAACCATTGCCCTAACCCTTACCCTAACCTAAACACCTATCCCTTAACCTAACCCTAACCCTAAAACGTACCCTTATACTAACGCTAACCCTAACCCTAACCCTAAACCTAAACCTAACCCTAACCGTAACCCTAACCCTAACCCTAACCCTAAACTTTACCCTTACCCTAACCCTAAACCTAACCCCTAACCCTAAACCTAACCCTAAACCTAACCCTAACCCTAACCCTAACCTTAAACCTAACCCCAACACTAATCCTAACCCTAACCCTTACCCTGACCCTAACCCTAACCGTAACCCTTACCCTTACCCTAACCCTAACCCTAAACCTAACCCTTACCCTTACCCTAAGCCTAACCATAACCCTAACCCTAACCCCTAACACTAACCCTAACCCTAAAACTTAACCTTACACTAACCCTAACCCTAACATCTACCCCTAACCCTAATCCTAACCCTAAACTTAAACCTAACCCTAACACTAACCCTAACACGAATCCTTACCCAAACACTAACCCTCACCCTAACCCTTACCCTTAACCTAACCCTAACCCTAAACCTAAACCTAACCCTAACCTTAACCCTAAACCTAACCCTAACTCTAACCCTAACCCTAAACCTTACAATAACCCTAACACTAACCCTAACCCCTAACCCTAACCCTAACCCTAACCCTTACCCTTACCCTAACCCTAACCCTAACCTTAATGCTAATCCTAACCCTAACCTAACCATAACCCTTACCCTAAACCTAACCCTAACCCTAATTCTTACCCTAACGCTGACCCTAACCCTTACTCTTTCCCTAACACAAACCCTAACCCTAAACCTTACCCTTACCCTTACCCTAACCCTAAACATAACCCTAACCTTTACCCTTTCCTTAACTCTAACCCTAACCCCAAACCTAACCCTTACATTGCCCTAACCCTAACCCTAACCGTACCCATATCCCTAACCCCAAACCTAATCCTAACATTAACCCTAACCCTATCTCTTACCCTTAACCTAACCATAACCCTAACCCTAACCCTAACCCTAACACTTACTCTTACCCTAACCCTAACCCTAACCCTTAACCTAACCCTAACCTAACCCTAAACCTAACCCTTACCCTAACCCTTACCCTTACCTAAACCTAAACCCTACCCTAACCCTACACCTAACCCTTACCCTAACCCTAACCCGAACCCTAACCCCTAACCCTAACCCTAAACCTCACCCTAACTTAACCCTAAACCTAACTCTTACCCTAATCCTAACCCTTACCCTAACCTTAACCTAACACTTACCCTAACCTTAACCCAAACCCTAACCCCTAACCCTAACCCTAAACCTCACCCTAACCTTAAACCTAACCCTAACCCTTACCCTTATCCTAACCCTAACCCTAACCCTAACACTAACCCCTAACCCAAACCCTAACCCTAACCAAAACCCAAACCTAACCTTTACCCTAACCCTAACCCTAACCCTTACCCCAACCCTAACGAAAACCGTAAACCTTACCCTTTCCCTAACATAACCCTAACCCTAACCCTAAAACTAACCCTAACCCTAACCCTTACCCGTAACCCTTACCCTAAAACTAACCCTAATCCTAACCCCTAACCCTAACCCTAACCCTAACCCTAACCATAACCATAACCCTTAACCTAACCCTAACCCTAACCCTTACCCTAAAACTAACCCTAACCCTTACCCTTACCCTAACCCTAACCCTAACCCTAAGCCTTACCTAACACTAACTCTAACCCTTACCCTAACCCTAACGAAAACCCTAACCCCTAACCACAACCCTAATCCTCACACTAACCATAACCCTAACCCTAACCATTATCCTTACCATAACCCTAACCCTAAACCTAACCTTAACCCTAACCCTATCCCTAACCCGTACCTTTACCGTAACCCTCACCCCTAACCCAAACCCTAACCTTACCCTTACCCTAAACCTAAACCTAACCCTAAACCTAAACCTTACCCTTACCCTAAACATAACCCTAACCCTAACTGTAACCCGAACCCTAACCCGAACCCTAACCATTACTCTTACCTTAACCCTAACCTTAACCCTAACTCTAACCCCTAACCCTAAACCTTACCCTTACCCTAACCCTAAACCTAACCCTAACCCAAACCCCTAACCCTAACCCTAGCCCTAACCCTTACCATTTCCCTAACCCTAAATTTAACCATAACCCACACCCTAACCCTAACCTTAACTTTAACCCTAACCGTAAATCTTACCCTTAACGTAACCCCAACCCTAAACCTAAACCTAAACTTAATCCTAAACCTAACCCTAAACCTAAAACTAAATTTAACCCTAAGACTCACCCTAAACCTAACCCTTACCCTTACCTTAACCCTAACTCTAACCCTTACCCTAACCATAACCCTAACACTTTCCCTAATCCTAACCCTTACCCTTACCTAACCCTAACTCTAACCCAAATACTTACAATAACCCTAACCCTAAACCTAAACCCTATCCCTAAACCTAACCCTAACCCTAACACTTACACTTATCCTAATGCTAACCGTAACCATAACCCTAACCCTAAACCTAACCCTAACCCTAACACTAACCCTTACACTTACCCTAACCCTAACCCCTAATCCTAACCCTAACCCTAACACTAACCCTAACCCTTAACCTTACCCTAACGCTAAACCTAACCCTAACGCTTCAACTAACCCTAAACCTAACATTTAACCTAACCCTAAACATAACACAAAGCCTAACCCCTAACCCTAAACCTAACACTCACCCTAAGCCTAACCCTAATCCTTACCCTTATAGTAACCATTACCCTTACCCTAACCCTAACCCTAACCCGAAACCTTACCCTTACCCTAACCCTAACCCTAACCCTTACCCTTACCCTAAACCTAAACCTAACCCTAACCCTTATCCTTACGCTAACCCTAACCCTAACCCTAATCCTAAATCTAAAACTGAACCCTAAGCCTAAACCTTACCCTTACCCTTACCCTAACCCTAACCGTAACCATAACCCTAAACCTTACCCTAACCCTAACCCTAACCCCAACCCTAACCATACCCTAACCCTAACCCGTACCCTTAACCTAACCCTAAACCTAACCCTAACTCTCACACTTACCCTTACCCTAACCCTAACCCTGACCCTAACCATAACTTTACCCTAACAATAACCCTAACCCGAACCCTAAACCTAACCCCGAACCCTAAACCTTACCCTAACCCTAACCCTAACCTTAACCCTAACCATACCCTAACCCTAACCCTAACCCTAACACTAGCCCTAACCCTAACCCCTAACCCTTACCCTAAAACTAACTCTAAACCTAACCCCTAACCCTGACCCTAACCCTAACCATAACCCTAACCCTTACCCTAACCCTAACACTAACCCTTACTCTAAAACCAACGCTAACCTTAACACTTAACCATAACCCTAAACCTAGTGCTAACCCTAACCCTTACCCTTACCCTAACCGTAACCCTAACCCTAACCTTTACCCTAACCCTAACCCTAACCCTTACCCTAACCCTAACCCTACCCGAACTCTAACCCTTAACCCTAACCCTAACCCTCACCCTAACCCTAACCCTAAGATTTATTTTTACCCTAACCCTAACCCTAAACCTAACCTTAACCCTAACCCTAGCCCTAACCCTTACCCTTACCCTAACTCTAACACCTAACCCTAACCCTAACCCTAACCCTAACCCAAAACTAACACTAACCCTAACCCTTACCCTTACCCTAAACCTAACCCTTACCCTTACCCTAACTCTAACACCTAACCCTAACCCTAACCTTACCCTTACCCTAAACCTAACCCTAACCCTAACCGTAACTCTAACCCTAACCCGAACCCTAACCCTTACCCTTACCTTAACCCTAACCTCAACCATAACTCTAACCCCTAACCCAAAACCTTACCCTTACCCTAACCCTAACCCTAACCCTAACACTAACCCTAAACCTAAACCTCACCCTAACCCTTACCCTAACACTAAACCTAAGCCTAACCATAACCCTAAACTTAAGCCTAACCCTAACCCTAACCCTAACCCTAACCCTTACCCTAACCCTAACCCTCACCCTAACCCTTACCCTTACCCTAACCCTAACCCTAAACCTAACCCTAACCCTAACATTAACCCTTACCCTAACCCTAAACCTAACCCTTACGCTAACCCTAAGCCTAACCCGAAGCCTAAACCCTACCCTAAACCTAACACTCACGTTAACCCTAACCCTAACCCTTACCCTTACAGTAACCCTTTCCCTTACCCTAACCCTAACCCTAACCCTAACCCGAAACCTTACTCTTACCCTAACCCTAACCCTAACCCTATCCATAACCCTAAACCTTACCCTTACAGTAACCCTTACCCTTACCCTAACCCTAATCCTAAACCTAACCCCTAACCCTAACCCTAACCCTAACCCTAAACCTTACCCTAATCCTAACCCTAACCCTTACACTAACCCTAACCCTAACACTAGCCCTAACCCTAACCCCTAAACCTTACCCTAAAACTAACCCTAATCCTAAACCCTAACCCTACCCCTAACCCTAACCATAACCATAACCCTTACCCTAACCCTAACCCTAACCCTTACCCTAAAACTAACCCTAACCTTAACTCTTAAGCATAACCCTAAAACTAACACTAACCCTAACCCTTACCCTTACCCTAACCCTAAACCTTACCCTAACCCTAACCCTAACCCTTACACTAACCCTAACCCTAACCCGAACGCTAAACCCTAACATTAACCCTAACCCTCACCCTAACCCTAACCCTAACCCTAAGCCTTATCCTTACCCTTACCCTAATCCTAAACCTAAACCTAACCTTGACCCTAACCCTAGCCCTAACCCTTACCCTTACCCTAACCCTAACACCTAACCCTAAACCTAAACCTTACTCTTACCCTAAACCTAACCCTAACCCTAAACCTTACTCTTACCCTAAACCTAACCCTAACCCTAACCATAACCCTAACCCTAACCCGAACCATAAACCTTACTCTTACCTTAACACCAAACTTAACCCTAACTCTAACCATTAACCCTAAACCTTACACATACCCTAACCCTAACCCTAACCCTAACACCTAACCCTAACGCTAGCCCTAACCTTAAGTCTAACAATAACCCTAACTCTTACCCTTACCGTAACCCCCACCCTAAACCTAAACCTAACCTTAATCCTAACCCTAACCCTAACCCTAAACCTAAACTTAACCCTAACCCTCACCCTAAACCTAACCCTTACCCTTACCCTAACCCTAACCTAACCCTTACTCTAACCCTAACACTTACCCTTACCATAACTCCAACCCTAACCCTTATCCTAACCCTAACCCTAACCCTAACCCCAACCCTAACCCTTACCCCAACCGTAACCCTAACCCTAATCCTAACACTTACCCATACCCTAACCCTAACCCTATCCCTAAGCAAAACCTAACCCTAACACTTCCCCTTATCCTAACGCTAACCCTAACCCTAAACCTAACTCTAACCCTAACACTATCCCTTACACTTACCCTAACACTAACCCTAACACTTACCCTTACCCTAACCCTAACCCTAACCCTTATCCTTACCTTAACCCTAAACTTAACACTAACCCTAAATCTAACACTTAACCCTAACCCTAACCCTTACCCTAACCCTAACCCTAAACCTAACCCTAACCCTAACGCTAACCCTAAACCTTTCCATAACCCTAACTCTAACCCTAACCCTAACCATACCCTAACACTAACCCTAACCCTAGCCCTAAGCCTAACCCCTAACCCTTACCCTAAAACTAAACCTAATTCTAACCCCTAACCCTAACCCTAACCCTATCCATAACCATAACCCTTACCCTTTACCTAACCCTAACCCTAACCCTTACACTAACCCTAACCCTAACCCGAACGCTAACCCCTAACCCTAACCCTAACCCTCACCCTAATTCTAACCCTAACCCTAAGCCTTATACTTACCCTAACCCTAACCCTAACGCTAAACCTAACCTTAACCCTATCCCTAGCCCTAACCCTTACCCTTACCCTAACCCTAACACCTAACCCTAACCCTAAAACTTACCCTTACCCTAAACCTAACCCTAATCCTAACCCTACACATAACTCTACCCCTAACCCTAACCCTAACCCTAACCCTACACCTACCTCTACCCCTACCCCTAACCCTAATCCTAATCCTACCCCTACCCTTACCCCTCCTCCTACACCTAACCCTAACCCCACCCCTAACCCAATCCCTAACCCTAGCCCTAGCCCTAACCCTAACCCTACCCCTACCCTTAACATTAACCCTAACTCTAACCCTAACCCTACACCTAACCATAACCCTAACCCTAAACCTAACCCTAACTGTAACTCTTACCCTTACCCTAACCCTATCCCCAAAATTAACCCTAACCCTAACCCGAACCCTTTCGCTAAACCTAACCCTATCCCTAACCCTAACTCTTATTCTTACCCTAACCCTAACCAAACCTATCCCTAACCATAACTCTAAACCTTACACTTACCCTAAACCTAACCCTAACTCTTATCCTAACCCTAACCCTAACCCTAACCCTACCCCTAACACTAACTTTAACCCTAAACCTTACCCTTACCCTAACCCTAACCCTAAACCTAACCCTAACCCTTACCCCAAAACTAACCCTAACCCTAACCCTAACCCTTACCCTAACCCTGACCCTAACCC
Organism: Megascapheus bottae; assembly: GCA_024803745.1. Taxonomy (NCBI): domain Eukaryota; kingdom Metazoa; phylum Chordata; class Mammalia; order Rodentia; family Geomyidae; genus Megascapheus; species Megascapheus bottae. The sequence continues at coordinate 149,954 of JANJXV010000343.1, forward strand.
TAACCTTAACCCTTACTCTAACCCTAATCCTAATAACAAAACTAACACTTACCCTAACCCTAAACCTTACCATTACCCTAAACCTAACCCTAAACCTTACCCTAACCCTAAACCTAACCCTAACCCTAACCTTAACCCTAACCCCTAACCCTAACCCTAACCCTAAACCTTAACCTTACCTAACTCTAAACCTAAACCTAACCCTAACCCTAAACCCTAACACTAACCCTAACCCTTAACATTACCCCAACCGTAACCCTAACCTTATCCCTAAACCTAACACTAACCCTAACCCTAAAACCCTAACCCTAACCCTACAGCTAACCCTTACCCTAACCCTTACCATTACCCTAACCCTAACCATAACCCTAACCCTAAACCTAAACCTAAACTTAACCCTAACCCTAACCCTAACCCTAAACCTAAATTTAACCCTAACCCTCACCCTAAACCTAACCCTTACCCTTACCCTAACCCTAACCTAACCCTTACTCTAACCCTAACCCTTACACTTACCCTTACCCTAAATCCAACCCTAACCCTTATCCTAACCCTAACCCTAACCCTAACCCCAACCCTTACCCTTACCCCAACCGTAAACCTAACCCTAATCCTAACACTTACCCAAACCCTAACCCTAACCCTAACCCTAAGCAAAACCTAACCCTAACACTTACCCTTATCCTAACGCTAACCCTAACTCTAACCCTAAACCTAAATCTAAACCTAACACTATCCCTTACACTTACCTTAACCCTAACCCTAACACTTACCCTAAACCTAACCCTAACCCCTAATCCTAACCCTAACCCTAACACTAACCCTAACCCTTAAACTTACCCTAACGCTAAACCTAACCCAAACCCTTACCCTAACCCTAAACCTGACCCTTACGCTAACCGTAACCCTAACCCGAAGCCTAACCCTACCCTAAACCTAACACTCACCCTAACCCTAACCCTAACCCTTACCCTTACAGTAACACTTACCCTTACCCTAACCCTAACCCTAACCCTAACCCGAAACCTTACCCTTACCCTAAACCTAACCCTAACCCTTACACTTACCCTAACCCTAACCCTTATCCTTACCTTAACCCTAACCCTAACCCTAACCCTAAATCTAACACTTAACCCTAAGCCTAAACCTTACCCTTACCCTAAACCTAACCCTAACCCTAACCCTAACGCTAACCCTAAACCTTTCCATAACCCTAACACTAACCCTAACCCTAACCATACCCTAAACCTAACACTAACCCTAGCCCTAACCCTAACCCCTAACCCTTATCCTAAAACTAAACCTAATCGTAACCCCTAACCCTAACCCTAACCCTAACCATAACCCTACCCTTTACCTAACCCTAACCCTGACCCTTACACTAACCCTAACCCTAACCTGAACACTAACCCCTAACCCTAACCCTAAACCTCACCCTAACTCTAACCCTAACCCTAAGCCTTATCCTTACCCTTACCCTAACCCTAACACTAAACCTAACCTTAAACTTATCCCTAGCCCTAACCCTTACCCTTACCCTAACCCTAACACCTAACCCTAACCGTAAAACTTACCCTTACACTAAACCTAACCCTAACCCTAACCCTAACCCTAACCCTAACCCATAACCCTAATTCTAACCCTACCCCTACCGCTCCCCCTCCTCCTACACCTAACCCTAACCCCACCCCTAACCCAATCCCTAACCCTAGCCCTAGCCCTAACCCTAACCCTACCCCTACCCTTAACATTAACCCTAACTCTAACCCTAGACCTACACCTAACCATAACCCTATTCCTAAACCTAACCCTAACTGTAACTCTTACCCTTACCCTAACCCTATCCCCAAAACTAACACTAACCCTAACCCTAACCCTTACGCTTAAGCTAACCCTAACCCTAACCCTAACTGATACTCTTACCCTAACCCTAACCAAACCTATCCCTAACCATAACTCTAAACCTTACACTTACCCTAAACCTAACCCTAACTCTTATCCTAACCCTAACCCTAAACCTAAACCTAACCCCTAACCCTAACTTTAACACTAAACCTTACCCTTACAGTAACCCTAACCCTAAACCTAACCCTCACCCTAACCCTAACCCTTACCCTAACCCTAATCCTCACCCTAACCCTAACCCTAATCCTAAACCTAACCCTAACCTTAACTCTAAACCTTACCCTTACCCTAACCCTAACCCTAACCCTAACTCTAAACCTAACCCTAACCCTAATCCTAACACTTAACCTTACCCTAACCCTAACCCCAAAACTAACCCTAACCCTAACCCTAACCCTTACCTTAACCCTGACCCTAATCCTGACTCTAACCCTAACCCTAACCCTAATAACAAACCTAACACTTAGCCTAACCCTAAACCTTACCCTTACCCTAAACCTAACCCTAACCTTTACCCTAACCCTAACCCTAACCCTAACCCTAACCCCTAACCCTAACCCTAACCCTAAACCTTAACCTTACCTGACTCTAAAACTAAACCTAACCCTAACCCTAAACCCTAAACCTAACATTACCCTAACCCTAACCCTAACCTTAACCCTAAACCTAACACTAACCCCAACCCTAACCCTTACCCTAACCCTAAACCTACAGCTAACCCTCACCCTAACCCTTACCATGACATTAACCCTAACCCTAAACCTAAACCTAACCCTAACCCTAACCCTAACCCTTACCCTAACCCTAAACCTAACCCTAATCCTTACCCTTACCCTAACCCTAAACCTAACCCTAACCCTAACCCTTACCCTTACCCTAAACCTAACCCTAACCTTAATGCTAATCCTAACCCTAACCTAACCATAACCCTTACTCTAACCCTAATCCTAACCCTAACCCTAATCCTTACCCTAACCCTAATCCTAACCCTAACCCTTACTCTATTCCTAACCTTAACCCTAACCCTAAACCTAAACCTAAACCTGACCCTTACCCTAACCCTAACCCTAAACCTATCCCCGAACCCTAACCCTAACCCTAAACCTAAACCTAAACCTTACCCTAACCCTAACCATAACCATAACCCTAACCATACCTTAACCCTAACCCTAACCCTAACCCTAACCCTTACCCTTACCCTAACCTAAACCTAACCCTAACTCTCACACTTACAATTACCCTAACCCTAAACCTGACCCTAACCCTAACCTTACCCTAACCCTAACTCTAACCCTTAACTCTAACCATAACCCTAACCCTTATCCTTATCCTAACCCTAAACCTAACCCTAACCCTAACCCTTACCCTAACCCTAAACCTAACCCTAACCCTACCCATAACTCTACCCCTAACCCTAACCCTAACCCTAACCCTACCCCTACCTCTACCCCTACCCCTAACCCTAATCCTAACCCTACCCCTCCCCGTCCCCCTCCTACTACACCTAACCCTAACCCCACCCCTAACCCTAGCCCTAGCCCTAACCCTAACCCTAACCCTAAATCTTACTCTTAACCTAACCCTAAACTTAATCCTAACCCTAACCCTAACCCTAACCCTTACTCTTACCCTAAACCTAACCCTAACCCTAACCCCTATCCCTTAACCTAAACCTAACCCTAACACTAACCATTATCCTAACGCTAACCCTAACCCTAACACTAACACTTACACTTACCCTAAACCTAACCCTAACACTTACCCTTACCCTAACCCTAACCCTAACACTTATGCTAACCATAACCCTAACCCCTAATCCTAACCCTAACCCTAACAGTAACCCCAACCCTTAACCTTACCTAACGCTAAACCTAACCCTAACCCCTACCCTAACCCTAAACCTAACCCTTACGCTAACCCTAACCCTAACCCGAAGCCTAACCCCTAACCCTAAACCTAACACTCACCTTAACCGTAACCCTAACCCTTACCCTTACAGTAATTCTTACCCTTACCCTAACCCTAAACCTAACCGTAAGCCGAAACCTTACCCTTACCCTAAACCTAACACTAACCCTACCCTTACCCTAACCCTAACCCTAACCCTAAATCTAACACTTAACCCTAAGCCTAAACCTTACCCTTACCCTAACCCTAACACTAACCCTAATCCTAACCCTAACCCTAAACCTTACCCTAAACCTAACCCTAACCATACCCTAAACCTAACCCTAACCCTAACCCTAACCCTTACCTTACCCAAACACTAACCCTAACCCTAACCCTAACACTCACACTTACCCTTACCCTAACCCTAACCCTAACAGTGATCCTAACCCTAACCTTACCCTAACCCTAACCCTATCCCTTAACCCTAACCCTAACCCTAACCCTTAGAGTAACCCTTACCCTTACCCTAACCCTAACCCTAAACCTAACCCTAACCCTAACCCTAACCCTAAACCTTACCTTAACCCTAACCCTAACCCTAACCCTAAACATACCCTAACCCTCACCCTAACCCTAACCCTAACCCAAGCCCTAACCATAACCCCTAATACTTACCCTAAAACTAACCCTAATCCTAACCCCTAACCCTAACCCTAACCCTAACCATAACATAACCCTTACCCTAACCTAAACCTACACCTAACCCTTACCCTTACCCTAACCCTAAACCTAACCCTAACCCTTACCCTAACCCTAACCCTAAACCTTACCCTAACCCTAACCCGAACCCGAACCCTAACCCCTAACCCTAACCCTAACCCTCACCCTAACCCTAACCCTAACCCTAAGCCTTATCCTTACCCTAACCCTAACCCTAAACCTAACCATAACCCTAACCCTAGCCCTAACCCTTACACTTTCCCTAACCCTAACACCTAACCCTAACCCTAAACCTTACCCTTACCCTAAACCTAAACCTAACCCTAACCCTAACCTTAACCCTTACCCTTACCCTAACACTAAACCTAACCCTAACCCTTACCCTAACCCTAACCCTAACCCTTACCCTAACCCTAATCCGAACCCAAACCCTAACTCCTAACCCTAACGGTAACCCTAACCCTAACCCAAACCCTAAACCTTACTCTTACCTTAACCCTAACCTTAACCCTAACTCTAACTCCTAACCCTAAACCTTACCCTTACCCTAACCCTGAACCTAACCCTAACCCCTAACCCTAACCCTAGCCCTAACCTTAACTCTAACCGTAACCGTAACTCTTACCCTTACCGTAACCCCAACCCTAAACCTAAACCTAAACTTAATCCTAACCCTAACCCTAATCCTAAACCTAAACTTAACCCTAAGCCTCACCCTAAACCTAACCCTTATCCTTACCCTAACTCTAACCTAACCATTACTCTAACCCTAACCCTAACCCTAACCCTAACGCCAACCCTTACCCTTACCCCAACCCTAACCCTAACCCTAACCCTAACACTTACCCATACCCTAACCCTAACCCTGACCCTAACCCTAACCTTACTCTAACCTAACAATAACCCTAACCCTAACACCTAACCCTAACCCTAACCCTAACCCCTATCCCTTAACCTAAACCTAACCCTAACACTTACCCTTATACTAACGCTAACCCTAACCCTACCCTAACCCTAACCCTAAACCTAACCCCAACCCTAATACTAACACTTACACTTACCCTAACCCTAACCCTTAAACTAACCCTAACCCTAACCCCTAATCCTAACCCTAACCCTAACACTAATCCTAACCCTTCAACTTACCCTAACGCTTAACCTAACACTAACCCTAAACCTAACCCTTACCCTAACCCTAATCCTAACTGAAGCCTAACCACTAACCCTAAACATAACACTCACCCTAATCCTAACCCTAACTCTTACCCTTACAGTAACCCTACCCTTCCCATAACCCTAACCCTAACCCCAACCCGAAAACGTACCCTTACCCTAAACCTAACCCTAACCCTTACCCTTAACCTAACCCTAACCCTAACCCTACCCATAACTCTAACCCTAACCCAAACCCTAACCCTATCCCTACCCCTACATCTACCCCTACCCCTAACCGTAATCCTAACCCTACCCCTACCCCTACCCCTCCTCCTACACCTAACCCTAACCCCACCCCTAACCCTATCCCTAACCCTAGCCCTAGCCGTAACCCTAACCCTAAACCTACCCCTATCCTTAATAATAACCCTAACTCTAACCCTAAACCTACACCTAACCCTGACCCTAACCGTAACCCTAAACCTAACCCTAACTGTAACCCCTACCCTTACCCTAACCCTAACCCCAAAACAACCCCTAAGCCTAACCCTAACACTAACTCTAAACCTAACCCTAACCCTAACCCTAACCCCCAACCCTAACTTTAACCCTAACCCTTACCCTTACCCTAACCCTAACCCTAAACTGAACCCTAACCCTAACCCTTACCCTAACCCTAATCCTTACCCTAATCCTAACCCTAATGCTAAACCTAACCCTAACCTTAACCCTAAACCTTACCCTTACCATGACCCTAACCCTAATGCTAACTCTAAACCTAACCCTAACCCTAACCCTTACCCTTACCCTAACCCTAACTCCAAACCTAACACTAACCCTAACCCTAACACTTACCCTAACCCTGACCCTAACCCTAACCCTAACCCTTACTCTTACCCTAACCCTAATAACACTTAGCCTAACCCTAAAACTTACCCTTACTCTAAACCTAACCCTAACCCTTACCCTAACCCTAAACCTAACCCAAAACGTAACCCTAACCCTAACCCTAACCCTAAACCTTACACTTACCCTAACCCTAACCCCAAACCTAACCCTAACCCTAACCCTAACACTTACCCTAACCCTGACCCTAACCCTAACCCTAACCCTTACTCTTACCCTAACCCTAATAACACTTAGCCTAACCCTAAAACTTACCCTTACTCTAAACCTAACCCTAACCCTTACCCTAAACCTAAACCTAACCCTAACCCTAACCCTAACCCCTAACCCTAACCCTAACCCTAACCTTAACCTTACCCTAACAATAAACCTAAACCTAACCCTAACCGTAAAGCCTAACCCTAACCCTAACCCTTAACATTGCCCTAACCCTAACCCTAACCTTAACCCTAAATCTAACACTAAACCTAACCCTGACCCTTACCCTAACCCTTATCATTACCCTAAACCTAACACTAAACCTAACCCTAACCCTAACCCTAACCCTTACCCTAACCCTAAACCTAACCCTTACCCTAACCCTAAACCTAACCCTAACCCTTACCCTAACTCTAAACTTAACCCTTACCCTTACTCAAACCCTAAACCTAACCCTCACCCTTACCTTAACCCTAACCCTCACCCCTAACCCTAACCCTAACCATAACCTTAACCTTACATTAACCCTAAACCTAAACCTAACCCTAACCCTAAACCCTAACCCTAACCCTCACCCTAACCCTTAACATTACCCTAACCCTAACCCTAACCTTAACCCTAAACCTAACACTAACCCTAACTCTAACCCTTACCCTAACCCTAACCCTACACCTAACCCTTACCCTAACCCTTACCATTACCCTAAACCTAACCCTAAAGCTAACCCTAATCCTAACCCTAAACCTTACCCTAACCCTAACCCTAACCCTTAC
>JANJXV010000343.1:162500-187500 GCA_024803745.1 Megascapheus bottae
AACCCTAAACCTTACCCTTACCCTCACCCTAACCCTAAACTGAACCCTAAACCTAACCCTTACCCTAACCCTAATCCTTACCCTAACCCTAACCCTAATGCTAAACCTAACCCTAACCTTAACCCTAAACCGTACCTTTACCATGACCCTAACCCTAACGCTAACTCTAAACCTACCCCTAACCCTAACCCTAACCCTTACCCTTACCCTAACCCTAACCCCAAACCTAACCCTAACCCTAACCCTAACACTTACCCTAACCCTGACCCTAACCCTAACCCTAACCCTTACTCTTACCCTAACCCTAATAACACTTAGCCTAACCCTAAAACTTACCCTTACTCTAAACCTAACCCTAACCCTTACCCTAACCCTTACCATTACCCTAACCCTAACACTAAACTTAACCCTAACCCTAACCCTAACCCTTACCCTAACCCTAACCCTAACCCTTACCCTAAACCTAACCCTAACCCTAACCCTAAACCTAACCCTTACCCTTACTTTGACCCTAAACCTAACCCTCACCCTAACCCTAACCCTAACCCTTAACCCTAACAATAACCCTAACCCTCACCCCTAACCCTAACCCTAACCATAACCTTAACCTTACATTAACACTAAACCTAAACCTAACCCTAACCCTAAACCCTAACCCTAACCCTCACCCTAACCCTTAACATAACCCTAACCCTAACCCTAACCTTAACCCTAAACCTAACACTAACCATAACTCTAACCCTTTCCCTAACCCTAACCCTACACCTAACCCTTACCCTAACCCTTACCATTACCCTAAACCTAACCCTAATCCTAACCCTAACCCTTACCCTAACCCTAACCCTAACCCTTACCCTTACCCTAACCCTAACCCTAACCCTAACCCTTACCCTTACCCTAAACCTAACCGTAAACTTAATGCTAATCCTAACTCTAATCTAACCAAATCCCTTACCCTAACCCTAACCCTAACCCTAAACCTTACCCTAAACCTCACCCTAACCCTAACCCTTACTCTATCCCTAACCTTAACCCTAAACCTAAACCTAACCCAAAACCTTACCCTTACCGTTACCCTAACCCTAACACTAACCCTAACACTTACCTTACCTTAACCCTAACCATAACCCTAAACCTAACCCTTACTGTTGCCCTAACCCTAACCCAAACCCTAATCCTAAAACTTAACCTTACCCTAACCCTAACCCTAAACTTAACCCTAACCCTTATCCTAACCCTAACCCTAACCCTAACCCCAACCCCTAACCGTAACCCTAACCCTAACCCTTATCCTTACCCTACCCTAACCCTAACTCTAAACCTAACCCTAACCCCTAATGCTAACCCTAAAACTTACCCTTTCCCTAAACCTAAACCTAACCCTAAACCTAAACCTTACCCTTACCCTAAAACTAAGCCTAACCCTAACCGTAACCCTAACCCTATCCCGAAACCTAACCCTTACTCTTACCTTAACTCTAATCCTAACCCTAACTATAACCCCTAACCCTAAACCTTACCCTTACCCTAACGCTAAGCCTAACGTTAACCCTAACCCTAACCCTAACCCTTACTCTTACCCTAAACCTAACCACAAACCTAACCCTAACCCTAAACCTAACCGTAACCCTAACCCTTACCCTAACCCTAACCTTTACCCGAACCCTAACCACTAACCCTAACCGGAACACTAACCCTAACCCTAACCCTAACCCTAACCCTTATCCTAACCCTAACCCTAACCCCTAACCCTAACTCTAGCCCTAACCCTAACCCTTACCTTATCCCTAACCCTAACCCAAACCCTAACACTAACCTTAACCCTAACCATAACCCTTACCCTTTCCCTAACCCCAACCCTAACCCTAAAACTAACCCTAACCCTTACGCTTATCCTAAGTCTAACCCTAACCCTAACACCTAACCCTAACACTAACCCTAACCCTTACCCTTACCCTACCCTAACCCTAACTCTAAACTTAACCCTAACCCTAACCCTAACACTTACCATAAATCTAAGCCTAATCCTAACCCTAATCCTTACTCTAACCCTAACCTTAACCCTAACCCTTACCCTTACCATAACCTAACACTAACCCTAACCCTGAAACTAACACTAACCCAACCCTAACCCCTAACCCTTACCCTAAACTAACCCTAAACCTAACCCTAACCCCTAACCCTAACCCTAAACCTAATCTTATCCCTAACCCTTACCCTAACACTAACCCTAACCCTTACCCTAAAACTAACCCTCACCCTAACCCCTAACCCTAACCCTAACCCTAACACTAACCCTAACCCTTACCCTAACCCTAACCCTAACCCTAACCCTTACCTTAACCCTAACCCTAACCTTTACCCTAAACCTAACCATAACTCGGACCCTAACCCCTAACCCTAACCCTAACCCTAACACTAACCCTAACACTTACCCTAACCCTAACCCTAACCCTAACCCTTACCTTAACCCTAACCCTAACCTTTACCCTAAACCTAACCATAACTCGGACCCTAACCCCTAACCCTAACCTTAAACCTCACCCTAACCCTAACCCTAACCCTAACCCTTATCCTTACCCTAACCCTAACCCTAAACCTAACCTTAACCCTAACCCTAACCCTAACCCTTACCTTACCCTAAACCTAACCCCTAACACTAACCCTAAAACTTACACTTACCCTAAACCTAACCCTAACCCTAAACCTAACCTTAACCCTAACCCTAACCCTAACCTTACCCTTACCCTAAACCTAACCCCTAACACTAACCATAAAACTTACACTTACCCTAAACCTAACCCTAACCCTAACCCTAACCCTAACCCTAACCCTAACCCTAACCCTTACCCTAACACTTATCCTAACCCAAACCCTAACCCTAACACTAACACTAACCCTTACCCTAACCCTAACCCTAACCCTAACACATACCCTAACCCTAACCATAACCCTTACCCTAATCCTAACCCTAACCCTAACCCTAACACTTACCCTAACCTTAACCCTAACCCTTTCCCTAATCCTAACACTAACCCTAACCCTAACCCTAACACTAACACTAACCATTACCCTTACCATAAACCTAACCCTAACCGTTACCCTAAACCTAACCCTATCCCTAACCCGAAACCATACCCTTATCTTAACCCTAACCCTAACCCTTAAACTTACCCTAACGCTAAACCTAACCCTAACCCTAAACCTAACCCTAACCCTAATACATACCCTTACCCTAACCCTAAACCATACCCTAAACCTAACCCTAACCCTTACCCTTACCCTAACCCTAACCCTAACCTTAACCCAACCCTAAACCTAACCCTAATCCTAACCCTAACCCTTACCCTTACCCTAACCCTAATCCCTAAAACTTACCCTAACCCTAACCCTTACCCTAACCCTAACCCTAACCTTAACCCTAACACTTATCCTTAACCTAATCCTAACCCTAAACCTAACCCTTGCCCTTAACCTAACCCCTAACCCTAACCCTTACCCTAACACTAACCCTAACCCTAATCCTAACACTTACCCTTACCCTAACCTAACCCTAATCCTTACCCTTACCCTTACCCTAACAATAAACCTAACCCTAACACTTACCCTTACCCTTACCCTAACACTAACACCAACCCTAACCCTAAACCTAACCCTAACCCTGCCCCTAACCCTTACCCTTTCCGTAACCCTAACCCTAAACCTAACCCTTAGCTTTACCCTAACCCTAAACCTAACCCTAACCCTAACCCTAACCCTAACCCTAACCCTAACCTTAACCCAACCCTAACCCTAACCCTAACCCTAAACCTTACCCTTACCCTAACCCTAATCCTAACCTTAACCCCAACCCTAAACCTAACCCTAACCCTTACCCTTACCCTACCCCTAACCCTAAACCTAAACCTAACCCTAACCATAACCCTAACTTTACCCTAACCCTAACTCTTAACCTCACACTAACCCTAACCCTAACCCTAAACTTACTCCTAAACCTTACACTTAGCCTAACCCTAACCACAACCCTAACCATAACCCTAACCCTTACACTTACCCTAATCCTAACCCCAAACCTAAACCTAACCCTAACCCTAACCCTAACCCTTAACCTTACCCTAACCCTAATCCTAACCCTAAACCTTACCCTTACCCTAAACCTAACCCTAACCCTTACCCTAACCCTAACCCTTACTCTAACCCTAACCCTAACCCTAAAGTTTACCCTTACCATAACCCTAACCCTAACCCCTAACCATAACCCTAACCCTAACCCTGACCCTAACACTTACCCTTATCCTAACACTAACCCTAACCCTAACCCTTACGATAAACCTAAGCTTAATCCTAACCCTAATCATTACTCTAACCCTAACCTTAACCCTAAACCTTACCCTTACCCTAAGGTAACACTAACCCTAACCCTGAAACTAACCCAAACCCTAACCTAACCCCTAACCCTTACCCTAAAACTAACCCTAACCTAACCCTAACCCCTAACCCTAACCCTAAACCTAATCTTATCCCTAACACTTACCCTAACACTAACCCTAACCCTTACCTTAAAACTAACCCTCACCCTAACCCCTAACCCTAACCCTAACCCTAACACTAACCCTAACCCTAACCCGTACGTTAACCCTAACCCTAACCTTAACCCTAACCCTAACCCTAACCCTAACGCTAACCCTAACGTTAACCCTAAACCTAACCCTAACACTTACCCTTACCCTAACCCTAACCCCAAACCTAACCCTAACCCTAACCCTAACCCTAACCCTAACACTTACCCTAACCCTAACCCGTACCCGAACCCTAACCCTAACCCTAACCTTTACCCTAACCCTAACCCTAACCCTAACCCCTAACCCTAACCCTAGCCCTAACCATAATCCTTAACTTATCCCTAACCCTAACCATGACTCTAACCCTAACCCCTAATCCTTACCCTTACCCTAACCCTAAAACTAAACCTAAACCTAACCCTTACCCTTACCCTAACCCTAAACCTAACCCTTACTCTAAACCTAACCCTAACCCTAACCCTAACACTTACCCTTACCCTAACCCTAACCCTAAACCTTACCCTAAACCTAACGCAAACCCTAACCCCAACACATACCCTTGCCCTAACACTAACCCTAACCCTAACACTTACCCATACCCTAACCCTAACCCTGATCCTAACCCTAACCTTACCCTAACCTAATCCTAACCCTAACACTAACCCCTAACATTAACCCTAACCCTAACCCTAAACCTTACCCTTACCCTAACCCTAACCCTAACTCTATCCCCCAACCCAAACCCTAACCCTAACCAGTACCCTAACCCTAAACCTAAGCCTAACCCCAACCCTAAACTTAACCCTAACCTTAAATCTAAACCTAACCCTTAACCTTACCCTAACCCTTAACCTAACCCTAACCCAAACACTTACCCTTATTCTAAACCTAAACCTAACCCTAAACCTAACCCTAACACTTACCCATACCCTAACCCTAAACCTAAACCTAACCTAACCTAACCCTTACACTTACCCTAACCCTAAACCTAACCCTAACCTTAATCCTAACCCTTTCTCTTACCCTAAATCTAACCGTAACCCTAACCCTAACCCTTACCCTTACCCTAAACGTAACCCTAAGCCTAACCCTAACCCTAAACCTAACCCTAATCCTAAACCTAACTCTTACCCTTACCCTAACCCTAACCCTAACCCTAAACCTACCCCTAACCCTAACCCTAACCTTAACCCTAACACTTACCCTTACCTTAAATCAAACCCTAACCCTAAACCTAACCCTAACCCTTATCCTTACCCTCACCCTAACCCTCAACGTAAACCTAAACCTAACCCTAACCATAACCGTAAACTTCACCCTAAACCTTATCCTTACCCTAACCCTAACCCTAACCCTAACCCTAAGCCTAAATCTAACCCTAACGCTAAACCTAACCCTTACCCTTACCCTAACCCTAACTCTAAACCTAACCTTAACCCTTACCCTAATACTAACCCTAACCCTAAACCTAACCCTTACCCTTACCCTAATCCTACCCCTAACCCTAACCCTAACCCTTACCCTTACCCTTACCCTAACACTATCCCTAACATTAACCCTAACCCTAAACCTAACCCTAACCCTTACCCTTACCCTAACCCTAACTCTGAACCTAAACCCAACAATAACCCTATCCCTAACCCTAACTCTTATCCTTACCCTAACCCTAAACCTAACCCTAACCCTTCAACTAACCCTTACCCTTTCCCTAACCCTAACCCTAATCCTAACACTTACCCTTACCCTAACCCTAAACCTAACCCTAAACCCAACCCTAACCCTAACCCTAACACTAACCTTAACCCAAACCTAAACGTGACCCTAACCCTTACCCTTACCCTAACCCTAACCCTAACCTTAACCCAACCCTAACCCTAACCCTAACCATTACCCTAACACTAACACTAACAATAATCCTTACCCTAACCCTAACCCTAACCCTACCCCTAGTCCTTACCCTTTCCCTAACCCTAACACTAACCCTAACCCTTACCTTACCCTAACCCTAAACCTAGCCCTAAACCTAACCCTAACCCTAACCCTAACACTAACTTTAAACATAACCCAAACCCTAACCCTAACCCTAATCCGTACCATAACCCTAACCCTAACACTAAACCTAACCCTAACAATAACCCTAACCCTAACCGTAACCCTAAACCTAACCCTAACCCTACCCCTAACCCTTTCCCTAACCCTAACCCTAAACCTACCCCTTAGCATTAACCTAACCCTAAACCTTACCCTAACCCTAACCCTAACCCTAACCCTAACCCTAACCTTAACCCAACCCTAACCCTAACCCTAACCCTAACCCTTCCCCTAACCCTAACCCTAACCCTAACCCTAATCTTAAACCTAACCCTATCCCTAAACATAACCCTAACCCTTACCCTTACCCTAACCCTACCCCTAAACTTAACCCTAACCCTAACACTAAGTCTAAACTTAACGCTATCCCTAACCCTAATCCTCCCCATTACCCTAACCCTAACCCTAAACCTATCACTAACCCTAACCCTAACCCTTACCCTTACCCTAAACGTAACCCTAAAACTAACCCTAACGGTAACCCTAAACCCTAACCCTAACCCTAACCCTAATCCTTACCCTTATCCTAACCCTAACACTAACCCTAACACTTACCCTTACCCTAAACCCTACCCTATCCCTAACCCTAACCCTAACCCTTACCCTAACCCTAACCCTAAACCTAACACTAAACCTAAAACTTACCCTTACCCTAAACCTAACCCTAACCCTTACTGTAAACCTAACCCTAACCCTAACCCTAACCCTTCCCCTTATCTTAACCCTAACCCTAAACCTAACCTTTACCCCTACCCTAACGCTAACCCTAACCCTAACCCTAACCCTATCCCTAACCCTAACCCTAAGAAATACCGTTACCTTAACCCTAACCCTAACCTTAACCGTAACCCTAAACCTAACCCTAACCGTTACCCTTAACCATACCCTAACCCTAAACCTAACCGTAACCCTTACCCTTACCCTAACCCTAACACTAACCTTAACGCAACCCGAAACCTAACCCTAGCCCTAAGCCTAACCCTTACACTTACCTTAACCCTAGCGCTAAACCTAACCCTAACCCTAACCATAACACTTACCCTAACCCTAACCCTAATCCTAACTCTAACCCTTACCCTTACCCTAACCTAACCCTAAACCTAACCCTTATCCTAACCCTAACCTAACCTTAACCATAACCCTTATCCTTACCCTAACCCTAACACTAACACTAACACTAAACCTAACCCTAAACCTAAACCTAATCCTTACCCTTACCCTAACCCTAACCCTAACCCTAACCCTTACCCTAAAACTAACCCTACCCTAACCCTAACCCTTAACCTTACCCTAAACCTAACCCGAACCCTTACCCTAACACTAACCATAAACCTAAACCTCACCCTTAAACTTACCCTAACCCTAAACCTAACCCTAACCCTAATCCTAACCCTTTCTCTTACCCTAAACCTAACCGTAACCCTAAACCTAACCCTTACCCTTACCCTAACCGTAACCCTAAGCCTAACTCTAACCCTAACCCTAAACCTACCCCTAACCCTAACCTTAACCCTAACACTTACCCTTACCATAAACCTAACCCTACCCCTAAACCTAAACGTAACACCAACCCTAACCTTAACCCTTACCCTTACCCTAACCCTAACCCTAAACCTAACCCTAACCCTTACCCTTACCCTCACTCTAACCCTCAACATGAACCTAAACCTAACCATAACCATAACCGTAAACTTAACCCTAACCCTTATCCTTACCCTAACCCCAACCCTAACCCTAAACCTAACCCTAAACCTAACCCTAAACCTAAAACTTACCCTTATCCTTACCTTAACCCTAACCCTAACCCTAACCCTTCCCTTACCCTAACGCTAACCCTTACCCTTACATTAAACCTAACCCTATCCTAAACACTTACCCTTACCCTAACCCCATCCCTAACCCTAACCCTAACCCTAACACATACCCTTACCCAAACACTAACCCTATCCCTAATCGTTACCCTAAACCTAAACCTAAACCTAACCCTAACCCTTACCCTAACCCTAACCCTAACCCTAACACTTAACTTTACCCTAACTCTAACCCTAACCTTAACCCCAACCCCAAACCTAACCTTAAACCTAACCCTAACTATTACCCTCACCCTAACCCTCAACATAAACCTAAACCTAACCCTAACCATAACCGTACACTTAACCCTAACCCTTATCCTTACCCTAACCCTAACCCTAACCCTAACCCTAACCCTAAACCTAACCCTAACCCTAAACTCAACCCTAACCCTTATCCTTATCCTAACCCTAACCCTAACCCTAATCCTAAACCTAAACCTAACCCTTACCCTTACCCTAACCCTAACCCTAAACCTAACCCTAACCCTTGCCCTTACCCTAACCCTAACCCTAACCCTAAGCCTTACCCTTACCCTAACACTAACCCTAAAGCTAACCCTAACCCTAAACCTAACCCTAACCCTAACCCTAACCCTAACCCTAACCCTAAACTTAACCCCAAACCTAACCTAACCCTAACCCTAACCCTTACCCTAATACTTACCCTAAACCTAAACCTAACCCTAACCCTAACACTTCCCTAACCCTAACCCTAACCTTAACCCTAACTCTAACCCTAAACTTTACCCTTACCCTAAGCCAAACTCTAACCCTAACCCTTACCCTTACCCTAACCCTAATACTAACCTTAATGCTAACCCTAAGCCTAACCCTTACCCTAACCATAAACCTAACCCTAGTCCTTATCCTAACCCTAACCCTAATGCTAACTCTTACCCTTACCCTATCTTTTACACTAATTCTAACACTTAACCTTACCCTAAACCTAACCCTAACCCTAAACCTAACCCTAACCCTAACACTTAACCCTAACACTAACCCTAACCCTAACACTTACCTTACGCTAACCGTAACCCAAAACCTTACCCTTACCCTAACCCTAACCCTAAACCTAACACTATCCCTAACCCTAACCCCTAACCCTAACCCTAACCCTAACCCTAACACTAACACTTAGCCTAACCCTAACCCTAACCCAAACCCTTACCCTTACCAGAAACTAAACCTAACCTTAAACCCAACCCAAAACCTAACCCTAACCTAACCCTAACCCTAACACTTACCCTTACCCTAACCCTAACCCTAACCTAACCCTTACCCTAACCCTAACCCTAACTCTAACCTTAACACTTACACTTAACCTAACCCTAACCCTAACACTTACCCTAACCCTAACCCTAACCTAACCCTTACCCTAACCCTAACCCTAACTCTAACCCTAACACTTACCCTTACACTAACCCTAACCCTAACACTTACCCTAACACTAACCCTAACCCTTACCCTTACCCTTACCCTAACCCTAAACCTAACTCTAACCCTAACCGTAACCCTAACCCTAACCCTTACCCTAAACCTAACCCTTATGCTAACCCTAACCCTAACCCTCACCCGTACCCTTACCCTAAACCTAACCCTAATCCTAACCCTAAACCTAACCCTTACACTTATCCTAACTCTAACCCTAACCCTAACACTTACCCTTATCGTAAAGCCTACCCTAACCCTAACCCTAACCCTAACCCTTACCCTTACCCTAAACCTAAACCTAACCCTAACCCTAACCCATACCCTTACCCTAAACCTAAACCTAACCCTAACCCTAAAACTTACCCTTACCCTTACCTTAACCCTAACCCTAGCCCTAACCCTTCCCTTACCGTAACGCTAACCCTTACCCATACCTTAACCCTAACCCTTACCCTAACACTAACCCTAACCCTAACCTTAACCCTAACCCTAACACATACCCTTACCCAAACACTAACCCTAACCCTAACCGTAACCCTAAAACTAAACCTAACCCTAACGCTAACCCTAACCCTTTCCCTAACCCTAACCCTAACCCTAACACTTACCTTTACCCTAACCCTAACCCTAACCTTAACCCCAACCCCAAACCTAACCCTAACCCTAACACTAACTATCACCCTTACCCTAACCCTAACCCTAAACCTAAACCTAACCCTAACCCTAACCCTAAACCTTACCCTAAGACTAACCCTAATCCTAACCCTAACCCTTACCCTTAACTTAACCCTAACCCTAACCCTAAACCTAAACCTAGCCCTAAGCCTAATACTAACGCTAACCCCTAACACTAACAATAACCCTAACCCTTATCCTTATCCTAACCCTAACCCTAAACCTAACACTTAACCTTACCCTAACACCATCTCTAACCCTAACCCTAACCCTAACCCTTACCCTAACCCTAACCCTAACCCTAACCCTAACACTTGCCATTACCCTAACGCTAATTCTAACACTAACCCGAACCCTAACCCTAAACCTAACACATACCCTTACCCTAACCCTAACCCTTACCTTTACCATAACCCTAAACGCTTATCCTTACCCTAACCTTAACCCTAACCCTAAACCTAACCCCAACCCTAACCTTAACCCTAACCCTTTCCCTTACGCTAACACTAACCCTAACGCTAACACGAAACCTAACACTTACCCTTACCCTAACCCTAACCCTAAACCTAACCCTAACCCTTACCGTTACCCTAACTCTAACCCTAAACCTAACCCTTACCCTTACCCTAACCCTAACCCTAAACCTAACCCTAAACATAAACCTAATATTAACCCTAACCCTAACCCTTATCCTTACCCTAACCCTAACCCTAAAACTCACCTTAACTCTAACCCTAACCCTAACCCTAACCCCTAAACCTAACCCTAACCCTTACCCTTACCCTAACCCTAACCCTAACCCTAACCCTAACACTTACCCTAACCCTAACCCTAACCATTACCCTTATACTAACCCTGACCCTAAACTTAACCCCAACCCTAAAGCCACCCCGAACCCTAACCCTAACCCTAACCCTAACCCTAACACTAACACTAACCATTACCCTTACCCTAAACCTAACCCTAACCCTAACCCGAAAACATACCCTTACCTTAACCCTAACCCTAAACCTTAAACTAACCCTAACGCTAACCCTAACCCTAACCCTAAACCTAACCCTAACCCTAATACATACCCTTACCCTAACCCTAAACCATACCCTAAACCTAACCCTAACCCTTACCCTTACCCTAACCCTAACCCTAACCTTAACCCAACCCTAAACCTAACCCTAATCCTAAACCTAACCCTTACCCTTACCCTAACCCTAGCCCTAAAACTTACCCTAACCCTAACCCTTACCCTAACCCTAACCCTAACCTTAACCCTAACACTTATTCTTACCCTAATCCTAACCGTAAACCTAACCCTTGCCCTTAACCTAACCCTAACTCTTAACCTAACCCTAACCCTTACCCTAACACTAACCCTAACCCTAATCCTAACACTTACCCTTACCCTAACCCTAACCCTAATCCTTACCCTTACCCTTACCCTAACAATAAACCTAAACCTAACACCCTTACCCTTACCCTAACACTAACACCAACCCTAACCCTAAACCTAACCCTAACCCTGCCCCTAACCCTTACCCTTTCCGTAACCCTAACCCTAAACCTAACCCTTAGCTTTACCCTAACCCTAAACCTAACCCTAACCCTAAACCTAATCCTAACCCTAACCCTAACCTTAACCCAACCCTAACCCTAACCCTAACCCTAACCCTAACCCAAAACCTAACCCTAACCCTAACCCTAATCCTTACGCTAATCCTAACCCTAACCATAACCCTTAACCTAACCCTAATCTTTACCTTAATCCTTACCCTAACCCTAACCCTAACCATAACCCTTACCCTAACCCTAATCCTTACCCTAACCCTAACCCTAAACCTAACCTAACCCTTCCCCTAACCCTAACCCTAACCCTAACCCTACCGTAACCCTTACCCTTACCCTAACCTTAAACCTAACCCTAACCCTAACCCTAACACTAACCCTTACACTAAAACTAACCCTAACCTTAACCCTAACCCGAACCCTAACCCTAACCCTAAACCTAACCTTAATCAGAACCCTTATCCTTACCCTAACCCTAACCATAACCCTAACGCTAAGCCTAAACTTAACCCTAAACCTAACCCTTACCCTTACCCTTACGCTAACCCAAACCCGAAACCTACCCGTAACACTTACCCTAACCCTAACCCTAACCATAAACCTAAACCTAACCCTAACCCTAACCCTTGCCCTAACCCTAACCGTGGCCCCAACCCTGCCCTAACGCTAACCCTAACCCTAACACTTACCCTAACCCTAACCCTAACCATTACGCTTATCCTAACCCTAACCCTAAACTTAACCCCAACCCTAAACCTAACCCTAACCCAACTCTAACCCTAAAACTTACCCTAACCATAACCCTAACCTTAACACTTAACCTTACACTAACCCTAACCCTAACCCTAACCCTTACCCTAACCATAACTCTAACCCCTAGCCTAACCCTAACCCTAACCCTAACACTTACCCTAACCCTAACCCTAACCGTAACCGTAAACCTTACACTTACCCTAAACCTAACCCTAACCCTTACGCTAAACCTAACCCTAAACCTAACTCTAACCCTAACCCTAACCCTCACCCTTACCCTACCCTAACCCTAACCCTAACCCTTACCCTTACCCTAACCCTAACCCTAATCCTTACTCTAACCCTAACGCTAACCCTTACCCTAACCCTAACCCTAATCCTATCGCTAACCTTACCCTTACCCTAACCCTAATCCTAAACCTAACCCTAAACCTAACCCTAACCCTAACCTTAACCCTAACCCTTATCCTTACCATAACCCTAACCCTAAATCTAACCCTAACCCTAAACCTAACCCTTACCCTTACCCTATCTCTAACTCTAAACCTAACCTTAACCCTTACCCTAACACTAACCCTAACCCTAAACCTAACCCTTACCCTTAACCTAAACATAACCCTAACCCTAACCCTTACCCTTACCCTAATCCTACCCCTAACCCTAACCCTAACCCTTACACTTACCCTTACCCTAATACTATCCCTAACCTTAACCCTAAACCTAACCCTAACCCTTACCCTTACCCTAAGCCTAACTCTGAACCTAAACCGAACAATAACCCTATCCCTAACCCAAACTCTTATCCTTACCCTAACCCTAACCCTAAACCTAACGCTAACCCTACCCCTAACCCTTACTGTTTCCCTAACCCTAACCCTAAACCTAACACTTACCTTTACCCTAACCCTAAACCTAACCCTAACCCTAACCCTAACCTTAACCCAAACCTAACCCTAACCCTAACCCTTACTCTTACCCTAACCCTAACCCTAACTTTAACCCAACCCTAACCCTAACCCTAAACCTTACCCTAACACTAACACTAACAATAATCCTTTCCCTAACCCTAACCCTAACCCTACCCCTAGCCCTTACCCTTTCCCTAACCCTAACACTAACCCTATCCCTTACCTTACCCTAACCCTAAACCTAACCCTAAACCTAACACTAACCCTAACCCTAACACTAACCTTAAACCTAACCCAACCCTAACCCTAACCCTAATCCGTACCCTAACCCTAACCCTAACCCTAAACCTAACCCTAACCCTAACCCTAACACTAAACCTAACCCTAACCCTACCCCTAACCCTTACCCTTTCCCTAACACTAACCCTAAACCTAACCCTTAGCATTACCCTAACCCTAAACCTTACCCTAACCCTAACCCTAACCCTAAACCTAACCCTAACCTTAACCCAACCCTAACCCTAACCCTAACCCTAACCCGTACCCTATCCCTAACCCTAACCCGAATCTTAAACCTAACCCTAACCCTAAACATAACCTTAACCCTTACCCTTACCCTAACCGTAAGCCTAAACCTGACCCTAACCCTAACCCTAAATCTAAACTTAACAATATCCCTAACCCTAACCCTCCCCCTTACCCTAACCCTAACCCTAAACCTATCACTAACCCTAACCCTAACCCTAACCGTAACCCATACCCTAAACCTTACCTTAACCTAACCCTAACCCTAACCCTAACCCCTAACCCTAATGCTAACCCTAATCCTTACCCTTATCCTAACCCTAACACTAACCCTAACACTTACCTTTACCCTAAACCCTACCCTATCCCTAACCCTAACTCTAACCCTTACCCTAACCCTAACCCTAACCCTAACCCTAAACCTTACCCTTACCCTAAATCTAACCCTAACCCTTACTCTAAACCTAACCCTAACCCTAACCCTTCCCCTTATCTTAACCCTAACCCTAAACCTAACCCTTACCCCTACCATAACGCTGACCCTAACCCTAACCCTATCCCTAACCCTAACCCTAATAAATACCCTTACCCTAACCCTAACCCTAACCTTAACCGTAACAATAAACCTAACCCTAACCGTAACCCTTACCCTTACCCTAACCCTAACCCTAACCTTAACGCAACCCTAAACCTAAACCTAGCCCTAAGCCTAACCCTTACACTTACCCTAACCCTAGCGCTAAACCTAACCCTAAACCTAACCATAACCCTTACCCTAACCCTAACCCTAATCCTAACTCTAACCCTTACCCTTACCCTAACCCTAACCCTAAACCTAACCCTTATCCTAACCCTAACCCTAACCTTAACCATAACCCTTATCATTACCCTAACCCTAACCCTAACACTAAACCTAACCCTAAACCTAAACCTAACCCTTACCCTTACCCTAACCCTAACCCTAACCCTAACCCTTACCCTTACCCTAAACCTAACCCTAACCCTTACCCTTACCCTAACATTAACCCTAACCCTAACCCTTACTCTTACCCTAATCCTAACCCTAACCCTAACCTAACCCTAACCCTAACCCTAACCCTTACATTTACTGTAAACCTAAACCTAAACATAACCCTAACCCTTACTCTTACCCTTAACCTCACCTAAACTTAAACCTAACCCTAACCCTAACCCTAATCTTAACCCTAAACCCTTATCCTTACACTAACCCTAACCCTAACCATAAACCTAAACCTAACACTAACCTTAACCCTAACCCTTTCCCTTACCCTAACCCTAACCGTAACCCTTACCATAAACCTAACATTAACCCTAAACCTAACCCTTATCCTTACCCTAACCCTAAACCTAAAATAAACCCTAACCCTAACCCTAACCCTAACCCCTACCCCTAACCCTTACCCTTACCCTAACCCTAACCCTAACCCTAACACTTACCCTAACCCTAACCCTAACCATTACCCTTATACTAAACCTGACCCTAAACTTAACCCCAGCCCTAAACCTAACCCTAACCCTAACCCTTACCCTAACATTTACCGTAACCCTAACCCTAACCCTAACACTTACCCTTACCCTAACCCTAACCCTAACTCTAAACCTTACCCTAACCCTAACCCTAACCTTAACACTTACAATTACCCTAACCCTAACCCTAACCCTAACCCTAACCCTTACCCTAAACCTAAAACTAAACCTAACACTTACCCTAACCCTAACCCTAACCCTAACCCTTACCCTAACCCTAACCATAACCCTAACCCTTACCCTAATCCTAACCCTAACCCTAACCCTATCCCCTAATGCTAACCCTTAACATAACCCTAACTCTAACCCTAACCCTAACCCTTACTCTTGCCCTAACCCTAAACCTAACTCTTACCCTAACCCTAACCCTAACCCTAACCTTAAATGTAACCATAACCATAAAACCAAACCTAACCCTTACCCTTACCCTAACCCTAACCCTAAGCCTAACCGTAATCCTAACCCTAACCCTAACTCTAAACTTAACCCCAACCCTAACCCTAATCCTTGCCCTTACCCTAACCCGAACCCTAAACCTATCACTAACCCTAACCCTAACCCTAACCCTTAACCTTAACCTAACCCTAACCCTAATCCTAACCCTAACCCTTACCCTTACCCTAATCATAACCCTAACACTAAACCTAACCCTAACCCTAACCCTAACCCTAACCCTAACACGAACACTAACCCTAACCCTAACCCTAACCTTAAACCTAACCATAACCATAACCCCAAACCTAACCCTTACCCTTACCCTAACTCTAACCCTAACCCTAACCCTAACTCTAAACTTAACCCTAACCCTAACCATAAACCTTCCCCTAACCCTAAACCTAACCCTAACCCTAACCTGACCCTAACCCTTACCCTTACCCTAACCTTAAACCTAACCCTAACCCTAAACCTAACCCTTATCCTTACACTAACCCTAACCCTAATCGTAACCCTAACCCGAACTCTAACCCTAACCCTAAACCTAACCTTAACCCTAACCCTTATCCTTACCCTAACCCTAACCTTAACCCTAACCCAAACCTTAACCGTAACCCTAAACCTAACCTTAATCCTAACCCTTATTCTTACCCTAACCCTAACCATAACCCTAACCTTAAGCCTAACCCTAACCCTAAACCTAACCCTTACCCTTACCCTTACGCTAACCCTAACCCGAAACCGAACCGTAACCCTTACCCTAACCCTAACCATAACCATAACCCTAAACCTAACCCTAACCCTAACCCTAACCATTACCCTAACCCTAACCGTGGCCCTAACCCTAACCCTAACCCTAACCCTAATACTTACCCTAACCCTAACCCTAAACATTACACTTATCCTAACCGTAACACTAAACTTAACCCCAAACCTAAACCTAACCCTAACCCTTACCCTTACCCTAACACTTACCCTAACCCTAACCCTAACCCTAACCCTTACCCTAACCCTAACTCTAACCCTAAAACTTACCCTAACCCTAAACCTAACCTTAACACTTAACCTTACCCTAACCCTAACCCTAACCATAACCCTTACCCTAACCGTAACCCTAACCCTAACACTTACCCTAACCTTAACCCTTACCCTAACCCTCACCCTAACCCTAACCCTTACCCTAATCCTAACCCTAACACTAACCCTAACCTCAAATTCTATCCCTTAACCTAACCCTAACCCAAACCCTAACTCTTACCATTACCCTAACCCTTACCCTAACCCTAACCCTAACCCTTTCCCTAACCCTAACCCTAAACTTAAGCCTAACCCTAACCCTAAACCTAACCCTTACCCTTAACCTAACCCTAACCCTAAACCTAACCCTAACCCTAACTCTAAACTTAACCCTATCCCTAACCCTAACCCTCGCCCTTACCCTAACCCTAACCCTAAACTTAACCCTAACCCTAACCTTAACCCTAACCCTTATCCTTACCCTAATCCTAACCCAAAACCTAACCCTAAACCTAAACCTAACCCTTGCCCTTACCCTAACCCTAACTCTAAACCTAACCCTTACCCTTACCCTAACACTAACCCTAACCCTAACCCTAAACCTAACCTAAACCTACACCTAAACCTTACCCTTTCCCTAACCCTAACCCTAAACCTAACCCTTAGCCTTACCCTAAGCCTAAACCTAACCCTAACCCGAACCCTAAACCCAACCTTAACCCAAGGCTATCCCTAACCCTAACCCTTACTCTTACCCTAACCCTAACCCTAAACCTATCACCAACCCTAACCCTAACCCTAACCTTTAAACTTAACTTAACCCTAACCCTAACCCTAACCCTAAACCTATCACCAAACCTAACCCTAACCCTAACCTTTAACCTTAACCTAACCCTAACCCTAACCCTAACCCTAATCCTAAACCTAAAGCTAACCCTTGCCCTTACCCTAACCCTAACTCTAAACCTAACCCTAACCCTAAACCTAACCCTAACCCTAACCCTAACACTTTCCCTTACCCTAACCCTAACCCTAAAACTAACCCTAAACCTAACCCTAACCCTAACCCCTAACCCTAACCCTATCCCTAAACCATACCATTACCCTAACCCTAACCCTAACTCTAACCCTAACACTTACCCTAATCCTAACGCTAACCCTAACCATTACCCTTACCCTAACCCTAACCCTAAAGTTAATCCCAAACCTAACTTAATCCTAACCCTAACCCTTACCCTAATACTTACCCTAAACCTAAACCTAACCCTAACCCTTACCCTAACACTTCCCTAACCCTAACCCTAACCTTAACCCTAACTCTAACCCTAACCTTTACCCTTACCCTAAGCCTAACTCTACCCCTAACCCTTACCCTTACCCTAACCCTAATCCTAACCTTAATGCTACCCCTAACCCTAACCCTTACCCTAACCTTAAAGATAACCCTAATCCTTATCCTAACCCTAACCCTAACGCTAACCCTTACCCTTTCCCTAACCTTTACACTAACTCTAACACTTAACCTTACCATAAACCTAACCCTAACCCTAAACTAACCCTAACCCTAACACTTAACCCTAACACTAACCCGAACCCTAACACTTACCTTACCCTAACCCGAACACTAAACCTTACCCTTACCCTAACCCTAACCCTAAACCTAACCGTATCCCTATCCCTAACCCCTAACCCTAACCCTAACCCTAACCCTAACACTAACACTTAGCCTGAACCTAACCCTAACCCAAACCCTCACCCTTACCAGAAACTAAACCTAACCTTAACCCCAACCCTAAACCTAACCCTAACCCTAACCCTTACCCTAACACTAACCCTAACCCTAACCGTAACCCTAACACTTACCCTTACCCTAACCCTAACCCTAACACAACCCTTACCCTAACCCTAACCCTAACTCTAACCCTAACACTTACCCTTACCCTAATCCTAACCCTAACTCTTACCCTAATCCTAACCCTAACCCTTACCCTAACCCTAACCCTAACCCTTACCCTTACCCTAACCCTAAAAGTAACCCTTACCCTAACCCTAACCCTTATGCTAACCCTAACCCTAAACCTAACCCTTACCCTTACCCTAACCCTAACCAAAATCCTAACCCTAACCCTAACCCTTACACTTATCCTAACCCTAACCCTAACCCTAACACTTACACTTATCGTAAAGCCTACCCTAACCCTAACCCTAAACCTTACTCTTACCCTAACCCTAACACTAACCCTAACCCTAACCCTAACCCTTACCCTTACCCTAAACCTAAACCTAACCCTAACCCTAACCCATTCCCTTACCCTAACCCTAAACCTAACCCTTACCCTAAAACTTACCCTTACCCTTACCTTAACCCTAACCATAACCCTAACCCTTACCTTACCCTAACGCTAACCCTTACCCTAACACTAACCCTAAACCTAACCCTAACCCTAACACTTACCCTTACCCTAACCCTAACCCTAACACTTACCCTAACCCTAACCCTAACCGTTAACCTAACCCTAACCCTAACCCTTACCCTTACCCTAATCCTACCCCTAAACCTAACCCTAACCCTTACCCTTACCCTTACCCTAACACTATCCCTAACCTTAACCCTAACCCTAACCCTAACCCTAACCCTTACCCTTACACTAACCCTAACTCTGAACCTAAACCGAACAATAACCCTATCCCTAACCCTAACTCTTATCCTTACCCTAACCCTAACCCTATACCTAACCATAACCCTTCACCTAACCCTTACCCTTTACCTAACCCTAACCCTAAACCTAACCCTTACCGTTACCCTAACCCTAAACCTAACCCTAAACCTAACCCAAACCCTAACCCTAACCCTAACCTTAACCCAAACCTAAACGTAACCCTAACCCTTATCCTTACCCTAACACTAATCGTAAACCTAAACCTAACCCTTACACATACCCTAACCCTAAACCTAACCCTAACCCTAATCCTAACCCTTTCTCTTACCCTAAACCTAACCGTAACCCTAACCCTAACCCTTACCCTTACCCTAACCGTAACCCTAAGCCTAACCCTAACCCTAAACCTAACACTAATCCTAATCCTAAACCTTACCCTTACCCTAACCCTAACCCTAACCCTAAACCTACCCCTAACCCTAATCTTAACCCTAACACTTACCCTTACCCTAAACCTAACCCTACCCCTAAACCTAAACCTAACACCAACCCTAACCTTAACCCTTACCCTTACCCTAACCCTAACCCTATACCTAACCCTAACATTTACCCTTACGCTCACCCTAACCCTCAACATAAACCTAAACCTAACCCTAACCCTTATCCTTACCCTAACCCTAACCCTAACCCTAACCCTAAACCTAACCCTAACCCTAAAACTTACCGTTACCCTTAACTTAACCCTAACCCTAACCCTAACACTTACCCTTACCCAAACACTAACCATATCCCTAACCGTAACCCTAAACCTAAACCTAACCCTAACCCTAACCCTAACCCTAACACTTACCTTTACCCTAACCCTAAACCTAACCTTAACCCCAACCCCAAACCTAACCCTAACCCTAACCCTAACTATTACCCTTACCCTAACCCTAACCCTAAACCTAAACCTAACCCTAACCCTAACCCTAAACCTCACCGTAAGACTAACCCTAATCCTAACCCTAACCCTTACCCTTAACTTAACCCTAACCCTAACCCTAAACCTAAACCTAACCCTAAGCCTAACACTAACGCTAACCACTAACACTATCAATAACCCTAACCCTTACCCTTATCCTAACCCTAAACCTAACCCTAACACTTAACCTTACCCTAACCCCATCCCTAACCCTAACCCTAACCCTAACCCTTACCCTAACACTTACCATTACCTTAACGCTAATTCTAACCCTAACCCTAAACCTAACCCTAAACCTAACACATACCCTTACTCTAACCCTAACCCTTACCTTTACCGTAACCCTAAACGCTTATCCTTACCCTAACCTTTCCCCTAACCCTAAACCTAACCCTAACCCTATCCTTAATCCTAACCCTTTCCCTTACGGTAACCCTAACCCTAACCCTAACCCTAAACCTAACACTTACCCTTACCCTAACCCTAACCCTAAACCTAACCCTAACATTTACCGTTAGCCAAACTCTAACCCTAACCCTAACGCTTACCCTTACCCTAACCCTAACCCCTAAAGCTAACCCTACCCCTTACCCTTACCCTAACCCTAACCCTAACCCTAACCCTAACACTTACCATAACCCTAACCCTAACCATTACCCTTATACTAACCCTGACCCTAAACTTAACCCAACCCTAAACCTAACCCTAACCCTAACCCTTACCCTAACACTTATCCTAACCCTAAACCTAACCCTAACACTAACACTTACCATAACCCTAACAATAACCCTAACACTTACCCTAACCATAAACCTAACCCTAAGCCTTACCCTAATCCTAACCCTAACACTAACCCTAACCCCTCAACCTAACCCTTAACATAACCCTGACCCTAACTCTAACCCTAATCCTTACACTTACCCTAACCCTAAACCGAACTCTAAACCTAAACCTAACCCCAACCCTTACCCTAACCCTAACCCTAACCCTAACCCTTACCCTAACACTAACCCTAATCCTAACCTTAAACCTAACCCTAACCATAACCCCAACCCTAACCCTCACCCTTACCCTAACCCTAACCCTAAACCTAACCCTAACAATAACCCTAACTCTAAACTTAACCCTAAACCTAACCCTAACCCTTGCCTTTTCCCTAAACCTAACCCTAAACCTATCACTAACCCTACCCCTAACCCTAACCCTAACCGTAACCCCTAACCCTAACCCTAACCCTAATTCTTACCCTTATCCTAACACTAACCCTAACCCTAACACTTACCCTGACCCTAACCCCTAGCCTAACCCTAACCCTAACCCTAACACTTACCCTAACCCTAACCCTAACCGTAACCCTAAACCTTACACTTACCCTAAACCTAACCCTAACCCTTACCCTAAACCTAACCCTAAACCTAACTCTAACCCTAACCCTAAACTTAAGCCTAACCCTAACCCTAAACCTAACCCTTACCCTTAACCTAACCCTAACCCTAAACCTAACCCTAACCCTAACTCTAAACTTAACCCTATCCCTAACCCTAACCCTCGCCCTTACCCTAACCCTAACCCTAAACTTAACCCTAACCCTAACCTTAACCCTAACCCTTATCCTTACCCTAATCCTAACCCAAAACCTAACCCTAAACCTAAACCTAACCCTTGCCCTTACCCTAACCCTAACTCTAAACCTAACCCTAACCCTTACCCTAACACTAAACCTAAACCTAACGCTTACCCTTACCCTTACCCTAACACTAACCCTAACCCTAACCCTAAACCTAACCTAAACCTACACCTAAACCTTACCCTTTCCCTAACCCTAACCCTAAACCTAACCCTTAGCCTTACCCTAAGCCTAAACCTAACCCTAAACCTAACCCTAACCCGAACCCTAAACCCAACCTTAACCCAAGGCTATCCCTAACCCTAACCCTTACTCTTACCCTAACCCTAACCCTAAACCTATCACCAAACCTAACCCTAACCCTAACCTTTAACCTTAACCTAACCCTAACCCTAACCCTAACCCTAATCCTAAACCTAAAGCTAACCCTTGCCCTTACCCTAACCCTAACTCTAAACCTAACCCTAACCCTAAACCTAACCCTAACCCTAACACTTTCCCTTACCCTAACCCTAACCCTAAAACTAACCCTAAACCTAACCCTAACCCTAACCCCTAACCCTAACCCTATCCCTAAACCATACCGTTACCCTAACCCTAACCCTAACTCTAACCCTAACACTTACCCTAATCCTAACGCTAACCCTAACCATTACCCTTACCCTAACCCTAACCCTAAACTTAATCCCAAACCTAACTTAATCCTAACCCTAACCCTTACCCTAATACTTACCCTAAACCTAAACCTAACCCTAACCCTTACCCTAACACTTCCCTAACCCTAACCCTAACCTTAACCCTAACTCTAACCCTAACCTTTACCCTTACCCTAAGCCTAACTCTACCCCTAACCCTTACCCTTACCCTAACCCTAATCCTAACCTTAATGCTACCCCTAACCCTAACCCTTACCCTAACCTTAAAGATAACCCTAATCCTTATCCTAACCCTAACCCTAACGCTAACCCTTACCCTTTCCCTAACCTTTACACTAACTCTAACACTTAACCTTACCATAAACCTAACCCTAACCCTAAACTAACCCTAACCCTAACACTTAACCCTAACACTAACCCGAACCCTAACACTTACCTTACCATAACCCGAACACTAAACCTTACCCTTACCCTAACCCTAACCCTAAACCTAACCGTATCCCTATCCCTAACCCCTAACCCTAACCCTAACCCTAACCCTAACACTAACACTTAGCCTGAACCTAACCCTAACCCAAACCCTCACCCTTACCAGAAACTAAACCTAACCTTAACCCCAACCCTAAACCTAACCCTAACCCTAACCATTACCCTAACACTAACCCTAACCCTAACCGTAACCCTAACACTTACCCTTACCCTAACCCTAACCCTAACACAACCCTTACCCTAACCCTAACCCTAACTCTAACCCTAACACTTACCCTTACCCTAATCCTAACCCTAACTCTTACCCTAACCCTAACCCTAACCCTTACCCTAACCCTAAACCTAACCCTAACAATAACCCTAACTCTAAACTTAACCCTAAACCTAACCCTAACCCTTGCCTTTTCCCTAAACCTAACCCTAAACCTATCACTAACCCTACCCCTAACCCTAACCCTAACCGTAACCCCTAACCCTAACCCTAACCCTAATTCTTACCCTTATCCTAACACTAACCCTAACCCTAACACTTACCCTGACCCTAACCCCTAGCCTAACCCTAACCCTAACCCTAACACTTACCCTAACCCTAACCCTAACCGTAACCCTAAACCTTACACTTACCCTAAACCTAACCCTAACCCTTACCCTAAACCTAACCCTAAACCTAACTCTAACCCTAACCCTAACCCTTACCCTTACCCTAACCCTAACCCTAACCCTAACCCTTACCCTTACCCTAACCCTAGCCCTAATCCTTACTCTAACCCTAACGCTAACCCTAACCCTAACCCTAACCCTGATCTTAAACCAAAACCTAACCCTAAACATAACCCTAACCCTTACCCTTACCCTAACCGTAAGCCTAAACCTAACTCTAACCCTAACCCTAACTCTAAACTTAACCCTATCCCTAACCCTAACCCGCCCCCTTACCCTAACCCTAACCCTAAACCTATCACTAACCCTAACCCTAACCCTAACCGTAACCCTTACCCTAAACCTAACCTTAACCTAACCCTAACACTAACCCTAACCCTAACCCCTAACCCTAACCCTCACCCTAATCCCTACCCTTATCCTAACCCTAACACTAACCCTAACGCTTACCCTTACCCTAAACCCTACCCTATCCCGAACCCTAACTCTAACCCTTACCCTAACACTAACACTAACCCTAACCCTTACTCTAAACCTAACCCTAACCCTAACCCTAACCCTAACCCCTACCATAACGCTAACCCTA
>JANJXV010000343.1:200000-255000 GCA_024803745.1 Megascapheus bottae
TAAAGCTTACCCTTACCCTAACCCTAACACTAAACCTAAACCTAACCGTGACCTTAACCCTAACGCTAACCCTAACCCTAACCCTAAACCTAATCCTACGCCTAACCCTAACCCTAACCCTAACCCT
The DNA here is from genome assembly GCA_024803745.1 of Megascapheus bottae. NCBI lineage: Eukaryota > Metazoa > Chordata > Mammalia > Rodentia > Geomyidae > Megascapheus > Megascapheus bottae. The sequence goes on from JANJXV010000343.1 coordinate 200,128, forward strand.
AACACTTACCCTAACCCTGACCCTAACCCTAACCCTTAACCTCACCCTAACCCTAACCCTAAACTTAATCCCAACCCTAAACCTAAAGCTAACCCTAAGCGTTACCCTAACACTTACCCTAACCCTAACACTAACCCTAACACTTACACTTACCCTAACCCTAATCCTAACCCTTACCCTAACCCTAATCCTAACCCTAACCATAACACTTACCCTAACCCTAACCCTAACCCTAACCCTTATCCTAACACTAACCCTAACCCTTACCCTAACCCAAACCCTAACCCTAACCGCTAACCCTAACAATTAACCTAACCTTAACCCTAACCCTAAACCTAACCCTTACTCTTACGATAATCCTAATTCTAAACCTAACCCTAACCCTAACCCTAAGCCCAAACCCTAACCCTAAACCTAACCCTAACCCTTTCCATTACCCTAATGCTAAACCTAACCCTAACCCTTAACCTTACCCTTACCCTAAACCAAACCCTAACCCTTACCCTAAACCTAACCATATACCTGACCCTTACCCTTACCTGAACCCTAACCCTAACCCTAACACTTACACTTATCCTAAGGCTAAACCTAACCATAACTCTAACACTAACCCTAACCCTAAACCTTACCCTAACACTAACCCTAACCCTAACCCTTACCCTTACCCTAAACCTAAATCTAACCTTAAGTCCAACCCTAAACCTAACCCTAACACTAACCCTAACCCTTACCCTTACCCTAACCATAAACCCAACCCTAACCCTAACCCTAACCCTTACACTAACCCTAACCCTAATCCTAACCCTAACCCTTATCCTTACCCTAACCCTAAACCTAACCCTAACCCTAACACTAACCCTAACCCTAAACTTAACCCAAATCCTTATACTTACCCTAACCCTAGACCTAACCCTAACCCTAAACCTAACCCTAACTCTAAACGTAACCCTTACCCTTACCCTAACCCTAAACCTAAACCTAACCCTAACCCTAAACCTAAACCTAACCCTAACCCTAACAATAACCCTAAACTTAACCATAACCCTTACCCTTACCCTAATCCTAATCCTAACCCTACCCCTTACCCTAACCCTAACCCTAACACTAACCCTTACCCTTATCATAACCTTAACCCTAACCTTTACCCTAACCCTAACACTAACCCCTAACCATAACCGTAACCCTAACCCTAACCCTAACGATTACCATTACCCTTACCCTAACCGGAACCCCTAACCCTAACCCTAACCATTACACTTTACCCTAACCCTAACCCTAACCCTAACACTCACCCTAACCATAACCCTAACCCTAACCCTTACCCTTACCCTAACCCTAACCCTAAACCTAAAACTTACCCTAACCCTAACCGTTAACCAAACACTTACCCTAACCCTAACCCTAACCCTAACCCTTAACCTAACCCTAACCCTAACCCTAACCCTAAACTTTACCCTAACCCTACCACTAACCCTTACCCTAACCCTCAACCTAACCCTAACCCTAACCTTAACCCTTACCCTAACCCTAACCCTAACCAAACACATACCCTTACCCTAACACTAAACCTAACCCTAACCGTAACGCTAAACCTAACCCTAACCCTAACCCTAACCCTAACCCTTGACCTTACCCTTACCCTAACCCCAAACCTAACCTTAACCCCAACCCTAAACCTAACACTAATCCTAACTCTAACCCTTACCCTTACCCTAACCCTAACCGTAAGCCTAACACTAACCCTAACGCTAACCCTAACCCTTACCCTAAACCTAACCCTAATCCTAACCCTAACCTTACAGTTACCCTAACCCGAACCCTAACCCTAAACCTAACCCTAACTCTAACCTTAACCCTAATCCTTACCCTTACCCTAACCCTAACCCTAACCTTAACCCTCAGCCTAACCCTGACCTTACACATAACCCTAACCCTAACCCTAACCCTAACCCTAAACTTAACCCTAACCCTTATCCTTACCCTAACCCTAACCCTAAACCTAACCTTAACCTTAACCCTAAACCTTTCCCTTACCCTAATCCTAACCCTAAACCTAAACCTAACCCTAACACTAACCCTAACTCTAACCCTAACCCTAACCCTAACCCTAACCCTTACCCTAACCCTGACCCTAACCCCAACCCTTACCCTTACCCTAACCCTAAACCTAAACTTAACCCTAACCCTAAACCTAACACTAACCCAACCCTTACCCTAACACTTACCCTAACCCTAACTGTAACCCTAACACTTACCCTTATCCTAACCCTAATCCTAACCCTTACCCTAACCCTAACATTAACACTAACACTTACCCTAAACCTAACCCTAACCCTTACCCTAACCCTAACCCTAACCTTAACCCTCAGCCTAACCCTGACCTTACACATAACCCTAACCCTAACCCTAAACCTAACCCTAACCTTAACCCTAACCCTTATCCTTACCCTAACCCTAACCCTAAACCTAACCTTAATCTTAACCCTAAACCTGTCCCTTACCCTAATCCTAACCCTAAACCTAAACCTAACCCTAACACTAACCCTAACTCTAACCCTAACCCTAACCCTAACCCTAACCCTTACCCTAACCCTGACCCTAACCCTAACCCTTACCCTAACACTAACACTAACCCTAACCCCTAACCCTAACCCTAACCCTAGCCCTAAGCCTAAACCTAACACTAACCCAACCCTTACCCTAACACTTACCCTAACCCTAACCCTAACCCTAACACTTACCCTTACCCTAACCCTAATCCTAACCCTTACCCTAACCCTAACACTAACACTAACACTTACCCTAAACCTAACCCTAACCCTAACCCTAACCCTAACCCTAACCTCTAACCCTAACCCTTAGCCTAACCTTAACCCTAACCCTAACCCTAACCCTAACCCTACCCTAACCCTAAACCTAACTCTAACCCTAACCCTAACCCTAACCCTAAACCTTACCCTAACCCTCACACTAACCCTAACCTAACCCTAACCCTAACCCTAACCTAAACCTAACCCTAACCCTAACCCTAACCCTAAACCTAAACCTTGCCCTTACTCTAACCCTAACCCTAAACCTATCACTAACACTAACACTAACCCTAAACCTAACCCTTACTCTTACGCTAATCCTAACCCTAAACCTAACCCTAACCCTAACCCTAAACTTTACCCCAACCCTAACCCTAACCCTTACCCTAACCCTCACCCTAACCCTAACCCTAACCTTAACCCTAATCCTAACCCTAACCCTAACCAAACACATACCCTTACATTAACACTAAACCTAACCCTAACTGTAACTCTAAACCTAACCCTAACCCTAACCCTAACCCTAAACCTAACCCTAGACCTTACCCTTACCCTAACCCCAACCCTAACCTTAACCCAAACCCTAAACCTAAAACTTACCCTAACTCTAACCCTTACCCTTACCCTAACCCTAACCGTAAGCCTAACCCTAACCGTAAACTTAACCCTAACCCTAACCTTTACCCTAACCCTAACCCTAATCCTAACCCTAACCTTACCCTTACCCTAACCCGAACCCTAACCCTAAACATAACCCTAACTCTAACCTTAACCCTTACCCTTACCCTTACCCTAACCCTAACCCTAACCCTCACCCTAACCCTGACCTTAAACATAACCCTAACCCTAACCCTACTCCTAACCCTAACCTTAACCCTAATCCTTATCCTTACCCTAACCCTAACCCTGAACCCAACCTTAACCTTAACACTAAACCTTTCCCTTACCCTAACCCTAACCCTAAACCTAACCCTAACCCTAAACCTAACCCTAACTCTAACCCTATCACTAACCCTAACCCTAACCCTAATCCTAACCCTTACACTTACCCTAACCCCAACCCTAAACCTAACCCTAACACGTACCCTAACCCTGACCCAAACCCTAACCCTTACCCTTACCCTAACCCTAACCCTAAACTTAACCCCAAACCTAAACCTAACCCTAACGCTAACCCTTACCCTAACACTTACCCTAACCCTAACCCTAACACTTACCCTTACCCTAACCCTAATCCTAACTCTAACCCTTACCCTTACCCTAACCCTAAACCTAACCCTAACCCTAGCCCTAACCTTAACCCTAACCCTTATACTTAACCTAAACCTAAACCTAACCCTAACCCTTACCCTTACCTAACCCTAAACCTAACCCTAACCCTTACCCTAACCCTAACCGTTAACCCTAACACTTACCCTAACCCTAAACCTCAAGTTAACCCTTACCCGAACCCTAACTCTAACCCTAAACTTACCCTAACCCTAACCCTAACCCTAACCCCTAACCCTATCCCTTAACCTAAGCCTAAACCTAACCCTAACCCTTACCCTTACCCTAACCCTAAACCTAACTCTAACCCTAACCCTAACCGTAACCCTAACCCTAAACTTTACCCTATCCCTAACCCTAACATTTACCCTAACCCTCACCCTAACCATAACCCTAACCTTAACCCTAACCCTAACCCTAACCCTAACCAAACACATACCCTTACCCTAACACTAAACGTAATCCCAACCGTAACACTAAACCTAACCCTAACCCTAACCCTAACCCTAACCCTAGACCTTACCCTTACCCTAACCCCAACCCTAACCTTAACCCCAACCCTAAACCTAAAACTTACCCTAACTCTAACCCTTACCCTTACCCTAACCCTAACCGTAAGCCTAACACTAACCCTAAACTTAACCCTAAACCTAACCCTTACCCTAACCCTAACCCTAATCCTAACCCTAACCTTACCCTTACCCTAACCCGAACCCTAACCCTAAACATAACCCTAACTCTAACCATGACCCTAACCCTTACCCTTACCCTAACCATAACCCTAACCCTCACCCTAATCCTGACCTTAAACATAACCCTAACCCTAACCCTAACCCTAACGCTAACCTTAACCCTAATCCTTATCCTTACCCTAACCCTAACCCTGAACCCAACCTTAACCTTAACACTAAACCTTTCCCTTACCCTAACCCTAACCCTAAACCTAACCCTAACCCTAAACCTAACCCTAACTCTAACCCTATCACTAACCCTAACCTAACCCTAACCCTACCCGAACCCTAACCCTTACCCTTACCCTAACCCTAACCCTAAACTTAACCCCAACCCTAAACCTAACCCTAACGCTAACCCTTACCCTAACACTTACCCTAACCCTAACCCTAACACTTACACTTACCCTAACCCTAATCCTAACCCTTACCCTAACCCTAACCCTAACCCTTACCCTAACACTTACCCTAACCCTAACCCTAACCCTAACACTAACACTTACCCTAAACCTAACCCTAACCCTAACCCCTAACCCTAACCCTTAGCCTAATCTTAATCCTAACCCTAACCCTAACCCTTATCCTTACCCTAACCCTAAACCTAACTCTAACCCTAAACCTAACCCTAACCCTAAACCTTACCCTAACCCTTACACTATCCCTTACCCTAACCCTAAACCTAACCCTAACTTAACCATAACCCTAACCTTAACTCTAACCTTAACCATAACCCTAAACCTATCACTAACCCTAACACTAACCCTAAACCTACCCCTTACTCTTACGCTAATCCTAACCCTAAACCTAACGCTAACCCTAACCCTAAGCCCAAACCCTAACCCTAACCCTAACCCTTACCTTATCCTAACCCTAACAGTAACACTAAAGCTTAGCCTTACCTTAACCCCTACCCTAAACCTACCCCTTACTCTTACGCTAATCCTAACCCTAACCCTAACCCTAACCCTAACCCTAAACCTAACCTTAACCCTAACCCTTTCCCTTACCCTAACGCTAAACTAACCCTAACCATTAACCTTACCCTTACCCTAAACCAAACCCTAAGCCTTAACCTATACCTAACCCTAAACCTTACCCTTACCCTTACCTTAACCCTAACCCTAACCCTTACCCTTATCCTAAGGCTTAACCTAACCGTAACTCTAACCCTAACCCTAACCCTAAACCTTACCCTGACACTAACCCTAACCCTAACCCTAAACCTTACCCTTACCCTAACGCTAAATCTAACCTTAACCCCAACTCTAAACCTAACCCTAACCCTAACCCTTACCCTTACCCTAACCCTCAACCTAACACTAACCCTAACCCTAATCTTAACCCTAACCCGTATACTTACCCTAACCCTAACCCTAACCCTAAACCTAACCGTAACCCTAACCCTAACCCTTACCCTTACCCTAACCCTAAACCTAACCCTAACGCTAACCCTAACCCTTACCCTAACCATAAACCTAAACCTAACCCTAACCCTAACCCTTACCCTAACCCTAACCCTAATCCTAACCCTAACCCTTACCCTTACCCTAACCCTAACCCTAACCCTAACCTTAACCCTAACCCTTATACTTACCCTAACCCTAAACCTAACCCTAACCCTAAACCTAACCCTAACCCTAAACCTAACCCTTACCCTTACCCTAAGCCCAACCCTAAACCTAACCCTAACCCTAACAATAACCCTAAATTTAAACCTAACCCTTACCCTTACCCTAAACCTAACCCTAACCCTACCCCTTACCCTAACCCTAACCCTAACCGTTACCCTTACCATAACCTTAACCCTAACCTTAACCCTAACCCTAACACTAACCCCTAACCCTAACCGTAAACCTAACCCTAACCCTAACGCTTACCAATACCCTAAACTTAACCCTAACACTTATACTTACCCTAACCCTAAACCTAAACCTAACCCCAACCCTAACCCAAACCCTAACCCTAACCCTAACCCTTACCCTTACCCTAACCCTAACCCTAAACTTAACCCCAACCCTAAACCTAAACCTAACCCTAACCCTTACCCTAACACTTAGCCTAAACCTAACCCTAACCCTAACCCTAATCCTAACCCAAACACTTAACCTAACCCTAACCGTAACCCTAATCCTTACCCTTACCCTAACCCTAAACCTAAACCTAACCCTAACTCTTATAATTACCCTAAACCTAAACCTAAACCTAACCCTAACCCTTACCCTAACACTAAACCTAACCCTAACTGTAACGCTAAACCTAACCCTAACCCTAACCCTAACCCTAACTCTAAGCCTAACCCTTACCCTTATCCTAACGCTAAACCTAACCCTAACCCTAACCTTAATCCTAACACGTACCCTTACCTAACCCTAAGCCTAACCCTAACTTTAACCGTAAACCTAACCCTAAACCGAACCCTAACCAGAACCCTAACCCTTACCCTAACCCTAAACTTAACCCCAACACTAAACCTAAACCTAACCCAAACCCAACCCTTACCTTTACCCTAACCCTAACCCTAAACCTAACCCTAACCCTAACACTTACCCTTACTCTAACCCTAACCCTAATCATAATCCTAACCCATACCCTTACCCTAACCGTAACCCTAACCCTAACCCTAACCCTAACCCTAACCTTAACCCTAACACTTATCCTTACCCTAACCCTAACCCTAAACCTAACCCTAAACCTAATCCTAACCCTTACCCTTACCCTTAACCTAACCCTAACCCTAAATGTAACCCTAAATCTTACACTTACCCTCACCCTACCCTAAACTTAAACCGAACCCTAACCCTAACCCCAACGCTAATTTTAACCCTAATCCTTATCCTTACCCTAACCCTAACCCTAACCCTAACCTTAATCCTAACCCTAAACCGAACCCTAACCCTAACCCTAACCCTAACCCTTACCCTAACCCTAACCTTAACCCCAACACTAAACCTAACCCTAACCCAAACCCAACCCTTACCTTTACCCTAACCCTAACCCAAAACCTTACCCTAACCCTAACCCTAACCCTTGCCCTTACCCTAACACTAACCATAACCTTAACCCTAACCCTAAACTTTACCCTAACCCTAACCCTCACCCTTACTCTAACCCTAACCCTAACCTTAACCCTAACCCTAACCCTAACCAAACACATACCCTTACCTTAACCCTAATAGTAACAGTAACCGTAACTCTAAACCTAACCCTATCCCTATCCGTAACCCTATCCCTTACCCTAACCCTAACCCTAAGCCTAACCCTAACCCTAAACCTAACACTTACCCTAACCCTAACCCTAATCCTAACCCTAATCCTTACCCTTACCCTAACCGTAACCCTTAACCTAAACCTAACCCTAACTCTCACCTTAACCCTAACCCTTACCATTACACTATCCATAACACTAACCCTTACCCTCACCCTAACACTAAACTTAAACCTAACCCTAACCGTAACCCTAACCGTAACCTTAACCATAACCCTTACCCTTACCCTAACCCTAACCCAAACCATAATCTAACCCTGACCCTAAACCTAATCCTAACCCTCACCCTAAACATAACCCTTACCCTTACCCTAAACCTAACACTAAACCTAACCCTAACCCTTACCCTAACCCTAACCTTAACCCTTACTTTTACCCTAACCCTAACCCTAAACATAAACGTAACCCGAAACTTAATCCTCAACCTAACCCTAACCCTTACACTTACCCTAACCCTAACCCTAACCCTAACCCTTACCTTAACACTAACCCTAAACCTAACCCTTACCCCTACCCTAACCCTAACCCTAAACTTAACCCCAACCCTAAACCTAACCCTAACCCTAACCCTTACCCCAACACTTACCCTAACCCTAACCCTAATCCTAACACTTACCCTTACCCTAACCCTAATCCTATCCCTTACCCTTACCCTAACCCTATCCCTAACCCTAACACTTTCCCTAACCTTAACACTAACCCTTACCATAACCCTAACCCTAACCCTTCCCCTAACCCTAAACCTAATCCTAAACCTAACACTTGCCCTTACACAAACCCTAACCTTAACCCAAAACCTAAACCTAAACCTAAACTTAACCCTCACCCTTACCCTTATCCTAACCCTAACCCTAACCCTAAACCTAACAATAACCCTAAACCTAACCCTTACCCTTACCCTAACCCTAACACTAAACCTAACCCTAACCCTTACCCTTACCTCACCCTAACACTAAACCTAACCCTAACTTTGACCCTAACCCTTATTCTTACCCTAACCCTGACCCTAACCCTAAATCTAACCCTAACCCTAAACTTAACACTTACCCTTGCCCTAACCATACCCCTAACCCTGAACCGATCCCTAACCCTAACCCTAACACTTACCCTTACACTAAACCTAACCCTAACCCTTACCCTTACCTTAAACCTAACCCTAACAATAACCCTAACACTTACCCTAACCCTAACCTTAACCCCAACGCTAAACCTAACCCTAACCCTAACCCTAACCCTTACCCTTACCCTAACCCTAACCCTAAACTTAACCCCAACCCTAAACCTAACCCTAACACTAACCCTTACCCTAACACTTACCCTAACCCTAACCTAATACTAACCCTTACCCTTGCCCTAACCCTAACCCTAAACCTAACCCTAACCCTTACCCTTACACTAACCCTAACCCTTTACCTAAACATTACCCTTACCCTAAACCTAACCCTATCCCTAACCCTAACCCTTACCCTAAACCTAACCCTAACCCTAACCCTTACCCTTAACCTAACCCTAAACCTAACCCTAACCCTAACCCTAAGCCTATCCATTTCATTTACCCTAACTCTAAACCTAACCCTAACTCTTAAACTTACTCTTACCCTAAACCTAACGCTAACCCTTACCCTAAACCTAACCCAAACCCTAACCCTTACCCTTACCTTAACCCTAACCCTAACCCTAACCCTTACACTTACCCTATCGCTAACCCTAACCCTAACCCTAATCCTTACCCTAACCCTCAACCTTACCCTTATCCTAACCCTAATGCTAACCTTAACCCTAAACCTAACCCTAACCCCTAAACCGAAACGTAAACCTAACCCTAACCCTAACCCTTACCATTACCCTAACCCTAACCATAAAACTTACCCTAACCCTAACCCTAAACCTAACCCTAATCCTTACCCTAACCCTAACCCTAATCCTTACCCTTTCCTTAACCCTAACCCTAACCCTAACCCTTACCCTTACCCTAACCCTAACCCTACACCTAACCCTAAACCTAACCTTTAACCCTAACTATACCCTTACCCTAACCCTAACCCTAAACATATCCCTAACCCTATCTAACCCCAACCCTTACGCTTACCCTAAACCTAACCCTAAACCTAACCCTAACCCTAACCCTAACACGAACACCTACCTTAACCCTAACCCTTACCCTTCCCCTAACCCTAACCCTAACCCTAACCCTAAACTTTACACTTACCCTAAACCTAATCCTAAACCTTACCCTAAACCTAACCCTAACCCTAACCCTAACCCTTACCCTTACCTTAATCCTAACCCTAACCCTAAACCTTAACCTTATCCTAATGCTAACACTAACCCTAACCCTAACACTAACCCTAACACATACCCTTACACTAACCCTAACCCTAACCATAACCATAACCCTTACCCTAACCGTAAACTTAACCCCAACACTAAACCTAACCCTAACCTTAACCCTAACACTTGAACTTACACTAACCCTAACCCTAAACCTAACCCTAACCCTAACCCTAACCCTTACCCTAACCCTAACCCTAACCCAAAACCTAAACCTAACCATAAACTTAAGCCTAACCCTTACACTTACCCTAACCCTAACCCTAACCCTTAACCTAACCCTAACCCTAAACCTAACCCTTACCCTTACCCTAACCCTAACCCTAAACCTAACCCTAAACCTTACCCTTACCTCACCCTAACCCTAACCCTAACCCTAACTTTGACCCTAACCCTTATTCTTACCCAGACCCTGACCCTAACCCTAAACCTAACCTTAACCCTAAACTTAACCCTAACCCTTACCCTTACCCTAACCCAAACCCTAACCCTAACCCTAATCCTTACCCTAACCATAACCCTAACCCTAACCCTTACCCTTACCCTAACCCTAACCCTAAACATAACCCAAACACTAACCCTAACGCTAACCTTAACCCTAACCATAACCCTAACCATAACCTTACCCTTACCCAAACCCTAACCCTAAACCTAACCCTAACCCTATCTAACTCTAACCCTTACAATTACCCTAACCCTAACCCTAAACCTAACCCTAACCCTAACCCTAACCCTAACACCTAACCCTAACCATTACCATTACCCTAACTCTAACCCTGACCTTAACCCTAACCCAAAACCTTACCCTTACCCTAAACCTAACCCTAACCCATACCCTAAACCTAACCCTAACCCTAACCCTAACCCTTACCCTTACCTTAACATTAATCCTAACCCTAACACTTACCCTTACCCTAACGCTAAACCTAACCCTAACCCTAACCTTAACCCTAACACATACCCTTACCCAGCCCTAAACCTAACCCTAACCCTAACCCTAACTCTAACTCTAAACCAACCACAAACCTAACCCTAACCCTAAACCTAACCCGTACCCTAAACCTAACCTTAACCGCAACACTAAACCTAACCCTAAACTTAACCCTAAACCTTAACCTTACCCTTACCCTAACACTAAACCTAACCCTAACCCTAACCCCAAGCCTAACACATACCCTAACCCTAACCCTATTCCTAAACCTAACCCTTACCCTTACCCTAACCCTAACTCTAACCCTAACCTTAACCCTAAACCTTACCCTTACACTAATCCTAACACTAACCCTTACTCTAACTCTAAGCCTAACCTTAACCCAAACCCTTACCTTTACCCTAACCCTAACCCTAACCTTAACCCTAACCCTAACCCCTAACAATAACCGTAACTCTAACCCTAAACCCTAACAATAACCGTAACCATAACCCTAACATTAACGCTTACCCTTACCCTAACCCTAAAACTAACTCTAACCCTAACCCTAACCCTAATCCTTACCCTTTCCCTAACCGTAACCCTAACCCTAACCCTTACCCTTACCCTAACCCTAACCCTAAACCTAACCCTAAACCTAACCGTAACCCTAACCTTAACCCTAACCCTAACCCTAACCCTAACCTTACCCTTACGCTAACCCTAACCCTAAACCTAACCCTAACCCTATCTAACCCTAACCCTTACAATTACCCTAATATTAACCCTATACCTAACCCTAACCCTAACCCTAAACCCTAACCCTAACCCTAACCCTTACCCTTGCCCTAACCCTAACTCTGCCCCTAACCCTAACCCAGAACCTTACACTTACTCTAAACCTAACCCTAACCCTTACCTAAACCTAACCCTAACCCTAACCCTAACCCTTATCCTTACCCTTACCTTAACACTAACCCTAACCCTAACCATACCCTTACCCTAATGCTAACCCTAAACCAACCCTAACCCTAACACATACCCTTACCCTAACCCTAACCCTAACCCTAACCCTAACTCTAACGCTAAACCTATCCCTAAACCTAACCCTAACCCTAACACTTACCCTAAACCTAACCTTAACCCCAACACTAAACCTAACCTTAAACTTAACCCTAACCCTTAACCTTACCCTTAACCTAACCCTAAACCTAACCCTAACCCTAACCCCAAACCTAACCCTTACCCTAACCCTAATCCTAAACCTAACACTTACCCTTACCCTTACCCTTACCTCACCCTAAACCTAACTCTAACCCTAAACATAACCTGGACCCTAACCCTTATCCTTACCCTAACCCTAACCCTAACCCTAAACCTAAACCTAACCCTAAACTTAACCGTTACCCTTACCCTAACCATAACCATAACCCTGAACCTTACCCTAACCCTAACCCTAACCCTTACCCTTACCATAACCCTAACCCTAACCCTAACCATAACCCTTACCCTAACCCTAAACCTAACCCTAATCCTTACCCTAACCCTAAACCTAACACTAATCCTTACCCTTTCCCTAACCCTAACCCTAACCATTACCCTTACCCTAACCCTAACCCTAATCCTAACCCTAACACTAACCCTAACTTTAACCCTAACCCTAACCCTAACCTTACACTTACACTAGTCTAACCCTAAACCTAACCCTAACTGTATCTAATCCTAAACCTTACCCTTACCCTAACCCTAATCCTAAACCTAACCCTAACACTCACCCTAACCCTAACACCTAACACTAACCCTTACCCTTACCCTAACACTAACCCTAACCCTTACCCTTTGACCTAACCCTAACCCTAACCCTAAACCTAACCCTAACCCTAACGCTAACCCTTATCCTTACCCTAACCCTAACCCTAAACCTAACCCTAAACTTAACCCTTACCCTTACCCGAACCATAACCCTAACCCTAAACTTAACCCTAACCCTAACCCTTACCCTTACCCTAACCCTAACCCTAATCCTAACCCTAACACTAACCCTAACCTTAACCCGAACCCTAACCCTAACCCTAACTGTATGTAATCCGACCCCTTACCCTTACCCTAACCCGAACCCTAAACCTAACCCTCACCCTAACACCTAACCCTCACCCTTACCCTTACCCTAACCCTAACCCTAAACCTAACCCTAAACTTAACCCCAACCCTTGCCCTAACCCTAACCCTAACTCTAACCCTTACCCTTACCCTAACCCTAACCGTAATCTTAACCCCAACCCTTACCCTAACCATAACCCTAACCCTAACCCTAACCCTAAACTTAACCCTAACCCTAATACTAACCCTAACCCTTACCCTAACCCTAACCCTAATCCTAACCCTTACCCTAAACCTAACCTTAACCTTAATGCTAACCCTAACCCTAACACTAACAATTACCCTAACCCTAAACCTAACCCTAATCCTTACCCTAACCCTAACCCTTACCCTTTACCTAACCCTAACCCTAACCCTTACCCTTACCCTAACCCTAACCCTAACCCTTACCCTAAACCTAACCCTAACAATAACCCTAACACTTACCCTAACCCTAACCTTAACCCCAACACTAAACCTAACCTTAACCCTAACCCTAACCCTTACCCTTACCCTAACCCTAACCCTAAACTTAACCCCAACCCTAAACTTAACCCTAACACTATCCCTTACCCTAATACTTACCCTAACCCTAACCCTAATACTAAACCTAACCATTACACTAACCCTAACCCTAACCCTAACAGTAACCCTTACCCTTATGCTAACCCTAACCCTAACCTTAACCCTAACCCAAGCCCTAACCCCTAAAAATAACCGTAACCCTAACCCTAACCCTAATGCTTACACTTACCCTAACCCTAACCCTAACCCTAACCCTAACACTTACCCTTACCCTAACCCTAACCCTAACCCTTACCCTAACCCTAACCCTAAACCTAACCCTAACACTTACCATAACCCAAACCCTAACCCTAACACTTATCCTTACCCTAAACCCTACCCTAACCAGAACCCTTACCATAAACCTAACCCTAACTCTTACCATTACCCTAACACTAAACTTAACCCTAACCCTAACCCTAACACCTAACCCTAACCCTAACCCTTACCCTTACCCTAACCCTAACTCTGCCCCTAACCCTAACCCAGAACCTTACACTTACTCTAAACCTAAACCTAACCCTTACCTAAACCTAACCCTAACCCTAACCCTAACCCTTACCCGAACCCTTACCTTAACACTAACCCTAACCCTAACCCTTACCCTTACCCTAACACTAACCCTAACCCTAACCCTAACCCTAACACATACCCTTACCCTAACCCTAACCCTAACCCTAACCCTAACTCTAACTCTAAACCTAACCCTAAACCTAACCCTAGTCCTAACCCTAACACTTACCCTAAATCTAACCTTAACCCCAACACTAAACCTAACCTTAAACTTAACCCTAACCCTTAACCTTACCTTTACCCTAACCCTAAACCTAACCCTAACCCTAACCCCAAACCTAACCCTTACCCTAACCCTAATCCTAAACCTAACACTTACCCTTACCCTTACCTCACCCAAAACCTAACTCTAACCCTAACCATAACCTGGACCCTAACCTTTATCCTTACCCTAACCCTAACCCTAACCCTAAACCTAAACCTAACCCTAAACTTAAACGTTACCCTTACCCTAACCATAACCATAACCCTGAACCTAACCCTAACCCTAACCCTAACCCTTACCCTTACCATAACCCTAACCCTAACCCTAACCATAACCCTTACCCTAACCCTAAACCTAACCCTAATCCTTACCCTAACCCTAAACCTAACACTAATCCTTACCCTTTCCCTAACCCTAACCCTAACCCTAACCATTACCCTTACCCTAACCCTAACCCTAATCCTAACCCTAACACTAACCCTAACTTTAACCCTAACCCTAACCCTAACCCAAACCTTACACTTACACTAGTCTAACCCTAAACCTAACCCTAACTGTATCTAATCCTAAACCTTACCCTTACCCTAACCCTAATCATAAACCTAACCCTAACACTCACCCTAACCCTAACACCTAACACTAACCCTTACCCTTACCCTAACCCTAACCCTAACCCTTACCCTTTGCCCTAACCCTAACCCTAACCCTAAACCTATCCCTAACCCTAACGCTAACCCTTATCCTTACCCTAACCCTAACCCTAAACCTAACCCTAAACTTAACCCTTACCCTTACCCTAACCATAAACCTAACCCTAAACTTAACCCTAACCCTAACCCTTACCCTTACCCTAACCCTAACCCTAATCCTAACCCTAACACTAACCCTAACCTTAACCCGAACCCTAACCCTAACCCTAACTGTATGTAATCCGACCCCTTACCCTTACCCTAACCCGAACCCTAAACCTAACCCTCACCCTAACACCTAACCCTCACCCTTACCCTTACCCTAACCCTAACCCTAAACCTAACCCTAAACTTAACCCCAACCCTTGCCCTAACCCTAACCCTAACTCTAACCCTTACCCTTACCCTAACCCTAACCGTAATCTTAACCCCAACCCTTACCCTAACCATAACCCTAACCCTAACCCTAACCCTAAACTTAACCCTAACCCTAATACTAACCCTAACCCTTACCCTAACCCTAACCCTAATCCTAACCCTTACCCTTACCCTAAACCTCAACTTAACCTTAATGCTAACCCTAACCTTAACACTAACCCTTACCCTAACCCTAACCCTAACCCTAATCCTTACCCTAACCCTAACCCTTACCCTTTACCTAACCCTAACCATAACCCTTACCCTTACCCTAACCCTAACCCTAACCCTTACCCTAAACCTAACCCTAACAATAACCCTAACACTTACCCTAACCCTAACCTTAACTTCAACACTAAACCTAACCTTAACCCTAACCCTAACCCTTACCCTTACCCTAACCCTAACCCTAAACTTAACTCCAACCCTAAACTTAACCCTAACACTATCCCTTACCCTAATAATTACCCTAACCCTAACCCTAATACTAAACCTAACCATTACACTAACCCTAACCCTAACCCTAACCCTAACAGTAACCCTTACCCTTATGCTAACCCTAACCCTAACCTTAACCCTAACCCAAGCCCTAACCCCTAAAAATAACCGTAACCCTAACCCTAACCCTAATGCTTACACTTACCCTAACCCTAACCCTAAATCTAACCCTAACACTTACCCTTACCCTAACCCTAACCCTAACCCTTAACCTAACGCTAACCCTGAACCTAACCCTAACACTTACCCTAACCCAAACCCTAACCCTAACACTTATCCTTACCCTAAACCCTACCCTAACCAGAACCCTTACCATAAACCTAACCCTAACTCTTACCATTACCCTAACACTAAACTTAACCCTAACCCTAAACCTTACCCTAGCCCTTACCCTTACCCTAACCCTAACCCTATCCCTAAACCTTACCCTTACCCTAAAACTAACCATACCCCTACCCCTAACCCTTACCCTAAACCTAACCCTAACCCTAACCCTTACCCTTACCCTAACCCTAAACCTAACCCTAACCATAACCCTAAACCTATCCATTTCCCTTACCCTAACTCTAAACCTAACTCTAACTCTTAACCTTACCCTTACCCTAAACCTAACCCTAACACTTACCCTAAGCCTAAGCCTAATCCTAACCCTTACTCTTACCTTAACCCTAACCCTAACCCTAACCCTTACCCTTACTCTAACTCTAACCCTTACCCTCACCATAACCCTTACCCTAACTTTAAACCTAACCCTAACCCTAACCCTTACCCTTACCCTAACCCTAATGCTAACCTTAACCCTAACCCTAACCCTAACCCCTAAACCAAACCATAACACTAACCCTAACCTTAATTCTAACCCTATCTCAAACCATAACCCTTACCCTAACACTAACCCTAACCCTAACCCTAAACCTAATTCTTACCCTAACCCTAACCCTAACCCTAATCCTTACCCTTTCCCTAACCCTAACCCTAAACCTTTCCCTTACCCTAACACTAACCCTAACCTTAACCCTAACCCTAACCCTAACCTTACACTTACACTAAGTCTAACCCTAAACCTAACCCTAACCCTAACCATAACCCTAACTCTAACTCTAAACCTATCCCTAAACCTAACCCTAACCCTAACCCTAACCCTTACCCTAACCCTAACCTTAAACCCAACAATAAACCTAACCTTAAAATTAACCCTATCCCTTAACCTTACCCTTACCCTAACCCTAAACCTAACCCCAACCCTAACCCTAACCCCAAACCTAACCCTTACCCTAACCCTAATCCTAAACCTAACACTTACCCTTACCCTTACCTCACCCTAAACCTAAATCTAACCCTAACCATAACCTGGACCCTAACCCTTATCCTTACCCTAACCCTAACCCTAACCCTAAACCTAAAATTAACCCTAAACTTAACCGTTACCCTTACCCTAACCATAACCATAACCCTGAACCTCACCCTAACCCTAACACTAACCCTTACCCTTACCCAAACCCTAACCCTAACCCTATCCATAACCCTTACCCTAACCCTAAACCTAACCCTAATCCTTACCCTAACCCTAAACCTAACACTAATCCTTACGCTTTCCCTAACCCTAAACCTAACCCTAAACATTACCCTTACCCTAACCCTAACCCTAATCCTAACCCTAACACTAACCCTAACCTTAACCCTAACCCTAACCCTAACCCTAACCTTACACTTACACTAAGTCTAACCCTAAACCTAACCCTAACTGTATCTAATCCTAACCCTTACCCTTACCCTAACCCTAATCTTAAACCTAACCCTAACACTCACACTAACCCTAACACCTAACACTAACCCTTACCCTTACCCTAACCCTAACCCTAACCCTAAACTTAACCCCAACCCTTACCCTAACCCTAACCTTAACCCTTACTCTTACCCTAACCCTAACCGTAATCTTAACTCCAACACTTACCCTAACCCTAACACTAAACCTAACCGTAACCCTAAACTTAACCCTAACCCTATTACTAACCCTAACCCTTACCCTAACCCTAACCCTAATCCTAACACTTACACTTACCCTAACCGTAACCCTAACCTTAATGCTAACCCTAACCCTAACCCTAATCCTTACCCTAACCCTAACCCTTAACCTTTACATAACCCTAAACATAACCCTTACCCTTACCCTAACCCTAAACCTAAACCTAACCCTGACCCTAACCCTTACCATTATCCTAACCCTAACCCTTACTGTACCCTAACCCTAACCCTAAACCTAACCCTAACCCTAACGCTAACACTAAACAATACCCTTACCCTTACCCTAACCCTAAACCTAACCTTAAACCTAACGTTAACCTTAACCCTAACCCTTATACTTACCCTAACCCACACCCTAACCCTAACCTAAACCTAACCCTAACCCTAAAGCTAACCCTAACCCTAACTCTAACCCTAACCTTAACCCTAAACCTTACCCTTACACTAATCCTAACACTAACCCTTACCCTAACTCTAAGCCCAACCTTAACCCTAACCCTTACCTTTACCCTAACCCTAACCCTAACCTTAACCCTAACCCTAACCCCTAACAATAACCGTAACTCTAACCCTAACCCCTAACAAAAACCGTAATCATAACCCTAACCCTAACTCTTACCCTTACCATAACCCTAAACCTAACCCTAACCCTAACCCTAACCCTAATCCTTACCCTTTCCCTAACCCTAACCCTAACCCTTACCCTTACCCTAACCCTAAACCTAACCCTAAACCTAACCCCAACCCTAACCTTAACCCTAACCCTAACCGTAACCCTAACCCTAACCTTACCCTTACGCTAACCCTAACCCTAAACCTAACCCTAACCCTATCTAACCCTAACCCTTACAATTACCCTAATATTAACCCTAACCCTAACCCTAACCCTAACCCTAACACCTAACCCTAACCCTAACCCTTACCCTTACCCTAACCCTAACTCTGCCCCTAATCCTAACCCAGAACCTTACACTTACTCTAAACCTAACCCTAACCCTTACCTAAACCTAACCCTTACCCTAACCCTAACCCTTACCCTTACCCTTACCTTAACACTAACCCTAACCCTAACCCTTACCCTTACCCTAACGCTAACCCTAACCCTAACCCTAACCCTAACACATACCCTTACCCTAACCCTAACCCTAACCCTAACCCTAACTCTAACTCTAAACCTAACCCTAAACCTAACCCTAACCCTAACCCTAACACTTACCCTAAACCTAACCTTAACCCCAACACTAAACCTAACCTTAAACTTAACCCTAACCCTTAACCTTACCCTTACCCTAACCATAAACCTAACCCTAACCCTAACCCCAAACCTAACCCTTACCCTAACCCTAATCCTAAACCTAACACTTACCCTTACGCTTACCTCACCCTAAACCTAACTCTAAACCTAACCATAACCTGGACCCTAACCCTTATCCTTACCCTAACCCTAACCCTAACCCTAAACCTAAACCTAACCCTAAACTTAACCGTTACCCTTACCCTAACCATAACCATAACCCTGAACCTAACCCTAACCCTAACCCTAACTCTTACCCTTACCCACACCCGAACCCTAACCCTATCCATAACCCTTACCCTAACCCTAACCCTAACCCTAATCCTTACCCTAACCCTAAACCTAACACTAATCCTTACCCTTTCCCTAACCCTAAACCTAACCCTAAACATTACCCTTACCCTAACCCTAACCCTAATCCTAACCCTAACACTAACCCTAACCTTAACCCTAACCCTAACCCTAACCCTAACCTTACACTTACACTAAGTCTAACCCTAAACCTAACCCTAACTGTATCTAATCCTAACCCTTACCCTTACCCTAACCCTAATCTTAAACCTAACCCTAACACTCACACTAACCCTAACACCTAACACTAACCCTTACCCTTACCCTAACCCTAACCCTAACCCTAAACTTAACCCCAACCCTTACCCTAACCCTAACCTTAACCCTTACTCTTACCCTAACCCTAACCGTAATCTTAACTCCAACACTTACCCTAACCCTAACACTAAACCTAACCGTAACCCTAAACTTAACCCTAACCCTATTACTAACCCTAACCCTTACCCTAACCCTAACCCTAATCCTAACACTTACACTTACCCTAACCGTAACCCTAACCTTAATGCTAACCCTAACCCTAACCCTAATCCTTACCCTAACCCTAACCCTTAACCTTTACATAACCCTAAACATAACCCTTACCCTTACCCTAACCCTAAACCTAAACCTAACCCTGACCCTAACCCTTACCATTATCCTAACCCTAACCCTTACTGTACCCTAACCCTAACCCTAAACCTAACCCTAACCCTAACGCTAACACTAAACAATACCCTTACCCTTACCCTAACCCTAAACCTAACCTTAAACCTAACGTTAACCTTAACCCTAACCCTTATACTTACCCTAACCCACACCCTAACCCTAACCTAAACCTAACCCTAACCCTAAAGCTAACCCTAGCCCTAACTCTAACCCTAACCTTAACCCTAAACCTTACCCTTACACTAATCCTAACACTAACCCTTACCCTAACTCTAAGCCCAACCTTAACCCTAACCCTTACCTTTACCCTAACCCTAACCCTAACCTTAACCCTAACCCTAACCCCTAACAATAACCGTAACTCTAACCCTAACCCCTAACAAAAACCGTAATCATAACCCTAACCCTAACTCTTACCCTTACCATAACCCTAAACCTAACCCTAACCCTAACCCTAACCCTAATCCTTACCCTTTCCCTAACCCTAACCCTAACCCTTACCCTTACCCTAACCCTAAACCTAACCCTAAACCTAACCCCAACCCTAACCTTAACCCTAACCCTAACCGTAACCCTAACCCTAACCTTACCCTTACGCTAACCCTAACCCTAAACCTAACCCTAACCCTATCTAACCCTAACCCTTACAATTACCCTAATATTAACCCTAACCCTAACCCTAACCCTAACCCTAACACCTAACCCTAACCCTAACCCTTACCCTTACCCTAACCCTAACTCTGCCCCTAATCCTAACCCAGAACCTTACACTTACTCTAAACCTAACCCTAACCCTTACCTAAACCTAACCCTTACCCTAACCCTAACCCTTACCCTTACCCTTACCTTAACACTAACCCTAACCCTAACCCTTACCCTTACCCTAACGCTAACCCTAACCCTAACCCTAACCCTAACACATACCCTTACCCTAACCCTAACCCTAACCCTAACCCTAACTCTAACTCTAAACCTAACCCTAAACCTAACCCTAACCCTAACCCTAACACTTACCCTAAACCTAACCTTAACCCCAACACTAAACCTAACCTTAAACTTAACCCTAACCCTTAACCTTACCCTTACCCTAACCATAAACCTAACCCTAACCCTAACCCCAAACCTAACCCTTACCCTAACCCTAATCCTAAACCTAACACTTACCCTTACGCTTACCTCACCCTAAACCTAACTCTAAACCTAACCATAACCTGGACCCTAACCCTTATCCTTACCCTAACCCTAACCCTAACCCTAAACCTAAACCTAACCCTAAACTTAACCGTTACCCTTACCCTAACCATAACCATAACCCTGAACCTAACCCTAACCCTAACCCTAACTCTTACCCTTACCCACACCCGAACCCTAACCCTATCCATAACCCTTACCCTAACCCTAACCCTAACCCTAATCCTTACCCTAACCCTAAACCTAACACTAATCCTTACCCTTTCCCTAACCCTAAACCTAACCCTAAACATTACCCTTACCCTAACCCTAACCCTAATCCTAACCCTAACACTAACCCTAACCTTAACCCTAACCCTAACCCTAACCCTAACCTTACACTTACACTAAGTCTAACCCTAAACCTAACCCTAACTGTATCTAATCCTAACCCTTACCCTTACCCTAACCCTAATCTTAAACCTAACCCTAACACTCACACTAACCCTAACACCTAACACTAACCCTTACCCTTACCCTAACCCTAACCCTAACCCTAAACTTAACCCCAACCCTTACCCTAACCCTAACCTTAACCCTTACTCTTACCCTAACCCTAACCGTAATCTTAACTCCAACACTTACCCTAACCCTAACACTAAACCTAACCGTAACCCTAAACTTAACCCTAACCCTATTACTAACCCTAACCCTTACCCTAACCCTAACCCTAATCCTAACACTTACACTTACCCTAACCGTAACCCTAACCTTAATGCTAACCCTAACCCTAACCCTAATCCTTACCCTAACCCTAACCCTTAACCTTTACATAACCCTAAACATAACCCTTACCCTTACCCTAACCCTAAACCTAAACCTAACCCTGACCCTAACCCTTACCATTATCCTAACCCTAACCCTTACTGTACCCTAACCCTAACCCTAAACCTAACCCTAACCCTAACGCTAACACTAAACAATACCCTTACCCTTACCCTAACCCTAAACCTAACCTTAAACCTAACGTTAACCTTAACCCTAACCCTTATACTTACCCTAACCCACACCCTAACCCTAACCTAAACCTAACCCTAACCCTAAAGCTAACCCTAGCCCTAACTCTAACCCTAACCTTAACCCTAAACCTTACCCTTACACTAATCCTAACACTAACCCTTACCCTAACTCTAAGCCCAACCTTAACCCTAACCCTTACCTTTACCCTAACCCTAACCCTAACCTTAACCCTAACCCTAACCCCTAACAATAACCGTAACTCTAACCCTAACCCCTAACAAAAACCGTAATCATAACCCTAACCCTAACTCTTACCCTTACCATAACCCTAAACCTAACCCTAACCCTAACCCTAACCCTAATCCTTACCCTTTCCCTAACCCTAACCCTAACCCTTACCCTTACCCTAACCCTAAACCTAACCCTAAACCTAACCCCAACCCTAACCTTAACCCTAACCCTAACCGTAACCCTAACCCTAACCTTACCCTTACGCTAACCCTAACCCTAAACCTAACCCTAACCCTATCTAACCCTAACCCTTACAATTACCCTAATATTAACCCTAACCCTAACCCTAACCCTAACCCTAACACCTAACCCTAACCCTAACCCTTACCCTTACCCTAACCCTAACTCTGCCCCTAATCCTAACCCAGAACCTTACACTTACTCTAAACCTAACCCTAACCCTTACCTAAACCTAACCCTTACCCTAACCCTAACCCTTACCCTTACCCTTACCTTAACACTAACCCTAACCCTAACCCTTACCCTTACCCTAACGCTAACCCTAACCCTAACCCTAACCCTAACACATACCCTTACCCTAACCCTAACCCTAACCCTAACCCTAACTCTAACTCTAAACCTAACCCTAAACCTAACCCTAACCCTAACCCTAACACTTACCCTAAACCTAACCTTAACCCCAACACTAAACCTAACCTTAAACTTAACCCTAACCCTTAACCTTACCCTTACCCTAACCATAAACCTAACCCTAACCCTAACCCCAAACCTAACCCTTACCCTAACCCTAATCCTAAACCTAACACTTACCCTTACGCTTACCTCACCCTAAACCTAACTCTAAACCTAACCATAACCTGGACCCTAACCCTTATCCTTACCCTAACCCTAACCCTAACCCTAAACCTAAACCTAACCCTAAACTTAACCGTTACCCTTACCCTAACCATAACCATAACCCTGAACCTAACCCTAACCCTAACCCTAACTCTTACCCTTACCCACACCCGAACCCTAACCCTATCCATAACCCTTACCCTAACCCTAACCCTAACCCTAATCCTTACCCTAACCCTAAACCTAACACTAATCCTTACCCTTTCCCTAACCCTAAACCTAACCCTAAACATTACCCTTACCCTAACCCTAACCCTAATCCTAACCCTAACACTAACCCTAACCTTAACCCTAACCCTAACCCTAACCCTAACCTTACACTTACACTAAGTCTAACCCTAAACCTAACCCTAACTGTATCTAATCCTAACCCTTACCCTTACCCTAACCCTAATCTTAAACCTAACCCTAACACTCACACTAACCCTAACACCTAACACTAACCCTTACCCTTACCCTAACCCTAACCCTAACCCTAAACTTAACCCCAACCCTTACCCTAACCCTAACCTTAACCCTTACTCTTACCCTAACCCTAACCGTAATCTTAACTCCAACACTTACCCTAACCCTAACACTAAACCTAACCGTAACCCTAAACTTAACCCTAACCCTATTACTAACCCTAACCCTTACCCTAACCCTAACCCTAATCCTAACACTTACACTTACCCTAACCGTAACCCTAACCTTAATGCTAACCCTAACCCTAACCCTAATCCTTACCCTAACCCTAACCCTTAACCTTTACATAACCCTAAACATAACCCTTACCCTTACCCTAACCCTAAACCTAAACCTAACCCTGACCCTAACCCTTACCATTATCCTAACCCTAACCCTTACTGTACCCTAACCCTAACCCTAAACCTAACCCTAACCCTAACGCTAACACTAAACAATACCCTTACCCTTACCCTAACCCTAAACCTAACCTTAAACCTAACGTTAACCTTAACCCTAACCCTTATACTTACCCTAACCCACACCCTAACCCTAACCTAAACCTAACCCTAACCCTAAAGCTAACCCTAACCCTAACTCTAACCCTAACCTTAACCCTAAACCTTACCCTTACACTAATCCTAACACTAACCCTTACCCTAACTCTAAGCCCAACCTTAACCCTAACCCTTACCTTTACCCTAACCCTAACCCTAACCTTAACCCTAACCCTAACCCCTAACAATAACCGTAACTCTAACCCTAACCCCTAACAAAAACCGTAATCATAACCCTAACCCTAACTCTTACCCTTACCATAACCCTAAACCTAACCCTAACCCTAACCCTAACCCTAATCCTTACCCTTTCCCTAACCCTAACCCTAACCCTTACCCTTACCCTAACCCTAAACCTAACCCTAAACCTAACCCTAACCCTAACCTTAACCCTAACCCTAACCCTAACCCTAACCTTACCCTTACGCTAACCCTAACCCTAAACCTAACCCTAACCCTATCTAACCCTAACCCTTACAATTACCCTAATATTAACCCTAACCCTAACCCTAACCCTAACCCTAACACCTAACCCTAACCCTAACCCTTACCCTTACCCTAACCCTAACTCTGCCCCTAATCCTAACCCAGAACCTTACACTTACTCTAAACCTAACCCTAACCCTTACCTAAACCTAACCCTTACCCTAACCCTAACCCTTACCCTTACCCTTACCTTAACACTAACCCTAACCCTAACCCTTACCCTTACCCTAACGCTAACCCTAACCCTAACCCTAACCCTAACACATACCCTTACCCTAACCCTAACCCTAACCCTAACCCTAACTCTAACTCTAAACCTAACCCTAAACCTAACCCTAACCCTAACCCTAACACTTACCCTAAACCTAACCTTAACCCCAACACTAAACCTAACCTTAAACTTAACCCTAACCCTTAACCTTACCCTTACCCTAACCATAAACCTAACCCTAACCCTAACCCCAAACCTAACCCTTACCCTAACCCTAATCCTAAACCTAACACTTACCCTTACGCTTACCTCACCCTAAACCTAACTCTAAACCTAACCATAACCTGGACCCTAACCCTTATCCTTACCCTAACCCTAACCCTAACCCTAAACCTAAACCTAACCCTAAACTTAACCGTTACCCTTACCCTAACCATAACCATAACCCTGAACCTAACCCTAACCCTAACCCTAACTCTTACCCTTACCCACACCCGAACCCTAAACCTATCCATAACCCTTACCCTAACCCTAACCCTAACCCTAATCCTTACCCTAACCCTAAACCTAACACTAATCCTTACCCTTTCCCTAACCCTAAACCTAACCCTAACCATTACCCTTACCCTAACCCTAACCCTAATCCTAACCCTAACACTAACCCTAACCTTAACCCTAACCCTAACCCTAACCCTAACTTTACACTTACACTAAGTCTAACCCTAAACCTAACCCTAACTGTATCTAATCCTAACCCTTACCCTTACCCTAACCCTAATCCTAAACCTAACCCTAACACTCACACTAACCCTAACACCTAACACTAACCCTTACCCTTACCCTAACCCTAACCCTAACCCTAAACTTAACCCCAACCCTTACCCTAACCCTAACCTTAACCCTTACCCTTACCCTAACCCTAACCGTAATCTTAACTCCAACACTTACCCTAACCCTAACACTAAACCTAACCGTAACCCTAAACTTAACCCTAACCCTATTACTAACCCTAACCCTTACCCTAACCCTAACCCTAATCCTAACACTTACACTTACCCTAACCGTAACCCTAACCTTAATGCTAACCCTAACCCTAACCCTAATCCTTACCCTAACCCTAACCCTTAACCTTTACATAACCCTAAACATAACCCTTACCCTTACCCTAACCCTAAACCTAAACCTAACCCTGCCCTAACCCTTACCATTATCCTAACCCTAACCCTTACTGTACCCTAACCCTAACCCTAAACCTAACCCTAACCCTAACGCTAACACTAAACAATACCCTTACCCTTACCCTAACCCTAAACCTAACCTTAAACCTAACGTTAACCTTAACCCTAACCCTTATACTTACCCTAACCCACACCCTAACCCTAACCTAAACCTAACCCTAACCCTTACCCTAACCCTAACCCTAATCCTAACACTTAAACTTACCCTAACCCTAACCCTAACCTTAATGCTAACCCTAACCCTAACCCTAATCCTTACCCTAACCCTAACCCTTAACCTTTACCTAACCCTAACCATAACCCTTACCCTTACCCTAACCCTAAACCTAAACCTAACCCTGACCCTAATCCTTACCATTATCCTAACCCTAACCCTTACTGTACCCTAACCGTAACCCTAAACCTAACTCTAACCCTAACCCTAACCCTAAACAATACCCTTACGCTTACCCTAACCCTAAACCTAACCTTAACCCTAACGTTAACCTTAACCCTAACCCTTATACTTACCCTAACCCACACCCTAACCCTAACCTAAACCTCACCCTATTCCTAAACCTAACCCTTACCCTTACCCTAACCCTAACCCTAAAGCTAACCCTAACCCTAACTCTAACCCTAACCTTAACCCTAAACCTTACCCTTACACTAATCCTAACACTAACCCTTACCCTAACTCTAAGCCTAACCTTAACCCTAACCCTTACCTTTACCCTAACCCTAACCCTAACCTTAACCCTAAACCTAACCCCTAACAATAACCGTAACTCTAACCCTAACCCCTAACAAAAACCGTAACCATAACCCTAACCCTAACTCTTACCCTTACCATAACCCTAAACCTAACCCTAACCCAAACCCTAACCCTAATCCTTACCCTTTCCCTAACCCTAACCCTAACCCTAACCCTTACCCTTACCCTAACCCTAACCCTAAACCTAACCCTAAACCTAACCCTAACCCTAACCTTAACCCTAACCCTAACCCTAACCCTAACCTTACCCTTACGCTAACCATAACCCTAAACCTAACCCTAACCCTATCTAACCCTAACCCTTACAATTACCCTAATATTAACCCTAACCCTAACAGTAACCCTAACCCTAACACCTAACCCTAACCCTAACCCTTACCCTTACCCTAACCCTAACTCTGCCCCTAACCCTAACCCAGAACCTTACACTTACTCTAAACCTAACCATAACCCTTACCTAAACCTAACCCTTACCCTAACCCTGACCCTTACCCTTACCCTTACCTTAACACTAACCCTAACCCTAACCCTTACCCTTACCCTAACCCTAACTCTGCCCCTAATCCTAACCCAGAACCTTACACTTACTCTAAACCTAACCCTAACCCTTACCTAAACCTAACCCTTACCCTAACCCTAACCCTTACCCTTACCCTTACCTTAACACTAACCCTAACCCTAACCCTTACCCTTACCCTAACGCTAACCCTAACCCTAACCCTAACCCTAACACATACCCTTACCCTAACCCTAACCCTAACCCTAACCCTAACTCTAACTCTAAACCTAACCCTAAACCTAACCCTAACCCTAACCCTAACACTTACCCTAAACCTAACCTTAACCCCAACACTAAACCTAACCTTAAACTTAACCCTAACCCTTAACCTTACCCTTACCCTAACCATAAACCTAACCCTAACCCTAACCCCAAACCTAACCCTTACCCTAACCCTAATCCTAAACCTAACACTTACCCTTACGCTTACCTCACCCTAAACCTAACTCTAAACCTAACCATAACCTGGACCCTAACCCTTATCCTTACCCTAACCCTAACCCTAACCCTAAACCTAAACCTAACCCTAAACTTAACCGTTACCCTTACCCTAACCATAACCATAACCCTGAACCTAACCCTAACCCTAACCCTAACTCTTACCCTTACCCACACCCTAACCCTAACCCTATCCATAACCCTTACCCTAACCCTAAACCTAACCCTAATCCTTACCCTAACCCTAAACCTAACACTAATCCTTACCCTTTCCCTAACCCTAAACCTAACCCTAACCATTACCCTTACCCTAACCCTAACCCTAATCCTAACCCTAACACTAACCCTAACCTTAACCCTAACCCTAACCCTAACCCTAACTTTACACTTACACTAAGTCTAACCCTAAACCTAACCCTAACTGTATCTAATCCTAACCCTTACCCTTACCCTAACCCTAATCCTAAACCTAACCCTAACACTCACACTAACCCTAACACCTAACACTAACCCTTACCCTTACCCTAACCCTAACCCTAACCCTAAACTTAACCCCAACCCTTACCCTAACCCTAACCTTAACCCTTACCCTTACCCTAACCCTAACCGTAATCTTAACTCCAACACTTACCCTAACCCTAACACTAAACCTAACCGTAACCCTAAACTTAACCCTAACCCTATTACTAACCCTAACCCTTACCCTAACCCTAACCCTAATCCTAACACTTAAACTTACCCTAACCCTAACCCTAACCTTAATGCTAACCCTAACCCTAACCCTAATCCTTACCCTAACCCTAACCCTTAACCTTTACCTAACCCTAACCATAACCCTTACCCTTACCCTAACCCTAAACCTAAACCTAACCCTGACCCTAACCCTTACCATTATCCTAACCCTAACCCTTACTGTACCCTAACCGTAACCCTAAACCTAACTCTAACCCTAACCCTAACCCTAAACAATACCCTTACACTTACCCTAACCCTAAACCTAACCTTAACCCTAACGTTAACCTTAACCCTAACCCTTATACTTACCCTAACCCACACCCTAACCCTAACCTAAACCTCACCCTATTCCTAAACCTAACCCTTACCCTTACCCTAACCCTAACCCTAAAGCTAACCCTAACCCTAACTCTAACCCTAACCTTAACCCTAAACCTTACCCTTACACTAATCCTAACACTAACCCTTACCCTAACTCTAAGCCTAACCTTAACCCTAACCCTTACCTTTACCCTAACCCTAACCCTAACCTTAACCCTAAACCTAACCCCTAACAATAACCGTAACTCTAACCCTAACCCCTAACAAAAACCGTAACCATAACCCTAACCCTAACTCTTACCCTTACCATAACCCTAAACCTAACCCTAACCCAAACCCTAACCCTAATCCTTACCCTTTCCCTAACCCTAACCCTAACCCTAACCCTTACCCTTACCCTAACCCTAACCCTAAACCTAACCCTAAACCTAACCCTAACCCTAACCTTAACCCTAACCCTAACCCTAACCCTAACCTTACCCTTACGCTAACCATAACCCTAAACCTAACCCTAACCCTATCTAACCCTAACCCTTACAATTACCCTAATATTAACCCTAACCCTAACAGTAACCCTAACCCTAACACCTAACCCTAACCCTAACCCTTACCCTTACCCTAACCCTAACTCTGCCCCTAACCCTAACCCAGAACCTTACACTTACTCTAAACCTAACCATAACCCTTACCTAAACCTAACCCTTACCTAACCCTGACCCTTACCCTTACCCTTACCTTAACACTAACCCTAACCCTAACCTTACCCTTACCCTAACGCTAACCCTAAATCTAACCCTAACTCTAACTCTAAACCTAACCTAAACCTAACCCTAACCCTAACCCTAACACTTACCCTAAACCTAACCTTAACCCCAACACTAAACCTAACCTTAAACTTAACCCTAACCCTTAACCTTACCCTTACCCTAACCCTAAACCTAACCCTAACCCTAACCCCAAACCTAACCCTTACCCTAACCCTAATCCTAAACCTAACACTTACCCTTACCCTTACCTCACCCTAAACCTAACTCTAAACCTAAGCATAACCTGGACCCTAACCCTTATCCTTACCCTAACCCTAACCCTAACCCTAAACCTAAACCTAACCCTAAACTTAACCGTTACCCTTACCCTAACCATAACCATAACCCTGAACCTAACCCTAACCCTAACCCTAACCCTTACCCTTACCATAACCCTAACCCTAACCCTAACCCTAACCATAACCCTTACCCTAACCCTAAACCTAACCCTAATCCTTACCCTAACCCTAAACCTAACACTAATCCTTACCCTTTCCCTAACCCTAACCGTAACCCTAACCATTACCCTTACCCTAACCCTAACCCTAACCCTAACCCTAACACTAACCCTAAACTTAACCGTAACCCTAACCCTAACCCTAACCTTACACTTACAATAGTCTAACCCTAAACCTAACCCTAACTGAATCTAATCCTAAACCTTACCCTTACCCTAACCCTAATCCTAAACCTAACCCTAAAACTCACCCTAACCCTAACACCTAACACTAACCCTTACCCTTACCCTAACCCTAACCCTAACCCTAAACTTAACCCCAACCCTTACCCTCACCCTAACCCTAACCCTTACCCTTACCCTAACCCTAACCGTAATCTTAACTCCAACACTTACCCTAACCCTAACACTAACCCTAACCGTAACGCTAAACTTAACCCTAACCCTATTACTAACCCTAACCCTTACCCTAACCCTAACCCTAAACCTAACCCTTACCCTTACCCTAACCCTAACCCTAACCTTAATGCTAACCCTAACCCTAACCCTTACCCTAACCCTATCCCTTAACTTTACCTAACCCTAACCATAACCCTTACCCTTACCCTAACCCTAAACCTAAACCTAACCCTGACCCTAACCCTTACGCTTATCCTAACCCTAACCCTTACTGTACACTAACCCTAACCCTAAACCTAACCCTAACCCTACCCTAACCCTAAACAATACCCTTACCGTTACCCTAACCCTAAACCTAACCTTAACCCTAACCCTAACCTTAACCCTAACCCTTACACTTAACCTAACCCACACCCTAACCCTAACCTAAACCTAACCCTATTCCTAAACCTAACCCTTACCCTTACCCTAACCCTAACCCTAACTCTAACCCTAACCTTAACCCTAAACCTTACCCTTACCCTAATCCTAACACTAACCCTTACCCTAACTCTAAGCCTAACCTTAACCCTAACCCTTACCTTTACCCTAACCCTAACCCTAACCTTAACACTAACCGTAACCCCTAACAATAACCGTAACTCCAACACTAACCCCTAACAATAACCGTAACCATAACCCTAACCCTAACGCTTACCCTTACCCTAACCCTAAACCTAACCCTAACCCTAACCCTAATCCTTACCCTTTCCCTAACCCTAACCCTAACCCTTACCCTAACCCTAACCCTAAACCTAACCCTAAACCTAACCCTAACCCTAACCTTAACCCTAACCCTAACCCTAACCCTAACACCTAACCCTAACCCTAACCCTTACCCTTACCCTAACCCTAACTATGCCCCTAACCCTAACCCAGAACCTTACACTTACTCTAAACCTAACCCTAACCCTTACCCTAAACCTAAACCTAACCCTAACCCTAACCCTTACACTTACCCTTACCTTAACACTAACCCTAACCCTAACCCATACCCTTACCCTAACGCTAACCCTAACCCTAACCCTAAACCTAACACATACCCTTACCCTAACCCTAACCCTAACCCTAACCCTAACTCTAACTCTAAACCTAACCCTAAACCTAACCCTAACCCTAACCCTAACCCTTACCCTAACCCTAACCTTAATCCCAACACTAAACCTAACCTTAAACTTAACCCTAACCCTTAACCTTACCTTACCCTAACCCTAACCCTAACCCTAACCCTAACCCCAAACCTAACCCTTACCCTAACCCTAATCCTAAACCTAACACTTACCCTTACTCTTACATCACCCTAAACCTAACTCTAACCCTAACCATAACATGGACCCTAACCCTTATCCTTACCCTAATCCTAAACCTAAACCTAAACCTAAACCTTACCCGAAATTTAACCGTTACCCTTACCCTAACCATAACCATAACCCTGAACCTAACCCTAACCCTAACCCTAACCCTTACCCTTACCCAAACCCTAACCCTAACCCTAACCATAACCCTTACCTTTACCCTAACCCTAACCCTAATCCTAACCCTAACACTAACCCTAACCTTAACCCTAACCCTAACCCTAACCCTAACCTTACACTTACACTAAGTCTAACCCTAAACCTAACCCTAACTGTATCTAATCCTAATCTTTACCCTTACCCTAACCCTAATCCTAAACCTAACCCTAACCCTCACCCTAAACCTAACACCTAACCCTAACCCTTACCCTTACCCTAACCCTAACTCTGCCCCTAACCCTAACCCAGAACCTTACACTTACTCTAAACCTAACCCTAACCCTTACCCTAAACCTAACCCTAACCCTAACCCTAACCCTTACCCTTACCCTTACATTAACACTAACCCTAACCATAACCCTTACCCTTACCCTAACGCTAACCCTAACCCTAACCCTAACACATACCCTTACCCAAATCCTAACACTAACATTACCCTAACTCTAACCCTAACCTTAACCCTAACCCTTACCTTTACCCTAACGCTAACCCTAACCTTAACCCTAACCCTAACCCCTAACAATAACTGTAACTCTAACCCTAACCCCTAACAATAACCGTAACCATAACCCTAACCCTAACGCTTATCCTTAATCTAACCCTAAACCTAACCCTAACCCTAACCCTAACCCCTAACCCGAACCCTAACCCTAACCCTAACCCTTACACTTACCCTAACCCTAACCCTATCCCTAACCCTAAAACTTGCCCTAAACCTAACCCTAACCCTAGCCCTTACCCTTACCCTAAACCTAACCCTAAACTTAACCCCAACCCTAAACCTAAACCTAACCCTAACCCTTACCCTAACACTTACACTAACCCTAACCCTAACCCTAACACTTACCCTTACCCTAAACCTAACCCTAACCCTTACCCTAGCCCTAAACCTAACCCTAACCCCAACCCTTACCCTAACCCTAACCCTAACCCTAACCCTAATCCTTACCCTAACCCTAACCTTAAGCCTAATCCTTACACTTTCCCTAACCCTAACCCTAACCCTAACCCTTACCCTTATCCTAACCCTAACCCTACACCTAACCCTAACCCTAACCCTAACCCTAACCTTACCCTTACCCTTACCCTAACCCTAACCCTAAACATATCCCTAACCCTATCTAACCTCAACCCTTACGCTTACCCTAAACCTAACCCTAAACCTAACCCTAACCCTAACCCTAACACTAACACCTACCCTAACCGTAACCCTTACCCTTACCCTAACCCTAACCCTAACCCTAAAACTTACCCTTATCCTAAACCTAATCCTAACGCTTACCCTAAACCTAACCAAAAGCCTAAACCTAACCCTTACCCTTACCTTAATCCTAACCCTACCCCTAAACCTTACCCTTATCCTAATGCTAACACTAACCCTAACCCTAACACTAACCCTAACACATACCCTTAACCTAACCCTAACTTTAACCCTAACCATAACCCTTACAATAAACAAAAACTTAACCCCAACACTAAACCTAACCCTAACCTTAACCCAAACACTTAAACTTACACTAACCCTAACCCTAAACCTAAACCTAACCCTAACCCTAACCCTAACCGTAATCCTTACCCTAACCGTAACCCTAATCCTAAACCTAACACTTACCCTTACCCAAACCCTAACCCTAACCCAAAACCTAAACCTAACCCTAAACTTAACCCTAACCCTTACCCTTACCCTAAACCTAACCCTAAACCTAACCCTAAGCCTAACCTTAACCCTTACCCTTACCCTAAACCTAACCCTAAACCTAAGCCTAACCCTTACCCTTACCTCACCCGAACCCTAAACCTAACCCTAACTTTGACCCTAACCCTTATTCTTACCCTAACCCTGATCCTAACCCTAAACCTAACCCTAACCCTAAACTTAACACTTACCCTTGCCCTAACCATACCTCTAACCCAGAAGCTAACCCTAACCTTAACCCTAAAACTTATACTTACCCTAACCCTAACCCCTAAACCTAACCCTAACCCTTACCCTTACCCTATCCCTAACCCTAACCCTTACCCTAACACTTACCCTAACCCTATCCCTAACCCTTACCCTTACCCTAACCCTAACTCTAAACTTAACCCCAACCCTAAACCTAACCCTAACACTAACCCTTACCCTAACACTTCCCCTAACCCTAATCTTAATACTAACCCTTACCCTTACCCTAAACCTAACCTTAATGCTAACCCTAACCCTAACCCTAACCCTAACCCTAACGCTTACACTTACCCTAACCCTAAACCTAACCATAACCCTAACCCTAACCCTAACCCTAACACTTACCCTTACCCTAACCCTAACCCTAACCCTTACCCTAACCCTAACCTTAAACCTAACCCTAACACTTACCCTAACCCAAACCCTAACCCTAACACTTATCCTTACCCTAACCCCTACCCTAACCCTAACCCCTAAACCTAACCGTAACCCTAACCCTAACCTTAATTCTAACCCTAACCCTAACCCTAATCTTTACCCTAACACTAACCCTAACCCTAATCCTTACCCTTTCCCTAACCCTAACCCTAACCCTAACCCTTACCCTTACCCTAACCCTAACCCTAAACCTTACCCTAAACCTAACCCTAACCCTAACCCTAACCCTAACCTTACCCTTACGCTAACCCTAACCCTAAACCTAACCCTAACCCTATCTAACCCTAACCCTTACAATTACCCTAACCCTAATCCTAAACCTAACCCTAACCCTAACCCTAACACTCACACCTAACCCTAACCCTAACCCTTACCCTTACCCTAACCCTAACTCTGACCCTAACCCTAACCCAAAGCCTTACACTTACTCTAAACCTAACCCTAACCCTTACCCTAAACCTAACCCTAACCCTAACCCTAACCCTTACTCTTACCTTAACCCTAACCCTAACCCTAACACTTACCCTTACCCTAACGCTAACCCTAACCCTAACCCTAAACCTAACACATTCCCTTACCCTAACACTAACCCTTACCCTAACCGTAACCCTAACCCTTAACCTTACCCTAACCCTAAACCTAACTCTAACCCCTACCCTAACCCTGAACCTAACCCTAAAGCTTAACCTAAACCTTGCCCTAACCCTTACCCTAACACTAACCCTAAATTTAACCCTAACCCTATCCCTTACCCTTACCATAACACTAAACCTAAACCTAACAATAACCCTAACCCTAACTCTAACCATAACCCTAACCCTAAACCTAACCCTTGCCCTTACCCTAACCCTAACCCTAACCCTAACCCTTTCCTTACCCTAACCCTAAACCTAAACCTAACCCTAATCCTAACCCTGACCCCAAACCCTAACCCTACCCTAACCCTAACCCTTACCCTTATACTAACCCTAACTATAACCCTAACACTTAGCCTTACCCTAACCCCTAACCTAACCCTAACCTTAACCCTTACCCTAACCCTAACCCTAACCCTAACCCTTACCCTTACCCTAACCCTAACCCTAACCCTAACCCTTTCCTTACCCTAACCCTAAACCTAACCCTATCCCTTAACCTTACCCTTACCCTAAACCTAACCCTAATCCTTACCCTAAACCTAACCGTAAACCTAACCCTTTCCCTTACCTTAACACTAACCCTAATTCCTAACCCTTACCCTAATGCTAACCCTAACCCTAACTCTAACCCTAACCCTAACCGTAACCCTTACCTTTACCCTACCACTAACCCTAACTCTTACACTTACCCTAACCCTAAACCTAACAGTAACACTAAACCTAACCCTTACCCTAACCCTAACCCTAATCCTAACCCT
This sequence comes from Megascapheus bottae, assembly GCA_024803745.1. Lineage (NCBI taxonomy): Eukaryota > Metazoa > Chordata > Mammalia > Rodentia > Geomyidae > Megascapheus > Megascapheus bottae. The sequence continues at coordinate 236,920 of JANJXV010000343.1, forward strand.
AAACCTTAACCTTACCAAAACACTAACCCTAACCTTAACCCTTACTGTAACCCTAATCCTAACCCTAAACTTAACCCTAACCCTTATACTTACCCTAACCCTCACCCTAACCCTAACCCTAAACCTAACCCAATACTTAAACCTAACCCTTACCCTTACCCTAACCCTAACCCTAAAAATAACCCTAACCTTAACACTAACCCTTATACTTACTCTAATCCTAACCCTAACCGTAACCCTAAACCTAACCCTATTCCTAAACCTTACCCTTACCCTTACGCTAACCCTAACCCTAAACCTAACCCTAACCCTAACCGTTACCCTAACCCTAAACTTAACCCTAACCCTAACCCTAACCCCTAACAATAACCGTAACCCTAACCCTAACCCTAACCCTAACCATAACCCTAACACTAACCCTAAACCTAACCCTAACCCTTACCCTTACCCTAACCCTAACCCTACACTTAACCCCAACACTAAACCTAAAACTATCCCTTACCCTTACCCTAACACTTACCCTAATCCTAACCCTAACGCTAACACTTATCCTTACCCTAACCCTAACCCTAACCCCAAACCCTAACCCTAACCCTAACCCTAACCCTTACCCTTACCTTTATCCTAACCCTAACCATAACCCTAACACTTACCCTTACTCTAACCCCTACCCTAACCCCAACCCTTACCCTAACCGTAAACCTAAACCTAACCCTAAAACTTACGCTAACCCTTACCCTTACCCTACCCTTAACCGTATCCCTAAACCTTACTCTTACCCTTAACCTAAACCTATCCCTAACCCTAACCCTAACCCTTACCCTAACACTAACCCTAACCCTAACCCTTAACCTAATCCTAAACCTAACCCTAACCCTAACCCTAAAACTAACCCTAACCCTAACCCTAAGCTTATCCATTTCCTTTACCCTAACCCTAAACCTAACCCTAACTCTTAACCTTACCCTTACCCTAAACCTAACCCTAACCCTTACCCTAAACTTAACCCTAACCCTGACCCTTACCGTTTCCCTATCCCTAACCCTAACCCGTACCCTTACCCAAAGGCTAACCCTAACCCTAACCCTTACCCTAACCCTAACCGTAAACCTAACCCTACCACTAACCCTAACCCTTACAGTAACTCTAGCCTTAATGCTAACCCTAACCCTAACCATAACCCTTACACTAACCCTAACCCTACTCCTTACCCTAACTCTAACCCTAACCCTAAACCTTACCCTTTCCCTAACCCTAACCTTAACACTAACCCTAACCCTAACCCTAACCCTAACGCTAACCTTAACCCTAACTCTAACCCTAACCCTAACCCTAACCTTACCCTTACCCGAACCCTAACCCTAAAAATAACCCTAACCCTATTTAACCCTAAACCTTACCCTTACCCTAAACCTAACCCTAACCCTTACACTTACCTTAACCCTAACATTAACCCTAACCCTAACCCTTACCCTTATCCTAACGCTAACCTTAAGCCTAACCCTAACCCTAACACATACCCTTACCTTACCCTAACCCTAACCCTAACTCTAACTCTAAACCTAAAACTAAACCTAACCCTTACCCTAACCCTAACACTTACCCTAACCCTAACCTTAACCCAAACACTAAACCTAATCCTAACCTTAACCCTAACCCTAACACTTATCCTTACCCTAACCCTAACCCTAACCCTTACCCTAACCCTAATCCCAAACCCTAATCCTAACCCTAACCCATACCCTTATCCTAACCCTAACTCTAATCCTAACCCTAACACTTACCCTTACCCTAACCCCTAACCTAATCCTAACCCTTACCCTAACACTAAAGCTAACCCTAACCCTAAACCTTACGCTAACCCTTACCCTTACCCTAACCCTAACCCTTTACCTAAACCTTACCCTTACCCTAAACCTAACCCTATCCCTAACCCTAACCCTAACCCTTACCCTAACCCTAACCCTAACCCTAACCCTTACCCTTACCCTAAACCTAACCCTAACCCTAACCCTAACCCTAAGCTTATCCATTTCCCTTACCCTAACCCTAAACCTAACCCTAACTCTTAACCTTACCCTTACCCTAAACCTAACCCTAACCCTTACCATAAACCTAACCCTAACCCTAACCCTTACCCTTACCTTAACCCTAACTCTAACTCTAACCCTTACCCTTACCCTAAGGCTAACCCTAACCCTAACCCTAACCCTTACCCTAACCCTAAACCTTACCCTTACCCTAACCCTAACGCTAACATTAACCATAACCCTAACCCTAACCCCTTAACCTAACCGTAACCCTAACCCTAACCCTAACCCTTACCCTTACCCAACCCTAACCTTAATGCTAACCCGAACCCTAACCATAACCCTTACCCTAACCCTAAACCTAACCCTAACGCTAATCCTTTCCCTAAACCTAACCCTAACCCTAATGCTTACCCTTTCCCTAACCCTAACCCTAACCCTAACGCTAACCTTAACACTAACCCTAACCCTAACCCTAACCTTACCCTTCCCCTAACCCTAACCCTAAACCTAAACCTAACCCTATCTAACCCTAACCCTTACCCTTACCCTAACCCTAACCCTAACCCTAAACCTAACACTAACCCTAACCCTAACACCTAAACCTAACCCTTACCCTTACCCTAACCCTAGCCCTAACCCTAACCCTAACCCTAACCCTTACCCTTACCTTAACCCTAACATTAACCCTAACCAGAAACCTTACCCTTATCCTAACGATAATCCTTACCCTAACCCTAACCCTAACCCTAACCCTAACTCTAAACCTAACCCTAACCCCTAACCCTAACCCTAAACCTAAACCTTACCCTAACCCTAACCCTAATCCTGAACCTAACGCTTACCCCTACCCAAACCCTAACCCTAACCCTAAACCTCAATCTAACCCTAAACTTAACCCTAATCCTTAAACTTACCCTAACCCTAACTCTAACCATAACCCTAAACCTATCTCTAAGCCTAACCCTAACCCTTACCCTTACCCTAACCCTAACCCTAAACCTAACCCTAACCCTTACCCTTACCTCATCCTAACCCTAACCTACACTAACCCTAACCCTAAACCTAACCATAACCCTTACCCTTACTCTTACCCTAACCCTAACACTAACCCTAACCCTAACCATTACCCTTACCCTAAACCTAACCATAACAAGAACCCTAACTCTAACCCTAACCCTAAACCTTACCCTACACTTACCCTAACCCTAACCCTAACCCTAACTCTTACCCTTACCCTAACCCTAACCTTAATGCTAACCCTAAACCTAACCATAACCCTTACCCTAACCCTAACCCTAAACCTAATCCTTACCCTAACCCTAAGCCTAACACTAATCCTTACCCTTTCCCTAACCCTAACCCTAACCCTAACCCTAACCTTTACCCTTACCCTAACCCTAACCCTAAACCTAACCCTAACCCTAACCCTAACCCTAAACTTACACTTACCCTAACCCTAACTGCTACACCCACTCCAGTGGAGTCTGTGCAGCATGGAGCAGAAAGAGCTTGAATGGCTGCCAGTCCTGAGGTTCGCACCAATGGTGATCAGTCCTCCTGGAGGTCCCTGGCAGAGACCGGGACATATGCGTGGAATGCTCATAATGCTGGGTGCTGGGATTCTTTTATCACTCTTTTTATTTCTGATAGTTGATGGTATGGCAGTAATATTCTGTGCCAGCTACTGGCCTAAACAATTGATTGAGCGACTAGATGCTCCAGGAACTAAAAGTGCATGCCCGACTACTCTGGCGCAAACACATCCACAGCAGCCTTGATGACCTCAATGCACTGTACTAATAATAAGACAGAATTAGAAACTAAACGGAAAACATGATCTTTGAATTAGTAATAAATGTTAGTTTACCTGAATATGCCTTTAATGCGTCTGCATTACTTGTGTAAATGTTACAAGTACCTAATGAATCACATGGGAAAGGATTAGAAGGGCTAGAGCACCGTGGTGTGCTCTAACTGAACAGCAACAATGGACTCTTAGGTTTAAGGTTTTACAATTCCTGGCACAGGGTAATAATTACTAACTTAGAAACAGAATCATAGGAAGAACTAGAAAACAGATGGTAAACAAAGCTAATAGTGATTAATGCCAAGGCGGATGACGCCTAACTATAATGTCTGACTTATTAACCATGGCTTCTTAGAATGAAGGGTGAAGTTTCTTTTCTACTCAGAAAAATGTACCCTGTAACCATTCTTAAACGTGATTGTAATCTTTTGACCTTATGCCAACTGAAAGAAACTACTCCTACTTTGACTGTATATAATCTCACACTCAACAAGTAAAACTTCACAGCAGATTTCAAACCTCCCTTGCGTTTGTGTCTGTCTGTCATCGCCGAATCCATTCCTGACCTGTGAATCCAGACTTGGTCTCTCCGCAATCCCGCTGAGTCGGTCTGCGGCACCTAACCGTAAACCTAACCTTAACTCTATCTAATCCTAACCCTTACCCTTAACCTAACCACAACCCTAAACCTAACCCTAACTCTAAACTTAATCCTAACCCTTACCCTTACACTAACCCTAACACTAACCCTAACCCTCACCCTAACCCTATCCTTAAACCTAACCCTAAACCTAACCTCAGCCTAACCCTAACACTTACCCTAACCCTAACCCTAACCTTACCCTTACCCTTACCCTAACCCTAACCCTAAATTTAACCCCAACCCTAAACCTAACCCTAAACCTAACCCTTACCATAACACTTACCCTAACCCTCACACTAACCCTAACCCTAACACTTACCCTAACCCGAACACTAAACCTTACCCTAACCCTAACCCTAACCCTAACACTAACCCTAACCCTAACCCTTACCCTTACCCTAACCCTAAACCTAACTCTAACCCCTACCCTAACCCTAACCCTAACCCAAAATCTTAACCTAAACCTTACCCTAACCCTGACCCTAACACTAACCCTAACCTTAACCATAAATCTAACCCTAACCCTTACCCTTACCATAACACTAACCCTAAACCTAACCCTAACCCTCACCCTAACTCTAACCTTAACCCTAACCCTAAACCTAACCCTTGCCCTTACCCTAACCCTAACCCTAAACCTATCACTAACCCCAACCCTAACCCTAACCCTTACTCTTACCCTAAACCTAAACCTAAACCTAACCCTAACACTAACCCTGAACCTAAACCCTAACCCTACCCTAACCCTTAGCCTTATCCTAACCCTAACCCTAACCCTAACACTTAGCCTTACCCTAACCCCTAACCTAACCCTAAACCTAACCCTTACCCTAACCCTAACCCTAACCCTTACCCTAACCCCAAACATAACCCTAACCCTAACCCTAACCCTAACCCTTTCCTTACCCTAACCCTAAACCTAACCCTAACCCTTATCCTTACCCTTACCCTAAACCTAACCCTAATCCTTACCCTAAACCTAAACATAACCCTAACCCTTACCCTTACCTTAACCCTAACGATAACCCTAAGCCTTACCCTAACGCTAACCCTAACCGTAACTCTAAACCTAACCCTAACAGTAACACTTACACTTACCCTACCACTAACCCTAACCCTTACCCTTACCCTAACCCTAACCCTAACCTTAACCCCAACCCTAAACCTAACCTTAAACCTAAGCCTAAACCTTACCCTTACCCTAACCCTTATACTTACCCTAACCCTCACCCTAAACCTAACCCTATTCCTAAACCTAACCCTTACCCTTACCCTAACCCTAACTCTAAACCTAACCCTAACCCTAAAATTAACCCTAAGCCTTATAATTACCCTAACCCTCACCCTAACACTAACCCTAAACCTAACCCTATTCCTAAACCTAACCCATACCCTTACCCTAACCCTAACCCTAAACCTAACCCTAACCCTAACCCTAACCCTAAACTTAACACTAACCCTTATACTTACCCTAACCCTAATCCTAACCCTAACACTAAACCTAACCCTATTCCTAAACCTAATCTTTACCCTTACCCTAACTCTAACCCTAACCCTAACCCTAACCCTTACCCTAACCCTAACCCTAACCCTAACCCTAAACCCAACCCTAACCCTAACCCTAACCTTAACCCTAAACCTTACACTTACCCTAACCCTAACCCTAAACCTAACCCTAACCCTAACCCTAACCTTAACCCTAAACCTTACCCTTACCCTAACCCTAACCCTAACCCTAACCCTTACCCTTACCCTAACCCAAACCCTAGCCTTAACCCTAACCCTCACCCTAACCCCTAACAATAACTGTAACCCTAACCCTAACCCTAACGCTTACCCTTACCCTATCCCTAAACCTAACCCTAACCCTAACCCCTAACCCTAACCCTAACCCTAACCCTAAACTTTACACTTAACCCCAACACTAAACCTAAACCTATCCCTAACCCTTACCCTAACACTTACCCTAACCCTAACCCTAACGCTAACACTTACCCTTACCCTAACCCTAACCCTAACCCTTACCCTAACCCTAACCCTAACCCTAACACTTACCCTAATCATTACCCTAACCCTAACCAAAAACCTAACCCTAACCCTGACCCTAACCCTAACATTCAACCTAAACCTTACCCTTACCCTAACCCTAACCCTAACCCTAACCCTTACCCTTACCCTAACCCAAACCCTAACCTTTACCCTAACCCTAACCCTAACCCTATCCCCAAACCTAACCCTAAACCTTACACTAACCCTTACCCTTAACCTACCCCTAACCCTATCCCTAAACATTACCCTTACCCTAAACCTAGTCCTATCCCTAACACTAACCCTAACCTTTACCCTAACACTAACCCAAACCCTAACCTTTACCCTTACCCTAACCCTAAACCTAAACCTAACCATAACCCTAAGCTTATCCATTTCCCTTACCGTAACCCTAAACCTAATCCTAACTCTTAACCTTACACTTACCCTAAACCTCACCCTAACCCTTACCCTAAACCTAACCCTAACCCTAACCCTTACCCTTACCTTATCCCTAACCCTAACCCTAACCCTTACCATTACCCTAAGGCTAACCCTAACCCTAACCCTTAACCTAAACCTAAACCTAACCCTAACCCTAAACCTTACACTTACCCTACCCCTAACGCTAACATTAACCCTAACCCTAACCCCTAAACCTAACCGTAACCCTAACCCTAACCCTAAACCTTACCTTTACCCTAACCCTAACCTTAATGCTAACCCTAACCCTAACCATCACCCTTACTCTATCCCTAACCCTAACTCTAACCCTAATCCTTAACCTAACGTTAACCCTAACCCTAACCATAATCCTTACCCTTTCCCTACCCCTAAACCTAACCCTAACCCTAACCCTTACCCTTACCCTAACCCTAACCCTAAACCTAACCCTAACACTATCGCTAACCTTAACCCAAACCCTAACCCTAACCCTAACCTTACCCTTACCCTAACCCTACACCTAACCCTAACCCTATCTAACCCTAACCCTTACCCTTACCATAACCCTAACCCTAAAACTATCCCTAACCCTAACCCTTACTCTTATCCTAACGCTAACCCTAACCCTAACCCTAACAGATACCCTTACCCTAACCATAAGCCTAACCCTAACTCTAACTCTAAGCCTAACCCTAAACCTAACCCTTACCCTTACCCTAATCCTAACCCTAACTCTAACCCTACCCCTTACCCTTACCCTAAACCTAACCCTAACAAAAACCCTAACACTTACCCTAACCCTAACCCTAACCCCAACACTAAACCGAACCCTGACCCTAACTCTACCCCTTACCCTTACCCTAACCCTAATCCTAAACTTAACCCCAACCCTAAACCTAACCCTAACCCTAACCCTTACAGTTCATTTACCCTAACCCTAACCCTAACCCTAACTCTTACCGTTACCATAACCCTAAACCTAACCCTAACCCTAACCATAAACCCTAACCCTAACCCTAACCCTTACACTTACCCTAACCCTAACCCTAATCCTAACCCAATCACTAACCCTAACCCTAACCCTAACCCTAACCCTGACCCTAACACTTACCCTAACCCGAACACTAACCCTTACCCTAACCCTAACCCTAACCCTAACTCTAACCCTAACCCTTACCCTAACAATAAACCTAACTCTAACCCCTACATTAACCCTAATCCCAACCCTAAACCTTAACCTAACCCTTACCCTAACCATGACCCTAACACTAACCCTAACCTTAACCCTAACACTACCCCTAACCCTAACCCTAACCCTTACCCTTACCATAACACTAACGCTAAACCTAACCCTAACCCTAACCCTAACTCTAACCTTAACCCTAACCCTAAACCTAACCCTTGCCCTTATCCTAACCCTAACGCTAAACCTATCACTAACCCTAACCATAACCCTAACCCCAGGTCTTACTCTTACCCTAACCCTAAACCTATACCTAACCCTAACCCTAACCCTAACCCCAAACCCTAACCCTACCCTAACCCTAACCCTTACCCTTATCCTAACCCTAACCCTACACCTAACCCTAACCCTATCTAACCCTAACCCTTACCCTTACCCTAACCCTAACCCTAAACCTAACCATAACCCTAACCCTAACACCTAACCCTAACCCTAACCCTTACCCTTACCCTATCCCTAACCCTAACCCTAACCCTAAACCTTACCCTTACCCTAAAACCAACACTAACCCTTACCCTAAACCGAACTCTAACCCTAACCCTAACCCTTACCCTTACCTTAACCCTAAACCTAAACCTAACCCAACCCTTACCCTTATCCTAACGCTAACCCTAATCCTAACCCTAACAGATACCCTTCCCCTAAACCTAAGCCTAACCCTAACTCTAACTCTAAACCTAACCCTAAATCTAATGCTTACCCTTACCCTAACCCTAACCCTAACCCTACCCCTTACCCTTACCCTAAACCTAATCCTAACAAAAAAACCTAACACTTACCCTAACCCTAACCTTAACCCCAACACTAAACCTAACCCTGACCCTAACTCTAACCCTTACCCTTACCCTAACAATAACCCTAAACTTAACCCCACCACTAAACCTACCCCTAACCCTAACCATTACCCTTCACTTACCCTAACCCTAAAGCACGCTAACTCTTACCGTTACCCTAACACTAAACCTAACCCTAACCCTAACCATAAACCCTAACCCTAATCCTAATCCTAAACCTAACCCTTACACTTACCCTAAACCTAACCCTAAACATAACACTAACCCTAACCCTAATCCTAACCCTAACCCTTACACTTACCCTAACCCTAACCCTAAACTAAACCACAACACTAAACCTAAACCTATCCCTAACTCTTACCATAACACTTACCCTAACCCTAACCCTATCCCTAACACTTACCCTTACCCTAACCCTAACCCTAACCCTTACCCTACCCCTAACCCTAACCCTAACCCTAACCCTATCACTAACCCTAACCCTAAACCTAACCCTTACTCTTACCCTAAACCTAACCCTAAACCTAACCCTAACCCCAAACCCTGACCCTAACCCTAACCCTAACCATAATCCTAATCCTAAACCTAACCCTTACACTTACCCTAAACCTAAACCTAATCCTAAACATAACACTAACCCTAACCCTAATCCTAACCCTAACCCTTACCCTTACCCTAACCCTAACCCTAAACTAAACCACAACACTAAACCTAAACCTATCCCTAACTCTTACCCTAACACTTACCCTAACCCTAACCCTATGCCTAACACTTACCCTTACCCTAACCCTAACCCTAACCCTTACCCTACCCCTAACCCTAACGCTAACCCTAACCCTATCACTAACCCTAACCCTAAACCTAACCCTTACTCTTACCCTAAACCTAACCCTAACCCTAACCCTAACCCCAAACCCTGACCCTAACCCTAACCCTGACCCTTGCCCTTATCCTAACCCTAACCCTAACCCTAACCCTAACACTTACCCTTACTCTAACCCCTACACTAACCCTAACCCTTACCCTAAACCTAAAGCTAACCCTAACCCTAAATCTTACGCTAACCCTTACCCTTACCCTAACCCTAACCCTATACCTAAACCTTACCCTTACCCTAAACCTAACCCTATCCCTAACCCTAACCATGACCCTTACCCTAACCAAAACCGTAACCCTAACCCATACCCTTACCCTAAACCTATACCTAACCCTAACCCTAACCCTAACCCATACCCTTACCCTAAACCTATACCTAACCCTAACCCTAACCCTAAGCTTATCCATTTCCCTTACCCTAATCCTAAACCTATCCCTAACTCTTAACCTTACCCTTACCCTAAACCTAGTTCTAACCCTTACCCTAAACCTAACCCTAACCCTAACCCTTACCCTAACCTTAACCCTAACTCTAACCCTAACCCTTACCCTTACCCTAAGGCTAACCATAACATTAACCCTAACCCTAACCCTAACCCTAACCCTAACCCTAACCCTAATGCTAACCTTAACACTAACCCTAACCCTTACCCTAACCCTAACGCTAACATTAACCCTAACCCTAACCCTAACCCTAAACCTAACCCTAACCCTAGCGCTAACGCTAACCTTAACACTAACCCTAACCCTAACCCTAACCTTACCCTTACCCTAACCCTAACCCTAATCCTAAACCTAACCCTATCTAACCCTAACCCTTACCCTTACCCTACACCTAACCCTAAACCTAACACTAACCCTAACCCTAACACCTAACCCTAACCCTTACCCTTACCCTAACCATAACCCTAACCCTAACCCTAACCGTAACCCTAAACCTTACCCTTACCGTAAACCTAAACCTAACCCTTACCCTAAACCTAACCCTAACCCTAACTCTAACCCTTACCCTTACCTTAACCCTAACCCTAACCCTAACCCTAAACCTTACCCTTATCCTAACGCTAACCCTAACCCTAACCTAACCCTAACAATAACACATACCCTTACCCTAACACTAACCCTAACCCTAACTCTAACTCTAAACCTAACCCTAAACCTAACCCTAACCCTAACCCTAAACTTACCCTAACCCTAACCTTAATCCCAACACTAAACCTAACCCTAAGCTTAACCCTAACCCTTAACCTTATCCTAACCATAACCCTAAACCTAACCCTAACCCTAACCCTAACCGTAACCCTTACCCTAACCCTAACCCTAATCCTAAACCTAACGCTTACCCCTACCCAAACCCTAACCCTAACCCTAAACCTAAACCTAACCCTAAACTTAACCCTAACCCTTACCCTTACCCTAACCCTAACCCTAACCCTACACCTAACTCTAACCCCAACCCTAACCCTTACCCTTACCCTAACCCTAACCCTAATCCTAACCCTAACCCTTACCCTTACCTCATCCTAACCCTAACCCTAACCCTAACCGTAACCTTAACCCTAACCCTTATCCTTACCCTAACCCTAACCCTAACCCTAACCCTAACCCTTAACCTAACCCTAACCCTAAACTTAACCCTTACACTTACCCTAACCATAACCATAACCTAAACCTAACCTTAACCCTAACCCTAAACCTATCCCTAACCCTTACCCCTGCCCATACCCTAACCCTAACACTAAACGTATCACTAACCCTAACCCTAACCCTAACCTTTACCCTTACCCTAACCCTAACCATAAACTTAACCCTAACCGTAACCCTAACCCTTACCCTTACCCTAACGCTAACCCTAAACCTAACCGTAACCCTAATAATATCCCTAACCCTAACCCTTACCCTTATCCTAACCCTACCCTAAACCTAACCCTAACAGTAATCCCTAACCCTAACCTTTACCCTTATCCTAAACCTAACCCTAACCTTAATGCTAATTCTAAGCTTAATCCTAACCCTAACCCTTACCTTAACTCTAACCCTAACCCTAACCCTTACCCTTACCTTAACCCTAACTTTAACCCTAACCCTAAACCTTACCCTTATCCTAACGCTAACCCTAACCCTAACCTAACCCTAACCCTAACACATACCCTTACCCTAACACTAACCCTAACCCTAACTCTAACTCTAAACCTAACCCTAAACCTAACCCTAACCCTAACCCTAAAATTACCCTAACCCTAACCTTAATCCCAACACTAAACCTAACCCTAACCTTAACCCTAACCCTTAACCTTATCCTAACCCTAACCCTAAACCTAACCCTAACCCTAACCCTAACCGTAACCCTTACCCTAACCCTAACCCTAATCCTAAACCTAACGCTTACCCCTACCCAAACCCTAACCCTAACCCTAAACCTAAACCTAACCCTAAACTTAACCCTAACCCTTACCCTTACCCTAACCCTAACCCTACACCTAACCCTAACCCCAACCCTAACCCTTACCCTTACCCTAACCCTAACCCTAATCCTAAACCTAACCCTTACCCTTACCTCATCCTAACCCTAACCCTAACCCTAACCCTAACCTTAACCCTAACCCTTATCCTTACCCTAACCCTAACCCTAACCCTAACCCTTAACCTAACCCTAACCCTAAACTTAACCCTTACACTTACCCTAACCATAACCATAACCTAAACCTAACCTTAACCCTAACCCTAAACCTATCCCTAACCCTTACCCCTGCCCTTACCCTAACCCTAACACTAAACGTATCACTAACCCTAACCCTAACCCTAACCTTTACCCTTACCCTAACCCTAACCATAAACTTAACCCTAACCGTAACCCTAACCCTTACCCTTTCCCTAACGCTAACCCTAAACCTAACCGTAACCCTAATAATATCCCTAACCCTAACCCTTACCCTTATCCTAACCCTACCCTAAACCTAACCCTAACAGTAATCCCTAACCCTAACCTTTACCCTTATCCTAAACCTAACCCTAACCTTAATGCTAATTCTAAGCTTAATCCTAACCCTAACCCTTACCTTAACTCTAACCCTAACCCTAACCCTTACCCTTACCTTAACCCTAACTTTAACCCTAACCCTAAACCTTACCCTTATCCTAACGCTAACCCTAACCCTAACCTAACCCTAACCCTAACACATACCCTTACCCTAACACTAACCCTAACCCTAACTCTAACTCTAAACCTAACCCTAAACCTAACCCTAACCCTAACCCTAACCTTACCCTAACCCTAACCTTAATCCCAACACTAAACCTAACTCTAACCTTAACCCTAACCCTTAACCTTATCCTAACCCTAACCCTAAACCTAACCCTAACCCTAACCCTAACCGTAACCCTTACCCTAACCCTAACCCTAATCCTAAACCTAACGCTTACCCCTACCCAAACCCTAACCCTAACCCTAAACCTAAACCTAACCCTAAACTTAACCCTAACCCTTACCCTTACCCTAACCCTAACCATAACCCTACACCTAACCCTAACCCCAACCCTAACCCTTACCCTTACCCTAACCCTAACCCTAATCCTAACCCTAACCCTTACCCTTACCTCATCCTAACCCTAACCCTAAACCTAACCTTAACCCTAACCCTTATCCTTACCCTAACCCTAACCCTAACCCTAACCCTAACCCTTAACCTAACCCTAACCCTAAACTTAACCCTTACACTTACCCTAACCATAACCATAACCTAAACCTAACCTTAACCCTAACCCTAAACCTATCCCTAACCCTTACCCCTGCCCTTACCCTAACCCTAACACTAAACGTATCACTAACCCTAACCCTAACCCTAACCTTTACCCTTACCCTAACCCTAACCATAAACTTAACCCTAACCGTAACCCTAACCCTTACCCTTACCCTAACGCTAACCCTAAACCTAACAGTAACCCTAATAATATCCCTAACCCTAACCCTTACCCTTACCCTAACCCTACCCTAAACCTAACCCTAACCGTAACCCCTAACCCTAACCCTAACCCTAACCCTTACCCGTATCCTAAGCCTAACCCTAACCTTAATGCTAACTCTAAGCTTAATCCTAACCCTAACCCTTACCCTAACTCTAACCCTAACCCTAACCCTTACCCTTACCCTAACCCTAACCCTAAACCTAATCCTAACACTTACCCTAACCCTAACCCTAACCCTAAACCTTACTCTAACCCTAACCCTAACCTTAAACCTAACACTTATCCCAAAACTAACGCTAACCCTAACCCTAACCCTTAACCTATCCCTAACATTAACCCTAACCCTTACCCTAACCCTAACCCTAACCCTAACCCTATCACCTAAACCTAACCCTGACCCTAACTCTAACACTTACCCTTATCCTGACAATAACCGTAACCCTAACACTCACCCTTACCCTAAACCCTAACCTAACCCTAACATTAACCCTAACCCTCACCCTAACCCTAAACCTAACCCTAACACTAACACTTACCCTTACCCTTACCCTAACCCTAATCCTAGCAGTAACCCTAACCCTAACCCTAACCCTTATCTTATCCGCACCACATACCCTTACCCTAACCCTAACGCTAACCCTAACTCTAACCCTAAACCTAAAAATAAACCTAACCCTAACCCTAACCCTAACCCTTACCCTAACCCTAACCTTAACCCAAACTCTAAACCTACCTCTAAACCTAACCCCAAACCTTACACTTACACTAACCCTAACCCTAAACCTACACCTAACCCTAACCCTACCCCTAACCCTTACCCTAAACCTAACCATAATCCTAACCCTATCCCTTACCCTTACCCTAACCCTAACCCTAATACTAACCCTAACCCTATCCTTAACCCTAACCCTTACCCTTACACTAACCCTAACTCTAACCCTAACCCTAACCCTAAACCTAACCCTAAACCTAACCTTTACCCTTACCCTAACCCTAAGCCTAAACCTAACCCTTACCCTAACCATAAACCTTACCCTAACCCTAACCCTAACCCTAACACTTACCCTAACCCTAACCCTAAACCTTACCCTTACCCTAACCCTAACACTAACCCTTACCCTAACCCTAACCCTAATCCTAACAGCTAACCCCAAATCTTAACCTAACCCTGCCCTAACCCTAACCCTAACCCTTACCCTAACTCTAACCCTAACCCTTACCCTAACCATAACCTGACCCTAACCCCAAAACTAACCCTAAACCTAACCCTAAACCTAACACTTCCCCTTACCGTAACCCTAACCCTAAACCTAACACTACCCTAACCCTAACCATTACCCTTAACCTAATCCTAACCCTAACTCTAACCCTAACCCTTACCCTTACCCTAACCCTAACCCTAACACTATTCCTAACCCTAAACCTAACCCTAACCCTTACACTAACCCTAACCATAACCCTTACACTAACCCTAATCTCAACTTTAACCCTAACCCTAAACCTGACCCTAACCCTTATCCTTAACCTAAACCTTACCCTAAACCTAACCCTAACCCTAACCCTAACACTTACCCTTAACCTTACGCTAAACCTAAACCTAACCCTAACCCTAACCCTAACACTTACCCTTACCATAACTGTAACCCACAACCTAACCCTAACCCTAACACTAACCCCTAATCCTAAACCTAAACTCTAATCCTTACACTTACCCTAACCCTAACCCTAACCGTAACACTTACCCTTAACCTAAACCTAACCCTAACCCTAACCTTTACCCTAACCCTAACCCTAACCCTAACACTTACCCATACCCTAAACCCTACCCTAACCCTAACCCTTACCGTAACCCTACCCTAACCCTAACACTAACCCTAACCCTTAACTTACCCTAACCCTAAACCTAACCGTAACCATAACCTTAACTCTAACCCTTACCCTGACTCTAACCCTAACCATAACTCTAAACCTAACCCTAAACCTTACCCTTACCCTAAACCTAACCCTAACCCTAACCCTTACTTAACCCTAACCCTAACCCTAACCCTTACTTAACCCTAACCCTAACCCTAACCCTAACACTTACCCTAACACTAAACCTAACCCTAACCATTACCCTAACCAAAAGCCTAACATTCACCCTAACCCTTATCCTAACACTAACACTAACCCTAACCCTAACCCTAACCCTTTACCTAACACTAAAACTAACCCTAACCACTAACCCTAACCCTTACCCTAACCCTAACCCTAACCCTAAACCCTAACCCTAACCCTAACCCTAACCACTAACCCTAACCCTGACACTAACTCTAAAACTTACCCTTATCCTAATCTAACCCTAACCCTAACAGTTACCCTTACCCTTAACCCTACCCTAACCCTAACTCTAAACATAACAATTACCCTAACCCTTACGCTTACCCTAACCCTAAACCTCACCCTAACGCTAACCTTAACCCTAACCCGTACCCTTACCCTAACCCTAACCCTAAACCTTACCCTTACCCTAAACCTAACCCTAACCCTTACCCTAAACCTAACCCTAACCCTAACCCTTACCCTTACCTTAGCCCTAACCCTAACACTCACCCTTACCCTTACCCTTACCCTAACGCTAACCCTATACCTAAATCTAACCCTATCCCTAACACATACCCTTACCCTAACCCTAACCCTAAACCTAAACCTAAGAATAACCCTAACCCTAACCTTAACCCTAACCCTTACCCTAACCCTAACCTTAACCAAAAATCTAAACCAAACACTAACCCTAACACTAACCTTTACCTTTACCCCAACCCTAACCCTAAACCTAACCCTAACAATAACCCTACCCCTAACCCTTACCCTAAACCTAACCCTATCATAACCCTAACCATTACCTTTACCCTAACCCTAAACCTAACAGTAAAACTAACCCTAGACCTAACCTTAACCCTAACCCTTACCCTTAACCTAACCCTAACTCTAACCCTAACCCTAACCCTAAACCTAACCCTAGCCCTTACAC
The DNA here is from genome assembly GCA_024803745.1 of Megascapheus bottae. Lineage (NCBI taxonomy): Eukaryota > Metazoa > Chordata > Mammalia > Rodentia > Geomyidae > Megascapheus > Megascapheus bottae. The sequence goes on from JANJXV010000343.1 coordinate 253,767, forward strand.
TTACACTAACCCTAACCCTAATCCTAAGCCTTACCCTAACCCTAACCCTAAACTTAACACTTACCCTAACCCTAACCCTAACACTTACCCTAACCCTAACCCTAACACTAAATCTTACCCAAACCCTAACCCAAACCCTTACCATTACCCTAACCCTAACCCTAACCCTAAACCTTACCCTTACCCTTATTCAATCCTAACGCTTACCCTTACCCTTACCCTAACCCTAACCCTTACCCTTACCCTAAACCTAACCTTAATCCTAACCCTTACCCTAACCCTAAACCTAACCCTCATCCTAACCCTAACACTTACCCTAACCCTAACCCTAACACTTACCCTAACCCTAACCCTAACCCTAACACTTACCCTTACCCTAACCCTAAACCTAACCCTAACCCTTACCCTTACCCTGAACCTAACCCTAACCCTTACCCTTACCCTAAACCTAACCCTAACCCTAACCCTTACCCTTACCCTAACCCTAACCCTAACCCTAAACCTTACACTTACCCTTACCCTAATCCTAACCCAAACCCTTACCCTAACCCTAACCCTAAACCTAAACTAATCTGTACCCTTACCCTAACCCTAACCCTAAACTTAACCCTAACCGTAACCCTAACCCTTATCCTTACCCTAACCCTAACCCTAACACTAAACCTTACACTTACCCTTACACTAACCCTAACCCTAACCCTTACCCTAACCCTAACCCTAACCCTAAACTAACCTTTACCCTTACCCTAACCCTAACCCTAACTCTAACCCTAACACTTACCCTTAACCTAAACCTAAATCTAAACCTAACCCTAAACCTAACCCTAACACAAACCTTAACCAAAACCCTCACACTAAATCTAACCCTAACCCTAACCCTTACCCTTTCCCTAACCCTAACCCTAACCCTAACCCGTAACAATTTCCCTTAACCTAACCCTAACCCTAACCCTTACCCTTACCCTAACCCTAACCCTAACCCTAACCCTTACACTAACCCTAACCCTAACCATAACCACTACCCTATACCTAACCCTAACCCTAACCCTAACCCTAACCCCTAACCCTAACCCTAAACATAACCCTTACCCCTAACCCTCTCCCTAACCCTAACCCTAACCCTTACCCTAACCCTAACCCTAACACTAACCCTAATCTTAACCCCAACTTTAAATCTAACCGTAACCCTAACCCTAACGCTTACCCTAACCCTAACCATAACCATAACCCTAAC
>JANJXV010000343.1:262500-290000 GCA_024803745.1 Megascapheus bottae
TAACCCTAACTGTAACCCCTAACACTAACCCTAACCCTAATGCTTAGCCTTACACTAACCCTAACCCTAAACTTAATGATGACCCTAAGCCTAACAATAACCCTTACCCTAACCCTAACCCTAACCCTAATCTTTACCCTAACCCTAACAATAATCCTAAACCTAATCCTTATCCTTTCCCTAACCCTAACCCTAACTCTAACCCTAACCCTAACCTTAACCCAAACCCTAATCCTAAACCTAACCCTTACGCTTACCCTAACCCTAACACTTAACCTAACCCTAACCCAAAACCTAACCCTACCCCTAACCCTAACACTGACCTTTACCCTAACCCTAACCCTAACCCTAAATCTTACCCTTACCCTATACCTAATCCTTACCCTTACCCTAATCCTAACCCTAACCCTAAACCTAACCCTAACCCTAACCCTTACCCTTACCCTAAACCTAACCATAACCCTAAACCTAACCCTAACCCTAACCATAAACCTTACCCTTACCCTAACGCTAACCCTTACTTTTACCCTAACACTAAACCTAAACCTAAACCTAATCCTAACCCTAACCCTTACCATTACCCTAACCCTAACCCTAACCCTAAACCTAACTCTAACCCTTCCCCTAACACTAACCCTTACACTTACCCTAACCCTAACCGTAACCCTAACCCTAACCCTAAACCTTACCCTAACCCTAACCCTAAACCTAACCCTAACCCTTACCCTTGCCCTCACACTAACCCTAACCTTAAACCTAACCCTAACACCAACCCTAAACTTAACCCTAACCCTTATCCTTACCCTAACCTTAACCCTAACCCTAACCCTTACCCTAACCCTAACCGTAACCCTTACCTTAACCCTAACACTAACCCTTAACCTAACCCTAACCCTAACCCTAAACCTTACCCTTAACCAAACCCTAAACCTAACCCAACCCTAACCCTACGCCTAACACTAACCCTAACCCTAACCATAACCCTAAACATAACCCTACCCCTAACACTAACCCTTACTCTTACACTAACCCTAACCCTAAACCCAACCCTAACCCTAACCCTAACCCTAAATCAAACCTTAACCCTAAACCTAACCCTAACCCTTGCCCTTACCCTAACCCTAACCTAAACCTAACACTAACCCTAACCCTAACGCTAACCCTAACCCTTATCCTTACCGAACCCTAAACCTAACCCTAAGGCCTAACCCTAACCCTAACCCTTACCCTTACCCTTATCCTAACCCTAACAGAAACCCTAACACTTACCCTTACCCTAACCCCTACCCTAACCCTAACCCTAACCCTAACCCTTACCATAACTCTAACCGTAACCCTAATCCTTACACTTACCTTAACCCTAACCTTAACCCTAACCCTAAACCTTACCCTTACCCTAAACCTAACCCTTACCCTTGCCCTAACGCTAACCCTAACACTAACTCTAAACCTAAACCTAACCCTAACCCTAACACATACGCTTACCCTAACCCTAACCTAAACGTAACCCTAAAACTAACCCTAACCCTAACCCTTACCCTTACCCTTACCCTTACCCTAACCCTAACTCTAACCTTAACCGTTTCACTTACAATCATCCTAAACATAAACCTAACCCAAATCCTAAACCTTACCCTTACCCTAACCCTAACACTAACCCCAACCCTAACCCTAAACCTTACCATTACAATAAACCTAACCCTAACCCTTACCCTAACCATAAACCTAACACTAACCCTAACCCTTACCCTTAGCTTAACCCTAACCCTAACCCTTAACGTTACCTTAACGCTAACCCTAATCCTAACCTTAACCCTAACCCTAACCCTAACCCTACCCTTACCCTTACCCTTACCCTAAACCTAAACCAAACTCTAATGATAACCCTAACCCTAACCCTAACCCTTACCCTAACCTAACCCTAACCCTTACCCTAAACCTAACCCTAAGCCTAACCTTAACCCTAAACCTAACCCTAACCTTAACCCTAACATTAAGCCTATCCCTAACCCTTACCCTTATCCTAACCATAACCCTAAACCTTACCCTAACCCTAACCCTAACCCTAAACCTAACCCTTACCCTTACCCTTACCCTAACCCAATCCCTAAAAATAACTCTAACCCTAAACCTAACACTAACGCCGAACCCTAAACCTAACCCTAACCCTAACCCTTACCTAACACTAACCCTAACCCTAATCCTTACCCTAAACCTAAACCTAACACTAATCCTTACCCTTTACCTAACCCCAACCCTAACCCTAACACTCACCCTTACCCTAACCCTAGCCCTAACCTAACCCTAACCCTAACCCTAAACCTAACCCTAACCCAAACACTAACCCTAACCCTAACCCTAACCTTTACCCAAACACTAACCCTAACCCTAACCCTTACCCTTACCCTAAACCTAACCCTAACCCTAAACCTAACCCTAAAACTTACCCTTACCTTAACACTAACCCTAACCCTAACCCATACCCTTACCCTAATCCTCGCCCTAACCCTAACGCTAAACCTAACCCCTAACCCTAACCCTAACGCAAAACCTAACCCTTACACTTATCCTAACACTAACCCTAACCCTAACATTTACCCTAACCCTAACCCTAACCCCAACCCTTACCCTTACCCTAAACTTAACCTAACCCTAACACTAACCCTAACCCTTTTCCTTACCCTAAACCTAACCCTAACACTAAGCCTAACCCTAAAACTTACCCTTACCCTAAACCTAACCCTAACCCTACCCCTTACCCTTATCCTAACCCTAACACTAACCCTAACCCTAACATTTACCCTTACCCTAACCCTAACCCTAACTCTAACCCTAACCCTTACCCTTACAATAATCCTAAATATAAACCTAACCCTAATCCTAAACCTTACTCTTACCCTAACCCTAACCTTAACCCCAACCCTAACCCTAACCCTTACCCTAACCATAACCATAACACTAACCCTAACCCTTACCCTTAGCTTATCCCTAAACCTAACCCTTAAACTTACCCTAACGCTAACCCTAATCCTAACCTTAACCCTAAACCTAACCCTACCCTTACCCTTACTCTAAACCTAAGCATAACTCTAAACCTTACCATAACCCTAACCCTAACCCTTACTCTAACCTAACCCTAACCCTTACCCTAAACCTAACCCTAACCTTAACCCTAACCCTAACCCAAACCCTTACCCTTAACCTAACGCTAAACCTAAACCTAACCCTAACCCTAACACTAACCCTAACCCTAAACTTAACCCTAACCCTAAGCCTATCCCTAACCCTTACCCTTACCATAACCCTACACCTAAACCTAACACTAACCCTAACCCTAAACCTAACCCTTACCCTTACCCTAACCCAAACCCTAAACCTAACTCTAACCCTAACCCTAACCCTAACACTAACGCCGAACCCTAAACCTAACCCTAACCCTTACCCTTATCCTAACCCTAACCCTAACCCTAACACTAACACTTACCCTTAACCTAACTCTAAACCTAACCCTAACCCTAACCCTAACCCTTACCCTTAACCTAACCCTAAATCTAACCCTTACATTTACCTTAACACTAACCCTAACCCTAACCCTAACCCTTACCCTTAACCTAACCCTAACCCTAACCCTTACATTTACCTTAACCCTAACCCTAACCCTAACCCTAACCCTTACCCTTAACCTAACTCTAACTCTAACCCTTACATTTACCTTAACCCTAACCCTAAACCTAACCCTTATCCTTACCCTAACGCTAACCATAACCCTAACATTAACCCTAACCCTAACCCCAACACATACCCTTACCCTAACCCTAACACTTACCCTAAACGTAATCCTAAACATAACACTAACCCTAACCCTAATCCTAACCCTTACCCTAACCCTAACCCTAACCCTTACCCTTACACTAACCCTAACCCTAACCTTAACCCCAACCCTTAACCAAACCCTAACAGTAAACCTAACCCTAACCATTACCATAACCCTAACCCTTACCCTAACCCTAACCCTAATCCTAACCCTCACCATTACCCTTACCCTAACCCTAACCCTAACCGTCAACCTAACCCTAACCCTAACCCTAACCCTTACCCTTACCCTTACCCTTACCCTAACTCTAACCCTAAACCTAACCCTAACCCTTACCCTTACCCTAACGCTAACCCTAACCCTAACCTTAACCCTAAAACTAACCCTATAACATACCCTTACCCTAACCCTAACCCTAACACTAACCGTAACCCTTAACATAACCCTAACACTAACCCTAACCCTAACCCTAACCCCTAACCCTAACCCTAACCCTAACCCTTACCCTTACCCTAATCCTAAACATAATCCTAACCCTAATCCTAACCCTTACCCTAACCCTAACCCTAACCCTAACCCTAACCCCAACTCTATCCCTATACCTTACCCTTACACTAACACTAACCCTAACCCTAACCCTAACCTTAACCCTAACCCTTATCCTTACCCTAAACCTAACCATAACCCTAACCCTAAACCTAACCCTAACCCTAAACCTAACCCTTTCCCTTTCCCTAACCCTAACCCTAAACCTAACCGCAACTCTTACCCTGACCCTAACCCTAACCATAATCCTAACTCTAACACTAACCTTAACCCTTACCCTTACCCTTACCCTAACCCTAACTCTAAATCTAACCCTAACCCTTACCCTTACTCTAACGCTAACCCTAACCCTAAACTTAACCATAAACCTAACCATAACACATACCCTTACCCTAACTTTAACCCTAACCTTAACCTTAACCCTAACACTAACCCTTACCCTAAACCTTACCCTTACCTTAACCCCAACCCTAAACCTAACCCTAACCCTTACCCTAACCCTAACCCTAACCCTAACCCTTACTCTAACCCTAACTCTAGCCCTAAACCTTACCCTTACCCTTATCCTAAACATAATCCTAACCCTAACCCTAACCCTTATCCTAACCCTAACTCTAACCCTAACCTAACCCTAACCCCAACCCTAACCGTAAACCTTAACCTTGCATTAACACTAACCCTAACCTTAACCCTAACCCTAACCCTAACCCTTGCCCTTACCCTAAACCTAAACCTAACCCAATCCCTAACCATTTACCTTACCCTAAACCTAAACCTAACATTTACCCTTACACTAACGATAACCCTAACCATAACCTTAACCCTAAACGTAACCCTAACACATACCCTTACCCTAACCTTAACCCTAACCCTAACACTAACCATAACCCTAACCCTTACCCTTATCCTAACCCTAACTCTAACCCTAACTGTTACCCTTACCCTAAACCTAACCATAACGTTAATGCTAACCCTAACCCTAACCCTTACCTAACACTAAACCTAACCCTAATCCTTACCCTAACACTAAACCTAACACTAATCCTTACCCTTTCGCTAACCCTAACCCTAACCCTAACACTCACCCTTACCCTAACCCTAGCCCTAACCTAACCCTAACCCTAACCCTAACCCAAACACTAACCCTAACCCTAACCCTTACTCTTACCCTAACCCTAACCCTAAACCTAACCCTAACCCTAACTCTAAACCTTACCCTTACCCTAAACCTACCCCTAACACTAAACCTAACCCTAAAACTTACCCTTACCCTAACACTAAACCTAACCCTAACCCATACCCTTACCCTAATCCTCACCCTAACCCTAACGCTAAACCTAACCCCTAACCCTAACCCTAACCCGAAACCTAACCCATACACTTATCCTAACACTAACCCTAACCCTAACACTTACCCTTACCCTAACCCCTACCCTAATCCTAACCCTAACCCTAACCCTTACCCTAACCCTAACCCTAACTCCAACCCTTACCCTTACCCTAAACTTAACCTAACCCTAACAATAACCCTAACCCTTTCCCTTACCCTAAACCTAACCCTAACACTAAGCCTAACCCTAAAACTTACCCTTACCCTAAACCTTACCCTAACCCTAACCCTAACCTTAACCCTACCCCTAACCCTAACCTTAACCCTAACCGTAACCTTATCCCTAATCCTTACCCTTACCAAAACCCTAACCCTAAACCTAAAACTAACCCTAACCCTAAACCTAACCCTTACCCTTACCCTAACCCTAACCCTAAACCTAACTCTAAACCTAACCCTAACCCTAACTCTAACACTTACCCTTATCCTAATCCTAACCCTAACCCTTACACTTACCCTTAACCTTAACCCTTCCCTAACCCTAACCATTACCCTAACCCTAACCCTAACCCTAAACCCTAACACTAACAATAACCCTAACCACTAACCCTAACCCTGACCCTAACTCTAACACTTACCCTTATCCTAATCCTAACCCTAACCCTAACACTTACCCTAACCCTTAACCATTCCCTAACCCTAACCCTAACCCTAACCCTTACCCTAACCCTAACCCTTACCCTTACCCTAACCCTAAACCTAACCCTAACGCTAAACTTAACCCTAACCCTTACCCTTACCCTAACCCTAACCCTAACCCTAACCCTAAACCTTACCCTAAACCTAAACCTAACCCTAACTCTAAACCTTACCCTTACCTTAACCCTAACCCTAACACTAACCCTTACCCTTACCTTAACCCTAACCCTAACCCTAACCCTAAACCTTACTCTTACCCTAAACCTAACCCTAAACCTTACCCTAAACCTAAACCTAACCCTAACTCTAAACCTTACCCTTAACTTAACCCTATCCCTAACACATGCCCTTACCCTAACCCTAACATTAACCCTAAACTTAAGAGTAAACCTAAACCTAACCCTATCCCTAACCCTTACCCTAACCCTAACCTTAACCCCAAATCTAACCCTAACCCTAACCCTAACACTAACCCTTACCCTTACCCTAACCCTAACCACAAACCTAACCCTAACAATAACCCTAACCCTAACCCTTACTCTAAACCTAACCCTATCGTAACCCTAACCCTTACCTTTACCCTAACCCTAAAACTAACCCTAAACCTAACCTTAACCCTAACCCTTACCCTTAACCTAACCCTAAACCTAAACCTAACACTAAACCGGAACTTAGCCCTTACACGTACGCTAACCCTAAACCTAATCCTAACCCTTACCCTAACCCTAACCCTAAACCTAACCCTAACACTAACCCAAACCCTTACCCTTATCCTAACCCTAACCCTAAACCTTACCCTTACCCTTACCCTAACCCTAACGCTTACCCTTACCCATACCCTAACCCTAACCCTTACCCTTAACCTAACCCTAAGCTTAATCCTAACCCTTACCCTAACCCTAACCATAATCCTAAACCTAACACTTACCCTAACCCTAACCCTAACCCTAACCCTTACCCTTACCCTTACCCTAACCCTAACCCTAACCCTAACCCTTACACTTACCCTTACCCTAACCCTAACCCCAACCCTAAACCTAACCCTTTCCCTTTCCCTAACCGTAACCTAACCCTAACCCTTACCCTAACCCTAACCCTAAACTAACCTTTACCCTTACCCTAACCCTAACCCTAACCTTAACCCTAACCCTAACCCTAACCCTAACCCTATCCCTCAACCTAACCCTAACACTTACCCTAACCCTAACCCTAACCCTAACCCTAAACCTTACTCTAAACCTAACCCTAACCTTAAACCTAAACCTTATCCTAACAGTAACGCTAACCCTTAACCTAACTCTTAACCTAACCCTAACACTAACCCTAACCCTTACCCTAACCCTAACCCTAACCCTAACCCTATCACCTAAACCTAACCCTGACCCTAACTCTAACACTTACCCTTATCCTAACAATAACCCTAACCCTAACACTCACCCTTACCCTAAACCCTACCCTAACCCTAACCTTAACCCTAACCCTTACCCTAACCCTAAACCTAACCCTAACCCTAACACTTACCCTTACCCTAACCCTAATCCTAACCATAACCCTAACCCTAAACATAACCCTTATCTTATCCGCACCACATACCCTTACCCTAACCCTAACTCTAACCCTAACCCTAACCCTAAACCTAAAAATAAACCTAACCCTAACCCTAACCCTAACCCTTACCCTAACCCTAACCTTAACCCAAACTCTAAACCTACCTCTAACCCTAACCCTAACCCTTACCCTTACCCTAACCCTAACCCTAAACCTAAACCTAATGCTAATCCTACCCCTAACCCTTACCCTAAACCTAACCCTAATCCTAAACCTAACCCTTACACTTACCCTAACCCTAACCCTAAAACTAACCCTAACCCTATCCTTAACCCTAACCCTTACCCTAAGCCTAACCCTAACTCTAACCCTAACCCTAAACCTAACCCTAAACCTAACCTTTACCCTTACCCTAACCCTAAGCCTAAACCTAACCATTACCCTAACCCTAAATCTTACCCTAACCCTAACCCTAACCCTAACACTTACGCTAACCCTAACCCAAACCCTAAACCTTACCCTAACCCTAACCCTAACCCTTACCCTAACCCTAACCCTAATCCTATCCCCTAACCCTAAATCTTAACCTAACCCTAACCCTAACCCTAACCCTGACCAGAACCCTTACCCTCACCCTAACCCTAACCCTTACCCTAACCATAACCCTGACCCTAACCCTAACCTTAACCTAAACCTAAACCTAACCCTAACACTTACCCTTACCGTAACCCTAACCCTAACCCTAACCCTAACCCTTACCCTTACCCTAAACCTAACCCTAACTCTAACCCTAACCCTTACCCTTACTCTAACCCGAAAGCTAACACTAACCCTAACCCTAAACCTAACCCTAACCCTTACACTAACCCTAACCATAACCCTTACACTAACCCTAACTTCAACTTTAACCCTAACCCTAAACCTGACCCTAACCCTTATCCTTAACCTAAAACTTACCCTAAACCTAATCCTAACCCTAACCCTAACTCTTACCCTTACTCTAACCCTAACCCTAAACCTAACCCTAACCATAACCCTAACACTTACCCTTAACATAACCCTAAGCCTCAACCTAATCCTAACCCTAACCCTAACCCCTAATCCTAAACCTAACCCCTAATCCTTACCCTTACCCTAACCCTAACCCTAACCCTAACTGTAACACTTACCCTTAACCTAAACCTAACCCTAACCCTAACCCTTACCCTAACCCTAATCCTTACCCTAACCCTAACCCCAACACTAACCCTAACCCTTACCCTAAACCAAACCCTAACCCCTAACCCTAACCCTTACCCTAAACCTAACACAAACCATAACCCTAATCCTAACCCTTACCCTTAACCTAACCCTAACCCTAATTCTAACCCTAACCCTCTCCCTAAGACTAAACCTTACCATAACCCTAACCCTAACCCAACCCTTACCCTAACCCTAAACCTAACCCTAACCCTAATCCTTTCCCTAAACCTAACCCTAACCCCTAACCCTAACCCTTAACCTAACCCTAACCCAAACCATAACCCTAATCCTAACCCTTACCCTTAACCTAACCCTAACCCTAATTCTAACCCTAACCCTCTCCCTAAGCCTAAACCTTACCCTAACCCTAACCCTAACCCTAACCCTTACCCTAACCCTAAACCTAACCCTAACCCTTACCCTTACCCTAACGCTAAACCTAACCCTAACCTTAACCCTAAAACTAACCCTAAAACATACCCTTACCCTAACCCTAACACTAACCGTAACCCTTAACATAACCCTAACACTAACCCTAACCCTAACCCTAACCCTAACCCTAACCCTTACCCTAACCCTAACCCTGACCCTCACCCTTAACCTAACCCTAACTCTAGCCCTAACCCTTACCCTTACCCTAATCCTAAACATAATCCTAACCCTAATCCTAACACTTACCCTAAACCTAACCCTAACCCTAACCCTTACCCTTACCCTTACCCTTACCCTAACTCTAACCCTAAACCTAACCCTAACCCTTACCCTAACCCTAACCCTAACCCTAACCCTAACCCTAACCCTTACCCTAACCCTAACCCTGACCCTCACCCTTACCCTAAACCTAACTCTAGCCCTAACCCTTACCCTTACCCTAATCCTAAACATAATCCTAACCCTAATCCTAACCCTTACCCTTAAACTAACCCTAACCCTAACCCTAACCCTTACATTTACCTTAACCCTAACCCTAAACCTAACCCTTATCCTTACCCTAACGCTAACCATAACACTAACATTAACCCTAACCCTAACCCTAACACATACCCTTACCCTCACCCTAACACTTCCCCTAAACGTAATCCTAAACATAACACTAACCCTAAAACTAATCCTAACCCTTACCCTAACCCTAACCCTAACCCTAACTTTAACCCCAACCCTTAACCAAACCCTAACCATAACCCTAACCCTAACCCTAACCCTAACCCTAAACCTAACCCTAACCCTAAACGTAACCCTTTCCCTTGCCCTAACCCTAACCCTAAACCTAACCGCAACTCTTACCTTGACCCTAACCCTAACCATAATCCTAACTCTAACCCTAACCTTAACCCTGACCCTTACCCTTATCCTAACCCTAACCCTAACCCTAACCCTAACACTAAACCTAGCCCTTACCCTAACAATAAACCTGGCCCTAACCCTAACACTAACCCTTACCCTTACCCTAACCCTAACCCTAACCATACCCCAAACCCTAACCCTAACCCTTACCCAAACCCAAACTCTAACCCAAACTCTTACCCTTATCCTAACCCTAACCCTAACCCTAACCCTAACTCTAACCCAAACTCTTACCCTAACCCTAACCCTAACCCTAACCTTAACCCTAATCCTTACCCTAGACCTAACTCTAAACCTAACCCTTACACTTTCGCTAACCCTATCCCTAACCCTAACAATTACCCTTACCCTAATCATAACCCTAAACCTAAGCCTAACCCAAACCCTAACCCTAAACCTAAACTTAACACTAACCCTAACCCTAACCCTAACCCTAATGCTAAACCTAAATCTAACCCTAACCTTAACCCTAACCCTAACCCTAACCTTAACCCTAACCCTAACCTTATCCCTAATCCTTACCCTTACCAAAACCCTAACCCTAAACCTAAAACTAACCCTAACCCTAAACCTAACCCTTACCCTTACCCTAACCCTAACCCTAAACCTAACTCTAACCCTAACCCTAACCCCGAACCCTAAACCTAACCCTAAACCTAACCCTAAACCTAACCCTTATCCTAACACTAACCCTAAACCTAACCCTAACCCTAACCCTAACCCTTACTCTTAAGCTAACCCTAACCCCAACACTAACCCTAACCGTAAAATTTACCCTTACCCTAAACCTAACACTAAACCTTACCCTAACCCTAACCCTAACCCTAACCCTTGCCCTTACCCTATGCTAAACATAACCCTAACCTTAACACTAACCCTAACCGTTACACATACCCTTACCCTAACCCTAACACTAACCCTAACCGTAACCCTAAACATAACCCTAACCCTAACCCTAACCCTAACCCATATCCTAACCCTAACCCTAACCCTTACCCTTACCTAACCCTAACCCTAACCTTAACCCAACCCTAAACATAACCCTAACAGTAACCCTAACCCTTACCCTTAACCTAACCCTAATCCTTACCCTAACTGTAACCCTAATCCTAAACCTAACCGTCACCCTTACCCTTACCCTAACCCTAACCCTAACCCTAACCCTAAACCTAATCCTAACCCTATCCCTAACCTTAACCCTAACCCTTGTCCTTACCCTAACCCTTACCATAACCCTAACACTAAACCTAACCCTAACACTAAACGTAACCCTTACTTTTAAACTAACCCTAACCCTAAACTCTATCCGTATCCCTTACCCCGACCCTAACCCTAACCGTAATCCTAACTCTAACCCTAACCTTAACCCTAACCCTTACCCTTACCCTAACCCTAACCCTAACCCTACCCGTAACCGTAACCCTTACCCTAAACCTAACCCTAACCCTAACCCTAAAACTTGTCTTTACCCTAAACCTAACACTAACCATATCCCCAACCCTTACCCTAACCCTAACTCCAACCCTAACTCTTACCCTTACCGTAACCCTAACCCTAACCTTAATGCTAACTAAAACCCTAATCCTTACCCTAACCCTAAACCTAACACTAACCCTAACACTAACCCTAACACTAACTCTAACCCTAACTCTTACCCTTACCCTAACCCTAACCTTAATGCTAACCGTAACCATTACCCTAACCTTAACCCTAACTCTAACCCTAACCCTTACCCTTACCCTAACCCTAACTCTAAACCTAACCCTAACCCTAACCCTAAACCTTAGTCCATACCCTAACCCTAACCCTAAACCTAACACTAACCTTAACCGTAAAACTAACCTTAACCCTAACCCTAACCCTAACCCTTACCCTTACCCTAACCCTAACCCTAAACCTAACCCTAACATTAAACTTAACCCTAAACCCTAACCCTAACCCTAACCCTACCCCTTACCCTTATCCTAACCCTAACCATAACCATAAACCTAACCCTTACCCTAATCCTAAACATAACTCTAACCCTAAACCTAAACCTTACCCTTACACTAACCCTAACCCTAACACTAACCCCAACCCTAACACTAAACGTTACCCTTACACTAAAACTAACCCTAACCCTTACCCTAACCATAACCCTAACACTAACCCTAACCCTTACCCTTACCTTAACCCTAACCCTAACCCTTACCCTTAGCCTATCGCTAACCCTAACCCAAACCTTAATCCTAACCCTAACCCTACCCTTACCCTTACCCTAAACCTAACCCTAACTCTAACCCTAACCCTAACCCTAACCCTTACCCTAACCCTAACCCTAACCCTTACCCTAACCCTAACCCTAACCCTAACATTAACCCTAACCCTAACCCTAACACTAAGCCTTAAAATTACCCTAACGCTAAACCTCAACCTAACCCTAAACTTAACCCTAACCCTAACCCTAACCTTAACCTTAACCTTAACCCTAACCCTATCCCTAACCCTTACCCTTACACAAACCCTAACCCTAAACCTAAAACTAACCCTAACCCTAAACCTAACCCTTACCCTTACCCTAACCCTAACACTAAACCTAACTCTAACCCTAACCCTAAAGCTAAACCCGAACCCTATCCCTAACCCTAACCCTAACCCTTATCCTAACACTATCCCTAACCCTAACCCTAACCCTAACCCTAACCCTTACCCTTACCCTAATCCTAAACCTAACCCTAACGCTAACCCTAACCCTAACCCTTACCCTTACCTTAACCCTAACCCTAACCCTTACCATTACCCTAACGCTAACCATAAACCTAACCTTAACCCTAACCCTAACCCTAATACATACCCTTACCCTAACCCTCACCCTAACCCTTACCCTAACCATAACCCTGACCCTAACCCTAACCTTACCCTAAACCTAAACCTAAACCTAACACTTACCCTTACCGTAACCCTAACCCTAAACCTAACCCTAACCCTAACCCTAACACTTACCCTTACCCTAACCCTAACCATAACCTAAACACCAACCCTAAACCTAACCCTAACAGTAACCCTAAACCTTACTCTTACCCTAACCCTAACCCTTACCCTAACCCTAAACCTAATCCTAAACATAACCCTCACCCTTACCCTTACCCTAACCCTAACCCTAAACTTTACCCTTACCCTAAACATAACCCTAAACCTTACCCTAACCCTAACCCTAACCCTACCCTAACCCTTACCCTAATCCTAACCCTAACCCTAACCCTAACCCTAACCCCTAACCCTAACCCTTAACATAACCCTGACCCTAACCCTAACCCTAACCCTTACCCTTACCCTAACCCTAAACCTAACTCTAAACCTAACCCTAAACCTAACCCTTACCCTAACCCTAACCCTAACCCTAACCCTTACCCTAACACTACCCCTAACCCTAAACCTAACCTTAAACCTAACCCTAACCATAACCCCAACCCTAATCCTTCCCCTTCCCCTTACCCTAACCCTAACCCTAACCGTAACCCTAACCCTAACCATGACCTGA
This sequence comes from Megascapheus bottae, assembly GCA_024803745.1. Classification (NCBI taxonomy): domain Eukaryota; kingdom Metazoa; phylum Chordata; class Mammalia; order Rodentia; family Geomyidae; genus Megascapheus; species Megascapheus bottae. Next base: position 276,544 of record JANJXV010000343.1, read on the forward strand.
ACCTAACCCTAACCCTAACCCTAACCGTAACCCATAACCCTAACCCTAACCCTAATCCTTACGATTATCCTAACACTAACCCTAACCCTATCACTTACCCTTACCCTAACCCCTAGCCTAACCCTAACCCTAACCCTAACCCTAACCGTAACCCTAAACCTTACACTTACCCTAAACCTAAACCTAACCCTTACCCTAAACCTAAACCTAAACCTAACCCCAAACCTTACCCTTATCATAACCCTAACCCTAATCCTTAATCTTACCCTAATGCTATCCCTAACCCTAACCCTAACCCTAATACATACCCTTACCCTAACCCTAACCCTAACCTTAACCGTAACCCTAAACCTAACCCTAAACCTAACCCTAACCCTAAACCATACCCTAAACCTAACCCTAACCCTAACCCTTACCCTTACCCTTACCCTAAACCTAACCTTACCCCAAACTTTACCCTAACCCTTACCCGTACCCTAACACATACCCTTTCCCTAACCCTAACCCTAACCCTTACCCTAACCCTAACCCTAATCCTAACCCGAACCCTAACCCTAACCCTAACCTAACCCTAACCTTAATGCTAACTCTAACCCTCACCCTAACCCTTACCCTAAACCTAATCCTAACCCTAACCCTAGCCCTAACCCTTACCCTTACACTAACCGTAACCCTAAACCTAACCCTAACCCTAACCCTAACCGTAAAACCTAACCCTAACCCTAACCCTTACCCTTACACTAACCCTAACCCTCCCCCTAGTCCTTACCCTTACCCTATCCCTAACCCTAACCATGACCTTAACCTAACCCTAACCCTAACCTCTAACCCTAACCCTAACCCTAACCCTAAACCTACCCCATAACCCTAAACTTAAACCTAACCCTAAACTCTAACCCTAACCCTAGCCCTAACCGTAAACCTTACCCTTATCCTAACCCTACACCTAACCCTAAAATTTACCCTTACCTAACGCCAATCCTAACCCTAACCCTAACCCTAAACCTCACCCTAACCCTAACCCTAACCCTAACCCTAACCCTAACCCTAAACCTAATGCTAACCCTAACCCCTAACCCTAATCCTAACCCTAACAATAACCCTAAACCTAACCTAACCCTAAACTTAATGCTAACTCTAACCCTAACTCTAACCCTTACCCTAAACCTAACCTTAACCCTAACCCTAACCCTAAGCCTTACACTTACCCTAACCCTAACCCTAACCCTAACCCTAACCCTAACCCTAATCCTTACCCTAACCCTAACCCCAACACTTACCCTTACCCTTACCCTAACCCTAACCCTAACCTTTACCCCAACCCTAACCTAACCATAACCCTAATCCTAACCCTTCCCCTTGCCCTAACCCTAACCCTAAAACTAACCCTAATGCTAACCTAACCCTAACCCTTACCCTAACCCTAACCCTAATACTCACCCTAACCCTTACCCTTACCCTAACCATAACCCTAACCCTTATCCTTACCCTTACCCTAACCCTAACCCTAAACCTAACCCTAACTCTTACCCTTATCCTAACACTAAATCTAACCTTAACCCAAACCCTAACCCTAACGCTAACCCTTACACTTTCCCTAACGTTAACACTAACTCTAACAGTTAAACTTACACTAAACTTAACCCTAACCCTAAACCTAACCCTAACCATAACCCTAAACATTAACACTAACCCCTAACCCTAACCGTAACACTAACACTTACCCTAACCCTAACCCTAACCCTTACCCTTACCCGAAACTAAACCTAACTTTAACCCCAACCCTAAACCTAACCCTAACCCTAACCCTTACCCTAACACTAACCCTAACCCTAGCCCTAACCCTAACACTTATCCTTACTCTAACCCTAACCCTAACCTAACCCTTACCCTAACCCTAACCCTAACTCTAACCCTAACACTTACCATTACCCTAACCCTAACCCTAACCCTAACCCTAACCCTAAACCTTACCCTAACCCTAACCCTAACCCTAACCGTAACACTTATCCTTACCCTAACCCCAACCCTAATCCTAACCCTAACCTTAACCCTTGCACTTATCCTAACCCTAAACCTAACCCTAACACTTACCCTTATCGTAAAGCCTACCCTAACCCTAACCCTAACCCTAACCCTAACCCTTACCCTAACCCTAACCCTAACCCTAACCCTTACCCTTAACCTAAACCTAAACCTAAACCTAACCCTAACCCTTTCCCTTACCCCAAACCTAAACCTAATCCTAACCCTAACCCTAAAACTTACCCTTACCCTTACCTTAACCCTAACCCTAACCCTAACCCTTCCCTTACCCTAACGCTAACCCTTACCCTTACCTTAACCATAACCCTAACCCTAACAGTTACCCTCACCCTAACGCTAACCCTAACCCTAACCTTAACCATAACCCTAACAAATACCCTTACCCTAACACTAACCCTAACCCTAACCGTAACCCTGAACCTAAACCTAACCCTAACCTTAACCCTAACCGTTAAACTAACCCTATCCCTAACCCTAAACTTTACCCTACCCTAAACCTAACCCTAACCCTAACACTAACCCTAACGCTTACCCTAACCCTAACCCTTATCCTAACCCTAACCCTAACCCTAACCTTAAACGTTAACCTAACCCTAACAATAACCCTAACCTCTAACCCTAACCCTTACCCTAACCCAAGCCTAACCCTGACCCTAACCCCTAACCCTAACCCCAACACTAACCCCTATCCCTAACCATAACCCTAACACTTACCCATATCCTAACCCTAACCCTAACTCTAACACTTACCCTTCCCCTAACCCCTAACCCTAACCCTAACCCTAACCCTAAGCTTAACACTAACCCTAACCCTTACCAGAACCCTAACCCGAACCCTAACCTTAACCGTAACCCTAGCCCTAACCCTTACCCTTACCCTAAAACTAACCCTAACCCTAACCCTAACCCTAAACGTAACAATTGCCCTTACCCTAACCCTAACCCTAAACCTAACACTAACCCTAACCCTAACCCTAACCCTTATCCTTACCTAACCCCAACCCTAAACCTAACCCTAACCCTAACACCTAAACCTAACCCTAACCCTTACCCTTATTCTAAACCTAACCCTAACAATTACCTTACCCTAACCCCTACCCTAACCCTAACCCTAACCCTAACACTTACCTTTACCCTAACCCTAACCCTAACCTTAACCCCAACCCCAAACCTAACCCTAACACTAACCCTAACTATTACTCTTACCCTAACCCTAAACCTAAACCTAACCCTAACCCTAACCCTAACCCTAAGCTTAACACTAACCCTAACCCTTACCAGAACCCTAACCCGAACCCTAACCTTAACTGTAACCCTAGCCCTAACCCTTACCCTTACCCTAAAACTAACCCTAACCCTAACCCTAACCCTAACCCTAAACGTAACAATTGCCCTTACCCTAACCCTAACCCTAAACCTAACACTAACCCTAACCCTAACCCTAACCCTTATCCTTACCTAACCCCAACCCTAAACCTAACCCTAACCCTAACACCTAACCCTAACCCTAACCCTAACCCTAACACTTACCTTTACCCTAACCCTAACCCTAACCTTAACCCCAACCCCAAACCTAACCCTAACACTAACCCTAACTATTACCCTTACCGTAACCCTAAACCTAAACCTCACCCTAACCCTAACCCTAACCCTTACACTAACACTAACACTAATCCTAACCCTAACCCTTACCCTTAACTTTACCCTAACCCTAACAATAAACCTAAACCTAACCCAAAGCCTAACACTAAACCTAACCCCTAACACTAACAATAACCCTAACTCTTACCCTTATCCTAACCCTAACCCTAACCCTAACACTTACCCTTACCCTAACCCCATCCCTAACCCTAAACCTAACCCTAACCCTTACCCTAACCCTAACCCTAACCCTAACAATTACCATTACCCTAACGCTAATTCTAAACCTAACCCTAACCCTAACTCTAACACTTACCCTTATCCTAATCCTAACCCTAACCCTAACACTTACCCTTAACCTTAACCCTTCCCTAACCCTAACCCTAACAATAACCCTTACCCTAACCCTAACCCTAACCCTTTACCTAACACTAACAATAACCCTAACCACTAACTCTAACACTTACCTAACCCTAACCTAACCCTAAACCCTAACCCTAACCCTAACCCTAACCACTAAACCTAACCCTGACCATAACTCTAACACTTACCCTTATCCTAATCCTAACCCTAACCCTAACACTTACCCTTACCCTTAACCATTCCCTAACCCTAACCCTAACCCTAACCCTTACCCTAACCCTAACCCTTACCCTTACCCTAACCCTAAACCTAACCCTAACGCTAAACTTAACCCTAACCCTTACCCTTACCCTAACCCTAACCCTAACCCTAACCCTAAACCTTACCCTAAACCTAAACCTAACCCTAACTCTAAACCTTACCCTTACCTTAACCCTAACCCTAACACTAACCCTTACCCTTACCCTAACCCTAACCCTAACCCTAACCCTAAACCTTACCCTTACCCTAAACCTAACCCTAAACCTTACCCTAAACCTAAACCTAACCCTAACTCTAAACCTTACCCTTAACTTAACCCTATCCCTAACACATGCCCTTACCCTAACCCTAACATTAACCCTAAACTTAAGAGTAAACCTAAACCTAACCCTATCCCTAACCCTTACCCTAACCCTAACCTTAACCCCAAATCTAACCCTAACCCTAACACTAACCCTTACCCTTACCCTAACCCTAACCCTAACAATAACCCTACCCCTAACCCTTACTCTAAACCTAACCCTATCGTAACCCTAACCCTTACCTTTACCCTAACCCTAAAACTAACCCTAAACCTAACCTTAACCCTAACCCTTACCCTTAACCTAACCCTAAACCTAAACCTAACCCTAAACCGGAACTTAGCCCTTACACGTACGCTAACCCTAAACTTAATCCTAACCCTTAACCTAACCCTAACCCTAACCCTAACCCTAACCCAAACCCTTACCCTTATCCTAACCCTAACCCTAACCCTAAACCTTACCCTTACCCTTACCCTAACCATAACGCTTACCTTTACCCATACCCTAACCCTAACCCTTACCCTTAACCTAACCCTAACCTTAATCCTAACCCTTACCCTAACCCTAACCATAATCCTAAACCTAACACTTACCCTAACCCTAACCCTAACCCTAACCCTTACCCTTACCCTTACCCTAACCCTAACCCTAACCCTTACACTTACCCTTACCCTAACCCTAACCCCAACCCTAAACCTAACCCTTTCCCTTTCCCTAACCGTAACCCTAACCCTAACCCTTACCCTAACCCTAACCCTAAACTAACCTTTACCCTTACCCTAACCCTAACCCTAACCTTAACCCTAACCCTAACCCTAACCCTAACCCTAACCCTAAACCTAACCTTAACACTTACCCTAACGCTAACCCTAACCCTAAACCTTACTCTAACCCTAACCCTAACCTTAAACCTAAACCTTATCCTAACACTAACGCTAACCCTAACCCTAACTCTTAACCTAACCCTAACACTAACCCTAACCCTTGCCCTAACCCTAACCCTAACCCTAACCCTATCACCTAAACCTAACCCTGACCCTAACTCTAACACTTACCCTTATCCTAACAATAACCCTAACCCTAACACTCACCCTTACCCTAAACCCTACCCTAACCCTAACCTTAACCCTAACCCTTACCCTAACCCTAAACCTAACCCTAACCCTAACACTTACCCTTACCCTAACCCTAATCCTAACCATAACCCTAACCCTAAACATAACCTTTATCTTATCCGCACCACATACCCTTACCCTAACCCTAACTCTAACCCTAACCCTAACCCTAAACCTAAAAATAAACCTAACCCTAACCCTAACCCTAACCCTTACCCTAACCCTAACCTTAACCCAAACTCTAAACCTACCTCTAACCCTAACCCTAACCCTTACCCTTACCCTAACCCTAACCCTAAACCTAAACCTAATCCTAAACCTAACCCTTACACTTACCCTAACCCTAACCCTAAAACTAACCCTAACCCTATCCTTAACCCTAACCCTTACCCTAACCCTAACCCTAACTCTAACCCTAACCCTAAACCTAACCCTAAACCTAACCTTTACCCTTACCCTAACCCTAAGCCTAAACCTAACCATTACCCTAACCCTAAATCTTACCCTAACCCTAACCCTAACCCTAAACCTTACCCTAACCCTAACCCTAACCCTTACCCTAACCCTAACCCTAATCCTAACCCCTAACCCTAAATCTTAACCTAACCCTAACCCTAACCCTAACCCTGACCAGAACCCTTATCCTAACCCTAACCCTAACCATTACCCTAACCATAACCCTGACCCTAACCCTAACCTTACCCTAAACCTAAACCTAAACCTAACACTTACCCTTACCGTAACCCTAACCCTAAACCTAACCCTAACCCTAACCCTAATCCTTAACCTTACCCTAACCCTAACCATAACCTAAACACCAACCCTAAACCTAACCCTAACAGTAACCCTAACCCTTACTCTTACCCTAACCCTAACCCTTACCCTAACCCTAAACCTAATCCTAAACATAACCCTCACCCTTACCCTTACCCTAACCCTAACCCTAAACTTTACCCTTAACCTAAACATAACCCTAAACCTTACCCTAACCCTAACCCTAACGCTACCCTAACCCTTACCCTAATCCTAACCCTAACCCTAACCCTAACCCTAACCCCTAACCCTAACCCTTAACATAACCCTGACCCTAACCGTAACCCTAACCCTTACCCTTACCCTAACCCTAAACCTAACTCTAACCCTAACCCTCAACCTAACCCTTACCCTAACCCTAACCCTAACCCTAACCCTTACCCTAACACTACCCCTAACCCTAAACCTAACCTTAAACCTAACCCTAACCATAATCCCAACCCTAATCCTTCCCCTTCCCCTTACCCTAACCCTAACCCTAACCGTAACCCTAACCCTAACCATGACCTGAACCTAACCCTAACCCTAACCCTAACCGTAACCCATAACCCTAACCCTAACCCTAATCCTTACGATTATCCTAACACTAACCCTAACCCTATCACTTACCCTTACCCTAACCCCTAGCCTAACCCTAACCCTAACCCTAACCCTAACCGTAACCCTAAACCTTACACTTACCCTAAACCTAAACCTAACCCTTACCCTAAACCTAAACCTAAACCTAACCCCAAACCTTACCCTTATCATAACCCTAACCCTAATCCTTAATCTTACCCTAATGCTATCCCTAACCCTAACCCTAACCCTAATACATACCCTTACCCTAACCCTAACCCTAACCTTAACCGTAACCCTAAACCTAACCCTAAACCTAACCCTAACCCTAACCCATACCCTAAACCTAAACCTAAACCTAACCCTTACGCTTACCCTAACACTAAACCTAACCTTACCCCAAACTTTACCCTAACCCTTACCCGTACCCTAACACATACCCTTACCCTAACCCTAACCCTAAACCTAACCCTAACCCTAACCCTAATACTAACCCGAACCCTAACCCTAACCCTAACCTAACCGTAACCTTAATGCTAACTCTAACCCTCACCCTAACCCTTACCCTAAACCTAATCCTAACCCTAACCCTAGCCCTAACCCTTACCCTTACACTAACCGTAACCCTAAACCTAACCCTAACCCTAACCCTAACCGTAAAACCTAACCCTAACCCTAACCCTTACCCTTACACTAACCCTAACCCTCCCCCTAGTCCTTACCCTTACCCTATCCCTAACCCTAACCATGACCTTAACCTAACCCTAACCCTAACCTCTAACCCTAACCCTAACCCTAACCCTAACCCTACCCCATAACCCTAACCCTAAACCTAACCCTAAACTCTAACCCTAACCCTAGCCATAACCCTAAACCTTACCCTTATCCTAACCCTACACCTAACCCTAAAATTTACCCTTACCTAACCCCAATCCTAACCCTAACCCTAACCCTAAACCTCACCCTAACCCTAACCCTAACCCTAACCCTAACCCTAAACCTAATGCTAACCCTAACCCCTAACCCTAATCTTAACCCTAACAATAACCCTAAACATAACCTAACCCTAAACTTAATGCTACCTCTAACCCTAACCCTAACCCTTACCCTAAACCTAACCTTAACCCTAACCCTAACCCTAACCCTAAGCCTTACACTTACCCTAACCCTAACCCTAACCCTAATCCTTACCCTAACCCTAACCCCAACACTTACCCTTACCCTTACCCTAACCCTAACCCTAACCCTAACCCTTACCCTAACCCTAACCCCAACACTTACCCTTACCCTTGCCCTAACCCTGACCCTAAAACTAACCCTAATCCTAACCTAACCCTAACCCTTACCCTAACCCTAACCCTAATACTCACCCTAACCCTTACCCTTACCCTAACCCTAACCCTAAACCTTATCCTTACCCTTACCCTAACACTAACCCTAAACCTAACCCTAACTCTTACCCTTATCCTAACACTAAATCTAACCTTAACCCAAACCCTAACCCTAACGCTAACCCTTACATTTTCCCTAACGTTAACACTAACTCTAACAGTTAAACTTACCCTAAACTTAACCCTAACCCTAAACCTAACCCTAACCATAACCCTAAACGTTAACACTAACCCCTAACCCTAACCGTAACACTAACACTTACCCTAACCCTAACCCTAACCCTTACCCTTACCCGAAACTAAACCTAACTTTAACCCCAACCCTAAACCTAACCCTAACCCTAACCCTTACCCTAACACTAACCCTAACCCTAGCCCTAACCCTAACACTTATCCTTACTCTAACCCTAACCCTAACCTAACCCTTACCCTAACCCTAACCCTAACTCTAACCCTAACACTTACCATTACCCTAACCCTAACCCTAACCCTAAACCTTACCCTAACCCTAACTCTAACCCTAACCGTAACACTTATCCTTACCCTAACCCCAACCCTAATCCTAACCCTAACCCTAACCCTTGCACTTATCATAACCCTAAACCTAACCCTAACACTTACCCTTATCGTAAAGCCTACCCTAACCCTAACCCTAACCCTAACCCTAACCCTTACCCTAACCCTAACCCTAACCCTAACCCTTACCCTTAACCTAAACCTAAACCTAAACCTAACCCTAACCCTTTCCCTTACCCCAAACCTAAACCTAATCCTAACCCTAACCCTAAAACTTACCCTTACCCTTACCTTAACCCTAACCCTAACCCTAACCCTTCCCTTACCCTAACGCTAACCCTTACCCTTACCTTAACCATAACCCTAACCCTAACAGTTACCCTCACCCTAACGCTAACCCTAACCCTAACCTTAACCATAACCCTAACAAATACCCTTACCCTAACACTAACCCTAACCCTAACCGTAACCCTAAACCTAAACCTAACCCTAACCCTAACCCTAACCGTTAAACTAACCCTATCCCTAACCCTAAACTTTACCCTTACCCTAAACCTAACCCTAACCCTAACACTAACCCTAACGCTTACCCTAACCCTAACCCTTATCCTAACCCTAACCCTAACCCTAACCTTAAACGTTAACCTAACCCTAACAATAACCCTAACCTCTAACACTAACCCTTACCCTAACCCAAGCCTAACCCTAACCCTAACCCCTAACCCTAACCCTAAAACTAACCCCTATCCCTAACCATAACCCTAACACTTACCCATATCCTAACCCTAACCCCAACTCTAACACTTACCCTTACCCTAACCCCTAACCCTAACCCTAACCCTAACCCTAAGCTTAACACTAACCCTAACCCTTACCAGAACCCTAACCCGAACCCTAACCTTAACCGTAACCCTAGCCCTAACCCTTACCCTTACCCTAAAACTAACCCTAACCCTAACCCTAACCCTAAACGTAACAATTGCCCTTACCCTAACCCTAACCCTAAACCTAACACTAACCCTAACCCTAACCCTAACCCTTATCCTTACCTAACCCCAACCCTAAACCTAACCCTAACCCTAACACCTAACCCTAACCCTAACCCTTACCCTTATTCTAAACCTAACCCTAACACTTACCTTACCCTAACCCCTACCCTAACCCTAACCCTAACCCTAACACTTACCTTTACCCTAACCCTAACCCTAACCTTAACCCCAACCCCAAACCTAACCCTAACACTAACCCTAACTATTACCCTAACCCTAACCCTAAACCTAAACCTAACCCTAACCCTAACCCTAAGCTTAACACTAACCCTAACCCTTACCAGAACCCTAACCCGAACCCTAACCTTAACCGTAACCCTAGCCCTAACCCTTACCCTTACCCTAAAACTAACCCTAACCCTAACCCTAACCCTAACCCTAAACATAACAATTGCCCTTACCCTAACCCTAACCCTAAACCTAACACTAACCCTAACCCTAACCCTAACCCTTATCCTTACCGAACCCCAACCCTAAACCTAACCCTAACCCTAACACCTAACCCTAACCCTAACCCTTACCCTTATTCTAAACCTAACCCTAACACTTACCTTACCCTAACCCCTACCCTAACCCTAACCCTAACCCTAACACTTACCTTTACCCTAACCCTAACCCTAACCTTAACCCCAACCCCAAACCTAACCCTAACACTAACCCTAACTATTACCCTTACCCTAACCCTAAACCTAAACCTATCCCTAACCCTAACCCTAACCCTTACACTAACACTAACACTAATCCTAACCCTAACCCTTACCCTTAACTTTACCCTAACCCTAACAATAAACCTAAACCTAACCCTAAGCCTAACACTAAACCTAACCCCTAACACTAACAATAACCCTAACTCTTACCCTTATCCTAACCCTAACCCTAACCCTAACACTTACCCTTACCCTAACCCCATCCCTAACCCTAAACCTAACCCTAACCCTTACCCTAACCCTAACCCTAACCCTAACAATTACCATTACCCTAACACTAATTCTAACCCTAACCCTAACCCTAACCCTAACTCTAACACTTACCCTTATCCTAATCCTAACCCTAACCCTAACACTTACCCTTAACCTTAACCCTTCCCTAACCCTAACCCTAACCCTAACCCTTACCCTAACCCTAACCCTAACCCTTTACCTAACACTAACAATAACCCTAACCACTAACTCTAACACTTACCTAACCCTAACCCTAACCCTAAACCCTAACCCTAAACCTAACCCTAACCACTAACCCTAACCCTGACCCTAACTCTAACACTTACCCTTATCCTAATCCTAACCCTAACCCTAACACTTACCCTTACCCTTAACCATTCCCTAACCCTAACCCTAACCCTAACCCTTACCCTTACCCTAACCCTAAACCTAACCCTAACGCTAAACTTAACCCTAACCCTTACCCTTACCCTAACCCTAACCCTAACCCTAACCCTAAACCTTACCCTAAACCTAAACCTAACCCTAACTCTAAACCTTACCCTTACCTTAACCCTAACCCTAACACTAACCCTTAACCTTACCCTAAACCTAACCCTAACCCTAAACCTTACCCTTACCCTAAACCTAACCCTAAACCTTACCCTAAACCTAAACCTAACCCTAACTCTAAACCTTACCCTTAACTTAACCCTATCCCTAACACATGCCCTTACCCTAACCCTAACATTAACCCTAAACTTAAGAGTAAACCTAAACCTAACCCTATCCCTAACCCTTACCCTAACCCTAACCTTAACCCCAAATCTAACCCTAACCCTAACCCTAACACTAACCCTTACCCTTACCCTAACCCTAACCCTAAACCTAACCCTAACAATAACCCTACCCCTAACCCTTACTCTAAACCTAACCCTATCGTAACCCTAACCCTTACCTTTACCCTAACCCTAAAACTAACCCTAAACCTAACCTTAACCCTAACCCTTACCCTTAACCTAACCCTAAACCTAAACCTAACCCTAAACCGGACCTTAGCCCTTACACGTACGCTAACCCTAAACCTAATCCTAACCCTTACCCTAACCCTAACCCTAATCCAAACCCTTACCCTTATCCTAACCCTAACCCTAACCCTAAACCTTACCCTTACCCTTACCCTAACCCTAACGCTTACCCTTACCCATACCCTAACCCTAACCCTTACCCTTAACCTAACCCTAACCTTAATCCTAACCCTTACCCTAACCCTAACCCTAACCATAATCCTAAACCTAACACTTACCCTAACCCTAACCCTAACCCTTACCCTTACCCTTACCCTAACCCTAACCCTAACCCTAACCCTTACACTTACCCTTACCCTAACCCTAACCCCAACCCTAAACCTAACCCTTTCGTTTTCCCTAACCGTAACCGTAACCCTAACCCTTACCCTAACCCTAACCCTAAACTAAACTTTACCCTTACCCTAACCCTAACCCTAACCTTAACCCTAACCCTAACCCTAACCCTAACCCTAACCCTAAACCTAACCCTAACACTTACCCTAACCCTAACCCTAACCCTAACCCTAAACCTTACTCTAACCCTAACCCTAACCTTAAACCTAAACCTTATCCTAACACTAACGCTAACCCTAATCCTAACTCTTAACCTAACACTAACACTAACCCTAACCCTTACCCTAACCCTAACCCTAACCCTAACCCTATCACCTAAACCTAACCCTGACCCTAACTCTAACACTTACCCTTATCCTAACAATAACCCTAACCCTAACACTCACCCTTACCCTAAACCCTACCCTAACCCTAACCTTAACCCTAACCCTTACCCTAACCCTAAACCTAACCCTAACCCTAACACTTACCCTTACCCTAACCCTAATCCTAACCATAACCCTAACCCTAAACATAACCCTTATCTTATCCACACCACATACCCTTACCCTAACCCTAACTCTAACCCTAACCCTAACCCTAAACCTAAAAATAAACCTAACCCTAACCCTAACCCTAACCCTTACCCTAACCCTAATCTTAACCCAAACTCTAAACCTACCTCTAACCCTAACCCTAACCCTAACCCTAACCCTAAACCTAAACCTAATGCTAATCCTACCCCTAACCCTTACCCTAAACCTAACCCTAATCCTAAACCTAACCCTTACACTTACCCTAACCCTAACCCTAAAACTAACCCTAACCCTATCCTTAACCCTAACCCTTACCCTAACCCTAACCCTAACTCTAACCCTAACCCTAAACCTAACCTTTACCCTTACCCTAGCCCTAAGCCTAAACCTAACCATTACCCTAACCCTAAATCTTACCCTAACCCTAACCCTAACCCTAACACTTACCCTAACCCTAAACCAAACCCTAAACCTTACCCTAACCCTAACCCTAACCCTTACCCTAACCCTAACCCTAATCTTAACCCCTAACCCTAAATC
>JANJXV010000343.1:295000-307500 GCA_024803745.1 Megascapheus bottae
CCTAACCCTTACCCTTACCCTTACCCTAACCCAATCCCTAAAAATAACTCTAACCCTAAACCTAACACTAACGCCGAACCCTAAACCTAACCCTAACCCTAACACTTACCTAACACTAACCCTAACCCTAATCCTTACCCTAAACCTAAACCTAACACTAATCCTTACCCTTTCGCTAACCCTAACCCTAACCCTAACACTCACCCTTACCCTAACCCTAGCCCTAACCTAACCCTAACCCTAACCCTAAACCTAACCCTAACCCAAACACTAACCCTAACCCTAACCCTAACCTTTACCCAAACACTAACCCTAACCCTAACACTTACCCTTACCCTAAACCTAACCCTAACCCTAAACCTAACCCTAAAACTTACGCTTACCTTAACACTAACCCTAACCCTAACCCATACCCTTACCCTAATCCTCACCCTAACCCTAACGCTAAACCTAACCCCTAACCCTAACCCTAACCCGAAACCTAACCCTTACACTTATCCTAACACTAACCCTAACCCTAACACTTACCCTAACCCTAACCCTAACCCCAACCCTTACCCTTACCCTAAACTTAACCTAACCCTAACACTAACCCTAACCCTTTTCCTTACCCTAAACCTAACCCTAACACTAAGCCTAACCCTAAAACTTACCCTTACCCTAAACCTAACCCTAACCCTACCCATTACCCTTATCCTAACCCTAACACTAACCCTAAGCCTAACATTTACCCTTACCCTAACCCTAACCCTAACTCTAACCCTAACCCTTACCCTTACAATAATCCTAAATATAAACCTAACCCTAATCCTAAACCTTACTCTTACCCTAACCCTAACCTTAACCCCAACCCTAACCCTAACCCTTACCCTAACCATAACCATAACACTAACCCTAACCCTTACCCTTAGCTTATCCCTAAACCTAACCCTTAACCTTACCCTAACGCTAACCCTAATCCTAACCTTAACCCTAAACCTAACCCTACCCTTACCCTTACTCTAAACCTAAGCCTAACTCTAAACCTTACCATAACCCTAACCCTAACCCTTACTCTAACCTAACCCTAACCCTTACCCTAAACCTAACCCTAACCTTAACCCTAACCCTAACCCTAACCCTTACCCTTAACCTAACGCTAAACCTAAACCTAACCCTAACCCTAACACTAACCCTAACCCTAAACTTAACCCTAACCCTAAGCCTATCCCTAACCGTACCCTTACCCTAACCCTACACCTAAATCTAACACTAACCCTAACCCTAAACCTAACCCTTACCCTTACCCTAACCCAAACCCTAAACCTAACTCTAACCCTAACCCTAACCCTAACACTAACGCCGAACCCTAAACCTAACCCTAACCCTTACCCTTATCCTAACACTAACCCTAACCCTAACACTAACACTTACCCTTAACCTAACTCTAAACCTAACCCTAACCCTAACCCTAACCCTTACCCTTAACCTAACCCTAACCCTAACCCTTACATTTACCTTAACCCTAACCCTAACCCTAACCCTTACCCTTAACCTAACCCTAACCCTAACCCTTACATTTACCTTAACCCTAACACTAAACCTAACCCTTATCCTTACCCTAACGCTAACCATAACCCTAACATTAACCCTAACCCTAACCCCAACACATACCCTTACCCTAACCCTAACACTTACCCTAAACGTAATCCTAAACATAACACTAACCCTAACCCTAATCCTAACCCTTACCCTAACCCTAACCCTGACCCTTACCCTTACACTAACCCTAACCCTAACCTTAACCCCAACCCTTAACCAAACCCTAACAGTAAACCTAACCCTAACCATTACCATAACCCTAACCCTTACCCTAACCCTAACCCTAATCCTAACCCTCACCATTACCGTTAGCCTAACCCTAACCCTAACCGTCAACCTAACCCTAACCCTAACCCTAACCCTTACCCTTACCCTTACCCTTACCCTAACTCTAACCCTAAACCTAACCCTAACCCTTACCCTTACCCTAACGCTAACCCTAACCCTAACCTTAACCCTAAAACTAACCCTAAAACATACCCTTACCCTAACCCTAACCCTAACACTAACCGTAACCCTTAACATAACCCTAACCCTAACCCTAACCCTAACCCTTACCCTAACCCTAACCCTGACCCTCACCCTTACCCTAACCCTAACTCTAGCCCTAACCCTTACCCTTACCCTAATCCTAAACATAATCCTAACCCTAATCCTAACCCTTACCCTTAACCTAACCCTAACCCTAACCCTAACCCTTACATTTACCTTAACCCTAACCCTAAACCTAACCCTTATCCTTACCCTAACGCTAACCATAACACTAACATTAACCCTAACCCTAACCCTAACACATACCCTTACCCTAACCCTAACACTTACCCTAAACGTAATCCTAAACATAACACTAACCCTAACCCTAATCCTAACCCTTACCCTAACCCTAACCCTAACCCTTACCCTTACACTAACCCTAACCCTAACTTTAACCCCAACCCTTAACCAAACCCTAACAGTAAACCTAACCCTAACCATTACCATAACCCTAACCCTAACCCTAACCCCAACCCTATCCCTAATCCTTACCCTTACACTAACACTATCCCTAACCCTAACCCCAACGTTAACCCTAACCCTTATCCTTACCCTAACCCTAACCATAACCCTAACCCTAAACCTAACCCTAACCCTAAACCTAACCCTTTCCCTTGTCCTAACCCTAACCCTAAACCTAACCACAACTCTTACCTTGACCCTAACCCTAACCATAATCCTAACTCTAACCCTAACCTTAACCCTGACCCTTACCCTTATCCTAACCCTAACCCTAACCCTAACCCTAACACTAAACCTAGCCCTTACCCTAACAATAACCCTGGCCCTAACCCTAACACTAACCCTTACCCTTACCCTAACCCTAACCCTAACCATACCCCAAACCCTAACCCTAACCCTTACCCAAACCCAAACTCTAACCCAAACTCTTACCCTTATCCTAACCCTAACCCTAACCTTAATTCTAACCCTACCCCTAACCCTTACCCTAACCCTAACCTTAACCCTAATCCTTACCCTAGACCTAACTCTAAACCTAACCCTTACACTTTCGCTAACCCTATCCCTAACCCTAACAATTACCCTTACCCTAATCATAACCCTAAACCTAAGCCTAACCCAAACCCTAACCCTAAACCTAAACTTAACACTAACCCTAACCCTAACCCTAACCCTAATGCTAAACCTAAATCTAACCCTAACCTTAACCCTAACCCTAACCCTAACCTTAACCCTAACCCTAACCTTATCCCTAATCCTTACCCTTACCAAAACCCTAACCCTAAACCTAAAACTAACCCTAACCCTAAACCTAACCCTTACCCTTACCCTAACCCTAACCCTAAACCTAACTCTAACCCTAACCCTTATCCTAACACTAACCCTAACCCTAAACCTAACCCTAAACCTAACCCTTACCTAACACTAACCCTAAACCTAACCCTAACCCTAACCCTAACCCTTACTCTTAAGCTAACCCTAACCCCAACCCTAACCATAACCGTAAAATTTACCCTTACCCTAAACCTAACACTAAACCTTACCCTAACCCTAACCCTAACCCTAACCCTTGCCCTTACCCTATGCTAACCATAACCCTAACCTTAACACTAACCCTAACCGTTACACATACCCTTACCCTAACCCTAACACTAACCCTAACCGTAACCCTAAACATAACCCTAACCCTAACCCTAACCCTAACCCATACCCTAACCCTAACCCTAACCCTAACCCTAACCCTTACCCTTACCTAACCCTAACCCTAACCTTAACCCAACCCTAAACATAACCCTAACAGTAACCCTAACACTTACCCTTAACCTAACCCTAATCCTTACCCTAACTGTAACCCTAATCCTAAACCTAACCGTCACCCTTACCCTTACCCTAACCCTAACCCTAACCCTAACCCTAAACCTAATCCTAACCCTATCCCTAACCTTAACCCTAACCATTGTCCTTACCCTAACCCTTACCATAACCCTAACACTAAACCTAACCCTAACACTAAACGTAACCCTTACTTTTAAACTAACCCTAACCCTAAACCTATCCGTATCCCTTACCCCGAACCTAACCCTAACCGTAATCCTAACTCTAACCCTAACCTTAACCCTAACCCTTACCCTTACCCTAACCCTAACCCTAACCCTAACCGTAACCGTAACCCTTACCCTAAACCTAACCCTAACCCTAACCCTAAAACTTGTCTTTACCCTAAACCTAACACTAACCATATCCCCAACCCTTACCCTAACCCTAACTCTAACCCTAACTCTTACCCTTACCGTAACCCTAACCCTAACCTTAATGCTAACTAAAACCCTAATCCTTACCCTAACCCTAAACCTAACCCTAACCCTAACCCTAACCCTAACCCTAACTCTAACCCTAACTCTTACGCTTACCCTAACCCTAACCTTAATGCTAACCGTAACCATTACCCTAACCTTAACCCTAACTCTAACCCTAACCCTTACCCTTACCCTAACCCTAACTCTAAACCTAACCCTAACCCTAACCCTAAACCTTAGTCCATACCCTAATCCTAACCCTAAACCTAACACTAACCTTAACCGTAAAACTAACCTTAACCCTAACCCTAACCCTAACCCTTACCCTTACTCTAAACCTAACCCTAAACCTAACCCTAACATTAAACTTAACCCTAAACCCTAACCCTAACCCTAACCCTACCCCTTACCCTTATCCTAACCCTAACCCTAACCTAACACTTACCCTTACCCTAAATGAACCATAACCATAAACCTAACCCTTACCCTAATCCTAAACATAACTCTAACCCTGAACCTAAACCTTACCCTTACACTAACCCTAACCCTAACACTAACCCCAACCCTATCACTAAACGTTACCCTTACACTAAAACTAACCCTAACCCTTACCCTAACCATAACCCTAACACTAACCCTAACCCTTACCCTTACCTTAACCCTAACCCTAACCCTTACCCTTAGCCTATCGCTAACCCTAACCCAAACCTTAATCCTAACCCTAACCCTACCCTTACCCTTACCCTAAACCTAACCCTAACTCTAACCCTAACCCTAATCCTAACCCTTACCCTAACCCTAACCCTAACCCTTACCCTAACCCTAACCCTAACCCTAACATTAACCCTAACCCTAACCCTAACACTAAGCCTTAAACTTACCCTAACGCTAAACCTCAACCTAACCCTAAACTTAACCCTAACCCTAACCCTAACCTTAACCTTAACCTTAACCCTAACCCTATCCCTAACCCTTACCCTTACACAAACCCTAACCCTAAACCTAAAACTAACCCTAACCCTAAACCTAACCCTTACCCTTACCCTAACCCTAACCCTAAACCTAACTCTAACCCTACCCTAAAGCTAAACCCGAACCCTAACCCTAACCCTAACCCTAACCCTTATCCTAACACTATCCCTAACCCTAACCCTAACCCTAACCCTAACCCTTACCCTTACCCTAATCCTAAACCTAACCCTAAACTAACCCTAACCCTAACCCTTACCCTTACCCTAACCGTAACCCTAACCGTAACCCTTACCCTTACCCTACCCCTAACCCTCACCTTAACGCAACCCTAAACCTAACCCTAACCCCATCCCTAACACTTACACTTACCCTAACCCTAGCACTAAACCTAACCCTAACCCTAACCCTAACCCTTACCCTAAACCTAACCCTAATCCTAACTCTAACCCTTACCCTTACCCTTACCCTAACCCTAACCCTAAACCTAACCCTAATCCTAACCCTAACCCTAACCTTATCCATGAACCTTATCCTTACCCTAAACCTAACACTAACCCTAACACTAAAAATAACCCTAAACCTAAACATAACCTTAACCCTAACCCTAACCCTAACCCTAATCCTAACCCTTACCCTAACACTAACCCCAACCCTAACCCTAACCCTTACCCTTACCCTAAACCTAACCCTAACCCTTACCCGTACCCTAACATTAACCCTAACCCTAAACCTAACCCTTACTCTAACCCTAAGCCTAACCCTAACCCTAAACCTAACCATAACCCTAACCCTTACCTTTACCCTAACCCTAAACCTAAACGTAACCCTAACCCTTACTCTTACCCTTACCCTCACCTAAACTTGAACCTAACCCTAACCCTAACCCTAACACTAACCTTAACCCTAAACCCTTATCCTTACACTAACCCTAACCCTAACCATAAACCTAACCCTAACACTAACCTTAACCCTAACCCTTTCCCTTAACCTAACCCTAACCCTAACCATAAACCTAACATTAACCCTAAACTTAACCGTTATCCTTACCCTATCCCTAAACCTACAACTAACCCTAACCCTAACCATAACCCTAACCCCTACCCCTAACCCTACCCCTTACCCTTACCCTAACCCTAACCCTAACCCTAACCCTAACACTTACCATAACCCTAACCCTAACCATTACCCTTATACTAAACCTGACCCTAAACTTAAACCCAGCCCTAAACCTAACCCTAACACTAACCCTAACCCTAACCTCAAACCTAACCATAACCATAACCCCAAACCTGACCCTTATCCTTACCCTAAACCTAAACCTAAGCCAAACCCTATCCCTAACCCTAACTCTAAACTTAACCCTAACACTAACCCTAACCCTTGCCCATTCCCTAACCCTAACCCTAAACCTATTACTAACCATAACCCTAACCCTAAGCATTAAACTTAAGCTAACCCTAACCCTAACCCTAACCTTAACCGAACCCTAAACCCAACCCTAATCCTAACCCTAAACCTTACCCTTACCCTAAACCTAGCGCTAAACCTAACCCTAACCCTTACCCTTACGCTAACCCTAACCCTAAACCTAACCCTAAACCTCACTCTAACCATAACCTTAACCCTAACCCTTATCCTTACCCTAATCCTAACCCTAAACCTAACCCTAAACCTAGACCTAACCTTTGCCCTACCCTAACCCTAACTCTAAACCTAACCCTAACACTTACCCTAACACTAACCCTAACCCTAACCCTAACCCTAAACCTAAATCTAACTCTAACCCTAACCCTTACCCTAACCCTAACCGGGCCCTAACCCTAACCCTAACCCTAACCCTAACCCTAACACTTACCCTAACCTTAACCCTAACCATTGCCCTTATCCTAACCCTAACCCTAAGCTTAATCCCAACCCTAAACCTAACCCTAACCCTAACCCTTACCCTAACACTTACCCTAAACCTAACCCTTACCCTAAACCTAACCCTTATCCTAACCCTAACTCTAACCATAAAACTTACCCTAACCCTAACCCTAACTTTAACACTTAACCTTACCCTAACCGTAACCCTAACCATAACCCTTACACTAACCCTAACCCTAATCCTAACACTTACCCTAACCCTAACCCTTAACCTAACCCTAACCCTAACCCTAACCCTTACCCTAATCCTATCACTAACACTAACCCTAATCTCTAACCCTAACCCTTAACCTAACCCTAACCGTAACCCTAACCCTTACCCTTACCCTAACCTTAAACCTAACTCTAACCCTAACCCAAACCCTAACCCTTACCCTAACCCTAACCTTAATACTTACCATAACCCTAACCCTAACCCTAACCTTAAACCTAACCCTAACCCTAACCATAACCCTAACCCTTACCCTTACGCTAAACCTAACCTTAAACCTAACCCTAACCCTAACCCTAACTCTAAACTTAACCCTATCACTAACCCTAACCCAAACCCTAACCCTTACCCTTAACCTAAACCTAACCCTAAACCTAAACATAACCCTACCCTAACCCTACCCTAACCCCTAACCCTAACCCTAACCCTAATCCTTACCCTTATCCTAACCCTAACACTAACCCTAACCCTAACCCTAAACCTTACCCTTACCCTAAACCTAACCCTAACCCTTACCCTAAACCTAACCCTAACCCTAACCCTAAACCTAACCCTTAACCTTATCTTAACCCTAACCCTAAACCTGACCCTTATCCCTACCCTAACGCTAACCCTAAACCGAAACCTAACCTTAACCCTAACACATACCCTTACCCTAACCCTAACCCTACTTTAACCCTAACCCTAAACCTAACCCTAACCCTAACCCTAACCCATACCCTAACCCTACCCTAACCCTAACCCTTACCCTAACCCTAACCCTAACCCTTACCCTAACCCTAACACTAACCCTAACCCTAACTCTAAACTTAACCCTAACCCTAACCCATACCCGAACCCTACCCTAACCCTAACCCATACCCTAACCCTAACCCTAACCCTTACCCTCACCCTAACCCTAACCCTAACCCTAACTCTAAACTTAACCCTAACCCTAACCCTAACCCTAACCCTTACCCTAACCCTAACCCTAAACCTAAACCTAAGCCTAACACTATCCCTAACCCTAACGCTAACCTTAAACCTAACTCAAACCCTAACCCTAAACCTAACCCGTACCTTTACCTAACCCTAACCCTAACCCTAACCCTAACCCTGACCCTTACCCTTACCCTAACCCTAACCCTACACCTAACGCTAACACCTAAACCTAACCCTAACCCTAACCCTTACCCTTACCCTAAACCTAATCCTAACCCTGACCATTACCATTACCATTACCCTAACCCTAACCCTAACTTTAACCCCATCCCTAAACCTAACCCTAACCCTAACCCTAACCCTTACCCTATCCCTAATCCTTACCCTAAACCTAACACTAACCCTAACCCTAAGCCTAACACTTACCCTTACCCTAACCCTAACTCTAACCCTAACGCTTACCCTTACCCTAACCCTAAACCTTACCCTAAACCTAACCCTAACCCTAACCCTAACACTAACCTTAAACCTAACCCAAACCCTAACACTAACCCTAACCCGTACCCTAATCCTAACTCTAATCCTTACCCTAACCCTAACCCTAACCCTACCCTAGGCCTAACACTTACCCTTACCCTAACCCTAAACCTAACCCTTACATTAACCCTAACCCTAACCTTAACCCTAACCCGAACCCTAACCCTAACCCTAAACCTAACCTTAATCCTAACCCTTATCCTTACCCTAACCCTAACGATAACCCTAACCCTAAGCCTAACCCTAACCCTAAACCTAACACTTACCCTTACCCTTACGCGAACCCTAACCCAAAACCTAACCGTAACCCTTACCCTAACCCTAACCCTAACCCTAACCCTAACACCTAACCGTAACCCTAACCCTAACCCTTACCATTACCCTAACCCTAACCCTAACTCTGACCCTTACCATTACCCTAACCCTAACCCTAACCTTAACCCCAACCCTAAACCTAACCCTAACCCTAACCATAACCCTTACCTTACTCTAATCCTTACCCTAACCCTAACCCTAACCCTACCCTAGGCCTAACACTTACCCTTACCCTAACCCTAAACCTAACCCTAACGCTTACCCTTACCCTAAACCTAAACCTAACCCTGACCCTAACACTAACCCTAAACCTAACCGCCAACCCTAACCCTCACACTAACCCCTAACCATATCCCTAACCATAACCATAACCCTTACCCTTTTCCTAACCATACCCCTAACCTAAAACTTACGCTTACCCTAACCCCTCCCTAAGCCTAACCCTAATCCTAACCCTTCCCCTAACCCTAATCCTAACCCTAACCCGAACCTAACCCTTACCCTTACCCTAACCTTAAACCTAACCCTAACACTAACCCTTACCTTTCACTAACCCTAACCCAAATCTTAACCCTAACATGAACCCTAACCCTAACCATAACCCTAACCCTAACATTAACCCAACCCTAACCCTAAACCTAACGCTTACCCTTACCCTAACCCAAACCCTAACTTTAACCCAACCCTAACCCTAACTCTAACCCTTACCCTAACACTAACTCTAACCAAAATCCTTCCCCTAACCGTAACCCTAAACCTACATCTAACCCTTATCCTTTCCCTAACCGTAACACTAACCCTAACCCTTACCCTTACCCTAACCCTATACCTAACCCTAACCCTAACCCTAACCCTAACCCTAAACCTAACACATACACTTACCCTAACCCTAACCCTTACCGTAACCCTAACCCTAACCGTAACCCTAAACCTTACACTTACCCTAAACCTAAACCTAACCCTTACCTAAACCTAACCCTAACCCTAACCCCAACCCTTACCCTTATCATAACCCTAACCCTAACCCTTACCCTTACCCTAATGCTATCCCTAACCCTAACCCTAACCCTAATACATACCCTTACCCTAACCCTAACCCTACCCTTAACCGTAACCCTAAACCTAACTCTAACCCTAACCCATACCCTAAACCTAACCCTAACCCTAACCCTTACCCTTACCCTAACCCTAACCCTAACCTTAACCCAAACTTTACCCTAACCCTTACCCTTACCCTAACACATACCCTTACCCTAACCCTAACCTAACCCTTACCCTAACCCTAACCCTAATCCTAACCCTAACCCTAACCATAACCCTAACCCAACCCTAATCTTAATGCTAACTCTAACCCTCACCCTAACCCTTACCCTAAACCTAATCCTAAACCTACCCTAGCCCTAACCCTTACCCTTACACTAACCGTAACCCTAAACCTAACCCTATCCCTAACCCTAACCGTAAAACCTAACCCTAACCCTAACCCTTACCCTTACACTAACCCTAACCCTCCCCCTAGTCCTTACCCTTACCCTATCCCTAACCCTAACCATGACCTTAACCTAACCCTAACCCTAACCTCTAACCCTAACCCTAACCCATAACCCTAACCCTAAACCTAACCCTAAACTCTAACCCTAACCCTAGCCATAACCCTAAACCTTACCCTTATCCTAACCCTACACCTAACCCTAAAATTTACCCTTACCCTAACCCCAATCCTAACCCTAACCCTAACCCTAAACCTCACCCTAACCCTAACCCTAACCCTAACACTAACCCTAAACCTAATGCTAACCCTAACCCCTAACCCTAATCCTAACCCTAAAAATAACCCTAACCCAAACATAACCCTAAACTTAATGCTAACTCTAACCCTAACCATAACCCTTACCTTAAACCTAACCTTAACCCTAACCCTAACCCTAAGCCTTACACTTACCCTAACCCTAACCCTAACCCTAACCCTAATCCTTACCCTAACCCTAACCCCAACACTTACCCTTACCCTTACCCTAACCCTAACCTTTACCCCAACCCTAACCTAACCATAACCCTAAACCTAACCCTTACCCTTGCCCTAACCCTAACCCTAAAACTAACCCTAATCCTAACCTAACCCTAACCCTTACCCTAACCCTAACCCTAATACTCACCCTAACCCTTACCCTTACCCTAACCCTAACCCTAACCCTTATCCTTACCCTTACCCTAACCCTAACCCTAACCCTAACCCTAACTCTTACCCTTATCCTAACACTAACTCTAACCTTAACCCAAACCCTAACCCTAACGCTAACCCTTACACTTTCCCTAACGTTAACACTAACTCTAACACTTAAACTTACCCTAAACTTAACCCTAACCCTAAACCTAACCCTAACCATAACCCTAAACGTTAACACTAACCCCTAACCCTAACCGTAACACTAACACTTACCCTAACCCTAACCCTAAACCTTACCCTTACCCGAAACCAAACCTAACCTTAACCCCAACCCTAAACCTAACCCTAACCCTAACCCTTACCCTAACACTAACCCTAACCGTAACCCTAACCATAACCCTTACCTAACTCTAATACTTACCCTAACCCTAACCCTAACCCTACCCTAGCCTAACACTTACCCTTACCCTAACCCTAAACCTAACCCTAACGCTTACCCTTACCCTAAACCTAAACCTAACCCTGACCCTAACACTAACCCTAAACCTAACCGCCAACCCTAACCCTCACACTAACCCCTAACCATATCCTTAACCATAAACATAACCCTTACCCTTTTCCTAACCCTACCCCTAACCTAAATCTTACGCTTACCCTAACCCCTCCCTAACCCTAACCCTAATCCTAACCCTTCCCCTAACCCTAATCCTAACCCTAACCCGAACCTAACGCTTACCCTTACCCTAACCTTAAACCTAACCCTAACACTAACTCTTACCTTACACTAACCCTAACCCAAATCTTAACCCTAACACGAACCCTAACCCTAACCCTAACCCTAACCCTAACCCTAACATTAACCCAACCCTAACCCTAACCCTAACCCTTACCCTTACCCTAACCCAAACCCTAACTTTAACCCAACCCTAACCCTAACTCTAACCCTTACCCTAACACTAACTCTAACCATAATCCTTCCCCTAACCCTAACCCTAAACCTACATCTAACCCTTATCCTTTCCCTAACCGTAACACTAACCCTAACCCTTACCCTTACCCTAACCCTATACCTAACCCT
>JANJXV010000343.1:310000-317500 GCA_024803745.1 Megascapheus bottae
AACCCTAACCCTAACCCATACCCGAACCCTACCCTAACCCTAACCCATACCCTAACCCTAACCCTAACCCTTACCCTCACCCTAACCCTAACCCTAACCCTAACTCTAAACTTAACCCTAACCCTAACCCTAAACCTAAACCTAAACCTAACACTATCCCTAACCCTAACGCTAACCTTAAACCTAACTCAAACCCTAACCCTAAACCTAACCCGTACCTTTCCCTAAACCTAACCCTAACCCTAAACCTAACCCTGACCCTTACCCTTACCCTAACCCTAAACCTACACCTAACGCTAACACCTAAACCTAACCCTAACCCTAACCCTTACCCTTACCCTAAACCTAATCCTAACCCTGACCATTACCATTACCATTACCCTAACCCTAACCCTAACTTTAACCCCATCCCTAAACCTAACCCTAACCCTAACCCTAACCCTTACCCTAACCCTAATCCTTACCCTAAACCTAACACTAACCCTAACCCTAAGCCTAACACTTACCCTTACCCTAACCCTAACTCTAACCCTAACGCATACCCTTACCCTAACCCTAAACCTAACCCTAACCCTAACCCTAACCCTAACCCTAACACTAACCTTAAACCTAACCCAAACCCTAACACTAACCCTAACCCGTACCCTAACCCTAACTCTAATCCTTACCCTAACCCTAACCCTAACCCTACCAAAGGCCTAACACTTACCCTTACCCTAACCCTAAACCTAACCCTAACGCTTACCCTTAACCTAAACCTAAACCTAACCCTGACCCTAACACTAAGCCTAACCCTAACCCTAACCCTAACACCTAACCCTAACCCTAACCCTAACCCTTAACCTTACCCTTACCCTAACCCTAACCCTGACCCTTACCATTACCCTAACCCTAACCCTAACCTTAACCCCAACCCTAAACCTGAACCTAACCCTAACCCTAACAATTAACCTAACCCTAATCCATACCCTAACCCTAACCCTAAGCCTAACACTTACCCTTACCCTAACCCTAACGCTTACCCTTACCCTAACCCTCACCCTAACCCTAACCCCTAACCCTAACCCTAATCCTAACCCCTAAACCTAACCCTAACCATAACCATAACCCTTACCCTTATCCTAACCCTACCCCTAACCCTAAAACTTACCCTTACCCTAACCCCAACCCAAACTCTAACCCTAACCCTTCCCCTAACCCTAAAGCTAACCCTAACACTACCCTAACCCTTACCCTTACCTTAACCCTAAACCTAACCATAACCCTAACCCTAACCCTTCCCTTACACTAACCCTAACCCTAACCTTAACCCTAACCCAAACCCTAACCCTAACCCTAAACCTAACCTTAACCCTAACCCTTATCCTTACCCTAACCCTAACCATAATCCTAACCCTAAGACTAACCCTAACCCTATACCTAACCCTTACCCTTACGCTAACCTAACCCTAAACCTAACCTAACCCTTACCCTTACCCTTAACCTAACCCTAACACTAATCCTAACACTAAACATAACCTTAACCGTAAACCTTACCCTAACCCTAACCCTAAACCTAAACCTAACCCTAACCCTAAACCTAACCCTTACCCTAACCCTTCCCCTGGCCCTAACCCTAACCCTAACCCTAACCCTAACACTTACACTAACCCTAACCCTAACCCTAAACCTAACACTTACACTAACCCTAACCCTAACCCTAACCCTAACACTTACCCTAACCCCTAACCCTAACCCTTAACCTAACCCTAACCCTAACATTAACCCTAACATTACCCTTACCCTAACCCTAAACCTAACTCTAACCCTAACCCAAACCCTAACCCTAACCCTAACACTAACCCTAACCCTTACCCTTAGCCTACCCCTAACTCTAAAATTAAACCTAACCCTAACCCTAACCATAAGCCTAACCCTTACCCTTACCCTTACCCTAACCCTTAACCTAATCCTAACCCTAACCCTAACTCTAAACTTAAACCTATCCCTAATCCTAACCCACGCCATTACCCTAAACCTAACCCTAAACCTATCACTAACCCTTACTCTAACCCTCACCCTTACCTTACCCTAAACCTAACCCTAAACCTAACCCTAACCCTAACCCCTAATCCTAAACCTAACCCTAATCCTTACCCTTATCCTAACCCTAACACTAATCCTAACACTTAACCTTACCCTAAACCCTACGCTATCCCTAAACCTAACCCTAATCCTTACCCTAACCCTAACCCTAAACCTAACCCTAAACCTTACCCTTACCCTAAACCTAACCCTAACCCTTACCCTAAACCTAACCCTAACCCTAACCCTAACCCTTACCCTTACCTTCAACCTAACCCTAAACCTAACCCTTGCCCCTACCCTAACGCTAAACCTAACCCTAACCCTAACCCTAAACCTAACACATACCCGTACCCTAACACTAAACCTAACCTTAACCGTAACCCTAAACCGAACCCTAACCCTTACCCTAACCTATACCCTAACCTTAACGCTAACCCTATCCCTTACCCTTACTCTAACAGTAACCCTAACCTTAACCCAAACCTAAACCTAACCCTAATCCTAACCCTTACCTTACCCTAATCCTAGCGCTAAATCTAACCCTAACCCTAAACCTAACACTAAACCTTACCTTAACCATAACAGTAATCCTAATCCTAACCATTACCCTAACCCTAACAATAAACCTAACCCTAAACCTAACTCTAACCCTAACCTTAACCCTAACCCTTATCCTTCTCCTAATCCTAACCCTAAACCTAACCCTAACCCTAAACCTAACCCTTACCCTTACCCTAACCCTAACTCAAAACCTAACCCTAACCCTTACCCTAACACTAACCCTAACCCTAACCCTAACACTTACCCTTACCCTAACCCTAACCCTAACCCTAACCCTTACCCTTACCCTAACCCTAACCCTAAACCTAACCCTTACCCTTACCCTTACCCTAACACTAACCCTAAACCTAACCCTAAACCTAACCCTAACCCTACCCCTAACCCTTACCCTTTCCCTAACCCTAACCCTAAACCTAACCCTTACCCTTACCCTAACCCTAAACCTAACCCTAAACCTAACCCAAACTGTAACCGTAACCCTAACCTTAACCCAACCCTAACCCTAACCATAACCCTTACTCTTACCCTAACCCTAACCGTAACCTTAACCCAACCCTAACCCTAACACTAACAATTTCCCTCACACTAACCCGAACCCTAATCCTTACCCTAACCCTAACCCTATCCCTAACCCGTACCCTTTCCCTAACCCTAACCCTAACCCTTACCTTTAGCCTTACCCGAAACCTGACCCTAAACCTAACCCTAATCCTAACACTAAGCCTAAGCTTAAACCTAACCCAAACCCTAACCCTTACCCTAACCTGCAACTTTCCCTAATCCTAACCCTAAACCTAACCCTATCCCTAACCCTAAACCTGACCCTTACCCTTACCCTAACCCTAACCCTAACCCTAACCCTAACACCTAACCCTAACCCTAACCCTAACCCTTACCGTTACCCTAAGCCTTACCCTAACTCTGACCCTTACCATTACCCTAACCCTAACCCTAAACTTAACACCAACCCTAAACCTAACCTTAACCCTAACACTAAATCTAGGCCTAACACTTACCCTTACCCTAACCCTAAACCTAACCCTGACCAAAACACTAACCCTAAACCTAACCACCAACCCTAACCCTCACACTAACACCTAACCCTATCCCTAACCAGAACCAGAACCCTTACCCTTTTCCTAAGCCTACCCCTAACCCTCAAACTTACGCTTACCCTAACCCCTCCCTAACCCTAACCCTAACCCTAACCCTAACCCTTCCCCTAACCCTAATCCTAACCCTAACCCGACCCTAAACCTTAACCTTACAATAAACTTAAACCTAACCCTAACCCTAACCCTTACCTTACACTAACGCTAACCCTAATCTTAAACCTAACACGAACCCTAACCCTAACCCTAAACCTAACCTTAACCCTAACCCTTATCCTTACCCTAACCCTAACCATAACCCTAACACTAAGCCTAACCCTAACCCAAAACCTAACCCTTACCCTTACGCTAACTCTAACCCTAAACCTAACCGTAAAGCTTACCCTAACCCTAACACTAATCCTAACTCTAACCCTAACCTTAACCCTAAGCCTTACCCTTACCCTAACCCTAACCCTAAACCTAACCCTAACCCTAACCCTAATCCTTACCCTAATCCTAACCCTAACCATAACCCTTACCCTAAACCTAATCCTTACCCTAATACTTACCCTAACCCTAACCATAACCCTAACCCTAACCCTAATCCTTACCCTAACCCTAACCCTAACCCCAAACCTTCCCCTAACCCTAACCCTAACCCTAACCTACCCTAACACTTACCCTTACCCTATCCTTAAACCTAACCCTAACCCTAACCCTAACCCTTACCCTTACCCTTACATTAACCCTAACCCTAACCTTAACCCTAACCCGAACCCTAACCCTAACCCTAAACCTAACCTTAATCCTAAACCTTATCCTTACCCTAACCCTAACCATGACCCTAACCCTAAGCCTAATCCTAACCCTAAACCTAACCCTTACGCGAAACCTAACCCGAAACCTAACTGTAACCCTTACCCTAACCCTAACCCTAACCCTAACACTAACACCTAACCCTAACCCTAACCCTAACCTTACCCTTACCCTAACCCTAACCCTAACTCTGACCGTTACCATTACCCTAACCCTAACCCTAACCTTAACCCCAACCCTAAACCTAACCCTAACACTATCCATAACCCTTTCCCTAACTCTAATCCTTACAGTAACCCTAACCCTAACCCTAAACCTAGGCCTAACACTTACCCATACCCTAACCCTAACCCTAACCCTAACGCTTACTCTCACCCTAACCCTAAACCTAACCCTGACCCTAACACTAACCTGAAACCTACCGCCAACCTTAAACCTCACACTAACCCCTAACCCTATCCCTAACCATAACCATAACCCTTACCCTTTTCCTAACCCTACCCCTAACATTAAAACTTACGCTTACCCTAACGCCTCCCTAACCCTAACCATAACCCTAACCCTTCCCCTAACCCTAATCCTAACCCTAACACGACCCTAACCCTTACCCTTACCCTAACCTTAAACCTAACCCTAACCCTATCCTTACCTTACACTAACCCTAACCCTAATCTTAACCCTGAAACGAACCCTAACCCTAACCCTAAACCTAACCTTAACCCTAACCCTTATCCTTACCCTAACCCTAACCATAACCCTAACCCTAACCCTAAGCCTAACCCAAAACCTAACCTTTACCCTTACGCTAACCCTAACCCTAAACCTAACTGTAAACCTTACCCTAACCCTAACAATAATCCTAACTCTAACCCTAACCTTAACCCTAAGCCTTACCCTTACCCTAACCCTAACCCTAAACCTAACCCTAACCCTAACCCTAATCCTTACCCTAATCCTAACCCTAACCATAACCCTTACCGTAACCCTAATCCTTACCCTATTCCGTACCATAACCCTAACCCTAACCATAACCCTTACCCTAACCCTAATCCTTACCCTTACCCTAACCCTAACCCTAACCCTTCCCCTAACCCTAACCCTAACCCTACCCTCACTCATACCCTTACCCTAAGCTTAAACCTAACCCTAACCCTAACCCTAACCCTTACCCTTACATTAACCCAAACCCTAACCTTAACCCTAACCCGAACCCTAACCCTAACCCTAAACCTAACCTTAATCCTAACCCTTATCCTTACCCTAACCCTAACCATAACCCTAACCCTAAGCCTAAACCTAACCCTAACCCTAAACCTAACCCTTACCCTTACCCTTACGCGAACCATAAACCGAAACCTAACCTTAACCCTTACCCTAATCCTAACCCTAACCATAACCCTAACCCTAACCCTAACCCTAACCCTTACCCTAACCGTAACCCTGGCCCTAACCCTAACCCTAACCCTAACCCTCACCCTAACACTTACCCTAACCCTTACCTAACCCTTATCCTAACCCTAACTCTAACCCTAAAACTAACCCTAACCCTAACCCTAACCTTAACACTTAACCCTACCCTAACCCTAACCCTAACCCTAACCCTTACCCTAACCCTAACCCTAACACTAACACTAACACTTACCCTAACCCTAACCCTAAACCTAACCCTTAACCTAATCCTAACCCTAACCCTAACCCTAACCTCTAACCCTAACCCTTAACCTAACCCTAACCCTAACCCAAACCCTTACCCTTACCCTAAACTTAAACCTAACTCTAACCCTAACCCAAACCCTAACCCTTACCCTAACCCTAACCCTAACACTTAACCTAACCATAACCCTAACCCTAACCGTAAACCTAACCCTAACCCTAACCATAACCCTAACCCTTAACCTTACCCTAACCCTAACCTTAAACCTAACCCTAACCCTAACACTAACTCTAAACTTAACCCTATCGCTAACCCTAAACCTCGCCCTTACCCTAACCCTAACCCTAAACCTATCACTAACCCTAACCCTAACCCTAACCCTTACCCTTAACCTAAACCTAACCCTAAACCTAACCCTAACCCTAACCCTAACCCCTAACCCTAACCCTAACCCTAATCCTTGCCCTTATCATAACCCTAACACTAACCCTAACACTTACCCTTACCCTAAACCTAACCCTAACCCTAACCCTAACCATTACTCTTATCTTAACTCTTACCCCAAACCTAAGCCTTACTCCTACCCTAACACTAAACCTAACCCTAACCCTAACCCTAAACCTAACCCTAACACATACCCTTACCGTAACTCTAACCCTAACCTTAACCATAACCCTAAACCTAACCCTAACCATAACCCTAACCCATACCCAAACCCTAACCCTAACCCTAACCCTTACCCTTACCCTAACCCTAACCTCAACCCAACCCTAAACCTAACCCAAACCCTAACCCTAACCCTAACCCTTACCCTTACCCTAACCCTAGCGCTAAACCTAACCCTAACCCTAATCCTAACCCTATCCCTTACCCTAACCCTAACCCTAACCCTAAACCTAACCCTAACACTTACCCTAACCCTACCCCTAACCATTACTCTTATCCTAAACCTAACTATTACCCTACCCCTAACCCTAACCCAAACCCTAACACTTACCCTAACCCTAAACCTAACACTTACCCTTACCCTAACCCTAACTCTAACCCTTAAACTTACCCTAACCCTAACCCTAACCTTAACACTTAAACTTACCCTAACCCTAACAATAACCCTAACCCTTACCTAACCCTAACCCTAACCCTAACACTTACCCTAACCCTAACCCTTACCTTAATCCTAACCCTAACCCTAACCCTTACCTTAATCCTAACCCTAACACTAACCCTAACACTTAACCCTAACCCCTAACCTAACCCTAACTCTAACCCTAACCCTAACACTAACACTTACCCTTACCCTAACCCTAA